>CM021102.1:199106313-199213252 GCA_007115665.2 Sequoiadendron giganteum | reverse complement strand
CGTTGACGTCAGCATGACGTCAACGTATCTGGCCGGTTGTCCCCCTAACCCTAGTTTTCTCTAAAGAAGCAGTTTTTTTCTTTTTTGCATAACTTGGGCATACGGTATCGAAATTGGGCAAACGAGATATCGTCGGAAAGCTGGTTCCGAGCACTTTCATTTGGTACAGTTTATTTTATAGTATTTTCCTGTTTTCCTGCATTTATTGCTGTTTGAAGTCAGATGTACTTTTTATGCTTCCGAGCTCATAACTTTTTGCCACGATCTCCGATTTTCGCTATCTTTGCGGCGTTGGAATGGTATTGAGGAGCTCTATGTTGCTGTCCATGCACTTTTTCTGTATCTGTCCCAGGTTTTTCATTATTCCAGATTTGGCCCGATGGGTGTTTTGGAGATTACTTGGATATTTTGACAGTTGGGAGAGTGCTTCTTGCATCTTTGCACTTCATTTTCAGTGATACATCATTTAATAATCGACTGCTGCTTCGTAGATTCCAGAGTTGTTCCCGTTTGGAGTTTTCGAGTGTTCCGTGGCATCGGGTCTGCTGTTGCATCATTATGATTCTGATATGGTTTCTTGTAGACAGAAGTATCTTTCCTTGCTTGCCAGATTGCGGTTCCAGTGTTACTCTACAGTGTTCTTCCAGTGCTTCTTTGCAGCATGTCATATCATTGTAGGGGGGTTTTGTCCCACTGGGGTTTCCTCCTCTACCTCTTTCTTGCATTTGTAAATGGGTACCTGATCAGGCCTAGTTGCCGGGACCCATCTTTTCTTGCATGCATCTTATTCTAGTGTTTTAGCTTCTTCCTAAGTTCATCTTAAGGGGGGGTGTTAGAGTAATAATTTTATTACGCTTAATTAATTACATCATACTGGTTAATTAATTAAGTCACTTATTCCTCTAGTTGCTTAAGCTAAAGTTAGGCGCATTAATAATTATTTATTAATTATTAAGTGTGCACACTAGGGTTTCATTTAGGGTTTCCCTTTTAGGGTTTCTTGATCTCCTTCATAAGGATTGATCTCTTTGTAATAACTGAGATTCTAATAATGCATTTTACACTTTGGGGTTTGCAGAACATCTTCTTGGTTTTGCATGTCTTTTGCATGTGACAGGTATCCATTTGCATGCAGGTGATCTTGGATTCTAACAAATGCTATATCGGAAAGAGATGAAGAAAACTTGGGAAAGTTTGATGCAAGGTCAAATGAAGGAATATTCCTTGGATATTCTACAAGAAGCAAGGATTGCAAGTGCTACAACAAGAGGCTAAAGAAGATAGTTGAAAGTGCAAGTGTCAAAGTAGATGAAGAACCACATCAAAGTTATGTGTTGATATAAGGATATGAATTTGATGACCCCCCTTGTAGTGAAGAAGAAAAAGAAGAAGAAAAAGAAAAAGAGATGAGAGTGGAAGAGGAAGAAACTCCAAAAAAATCCCTAAGACTCCTAAGTATGTGCAGAAGAATCATTTTGAAGATCAAATCATTGGAGATATGAGAAAAGGTGTATGAGAAGGAGAAATGCTACTATGACAGAGGAACAGGTAATTTTTTTTTTTAATTTAAGAAGTATAACCTAAAATAATAAATGAAGCATCGAAGGATGAGAACTAGATCAAATCTATAATGGAAGAAGAGTTGAGATAGATTGAGAATAATCGTACTTGGGAATTGGTCCAAAGACTAGCAAACAAGAATGCGATAGGAACTAAATGGGTTTTTAGGAATAAACTGAATGAGGATGGAAAGGTTGTTAGAAATAAGGATAGACTCGTGTGTAAGGGCTACTCACAAGTGGAAGGAATAGATTTTGAAGATAATTTTTCTCTGGTGGCAAGAATGGAAGCCATTAGAATTTTTTAGTGTTTGTAACACATAAATACTTCAAGGTGTATCAAATGAATGCTAGGTATGCCTTCTTGAATGCTGAGTTAGAAGAAGAAGTTTACATTGAACAACCAAAAGGTTTTTCATTTTCAGAAGATGTTGCTATGGTTTGTAGTTTAAAAGAGGCATTGTATAGACTCAAAAAAGATCCTAGAGCTTAGTATGCAAGATTGGATAGATACTTGTTGTAGGAAGGATTGAAAAAGTACTACAGATAGTAACCTTTACTTCAAGGTTGAGGGAGATAGGATCTTGATTGTGGTTGTGTATGCCAATGATATAATATTTGGAGGAAATGAAGGTATGTGTAAGAGATTTGCATAATAGATGCAAGAAGAGTTTGAGATGTCAATGTTTGGGGAGATGAGTTTCTTCCTTGGGTTACAAGTCCGTCAATCAAAAAAAATCATTTTAATTTCACAGTCAAAGTATGTTAGGGAAATGTTGAAGAAGTTTGGAATGAAGGATTCTAAACCAGTGTGTACTTCCATGGTTACTAGTTGCAAGTTGAGAAAAAATGATGAATCTCCTAAGATAGATCAAAGAAAGTATAGATCAATGATTGGTGGAATACTATATCTTACTGTTACTAGATCAAATATCATACATGCAGTTTGTCTTGTGACAAGATTTCAATAAGATCCTAAAGAATCACATGTGGTAGTAGTCAAAATATTTTTTCACTAACTATAAAAAATATTCAGAAAAGCTTTCCCAACTCAGTTTCGCTCACAACTGATTGATTTTTCTCACTCCATTACTTCCACTCGCTTGCTCCAAATTACTCACTTGGCTTTCCTGCATTCTCGCACTTTCATGATGCATATTCTTCTAATATGGGAAAAATCCTTTTTTTCCTTACAATTACTTTCCATCTCCTTTCAAGCATTTGTCCAAGGCATTCTTCATCAAGATATCAATGGTTCTTGGTAATTTCAATGAAAATTGAGGAATCTTCATCATCAAGGAAGAAGGAAAAAATGAAGTACAAATATCAAGGCGTTTATCCATCGATGGTGAGTACATCCAAGATTGATGAGATGAATGATACACAAATTGGACACCTAGATATGAATGAATTTGTTAAGAGGACAAAGAGGAAACCTTTAGAAAGGGAGTTAGAGGCAATAGTTTGTAGTAATCTCCATCAGGTTGCTTCATTTCTAGTGGCATCTCACTGCCCTGAGTTTGTTTTGCAAATAGCTACACACTACATCAGGGAGGATAAAAGTGTTAGGGATTCCTTAGGTCAAGTAATGATGAGACTAGATTCTGACTTATTTGACATGGTTTTCTAAGTCTCGACTATGAAAAAGTACACATTTATGACTATTCAACATGCTCAAGAGGCTTATGATAAAAACTAGAATGAGGCCAAATAGTTGATCAATAGAAAATGGTTGAAGACCCAAGTACCTAGCATTGCAAGATGGCCTAAAATCCTTCCTCATAGTGATTTCAAGGAGGATGTGAATAATATGATTACTCTTTTAAGTAGAGTAAAAGGCTTTCCAACTTCCTCAAATTTTCAAGAATGGATGTATGAATACATTAGGGTTATTAGGAGAAAGAAGAGCCATATTGACTGGGGTGCAAAAATTAGTGATGAAATTCACGAACAACTCATCAAGGTACCCACTGCTTTGAAGTTCTATATGACTTCCTATCTGGTATATGCTACAAAAGCAATGAGGAAATATCTAGGTTTCACAATGGAAGGAGATAGGAGGTATCTACCTATGCATAATTATTATACTTAAATCACCCTAAGAGAGAGTATTAAACATTTTAGGAGGGTAAATGACACTTTCTTCGCACCGATGTACATGTTTGATTCATCATTAGAGAAGAAAAGAGTTTTTGATGAAGCGTGGGGAGCAGTGAATAAGTATGGTTGCATCTTCTTAAAATTCCCTACCTTCACATACCTTAGAGTGGGTTGCTTCATGGGGTATCCTTACATGTTACAAAGATATCCTTCTGACAAGTGGGTATTGATGGAACTATGTAGATAGATTTTCTCTGTGCATAATGAGTGACATGCTATCTATAAGCCAAGTTTCAAGTTTTAGATCGCTATTGGCAGGTATTCAATGTAAACAATGCCAAAAGATAAAGCTGTAGAATATGAGATGCAGATCATGACTCTGAGGACTTATAAAAGAAGAGTTGATTTTGATTATAGAGGAATGAAAATCAAGATAAAAAAGAGCCACGATACACATGTCTACCAATTTGAGGACATTTTGGTTGAGTGCAGAGACAAAGAAGATGTTAGAAGGATGGATTCTTGTAGGCTCACTATGGAGAATTTTTTTTTACCTTGAGTTGATAGATCTTCCTAAGAACATTGAAAATACTAGTTATATTATGAATGTAGTCTATGATGAGAAGGAAATTGCAAAAAAACATTGCCTCTCATTCAATGGTCTTGAAATAAAATACATCTATCCGATAAAGGCTTATTCCTATTCTGAGTAATACCAATGTATGGTTGCAAAGGAAAGGTATTTAGTTGAAGCCTTTCAAGACGAGTTCTAAGGGCGAGGAATTTGAAGGAGAAGAAATTAGACAACAATAACTTAGAACTAAGAACAAGGCATAATAGTATGCATATTGGAAGTATTCTTCAAATAGGCTCACAAAGAATGATGGGTGTTCTTCTACTGAAAATACCCTAAGTCGATTTCATTTAGCACAAGGTTTTTGTAATGGAAACCTCCATCTCTTGTAGCTAGTACCCATGTTGTGGTACTCATCTAGGAGGTCTTTAATCCCGAATTTCATGTTTGTGCTGGTATCCAATTAAAACACCATGGAAACACAATTTCTAGTAATTGTGACAAAGGAAGATCTGTTTTCAAAGAAAATCATGTGGTTTTGAGGATCATATGTGTTGGCGAGTTACTTAATCAATTCAACATTAATGAACACATTAGGTACTACCAACCAAACTAAATTAAGTCTCCATGGGTTGGAGACTAGTTGGTGTCTATGCATTTTCTTATAATGGTATATGAACAAATTATACTCCCTTATTGGGGTCCATGTGTTGCCTACTTCCTTGCTTCTGTCTTCTAATTTCTTGGCTTGAGGATTTAGTTGTGCATTTTTTCTGGACCTTTGTCTAGAGCCAATACATTGATCAATCAAGTCTTGATTTAAATGTCTAGTTTCTAACTTTTGTCTCTTAATTTTAGGGGTTTCATATGTAATTTCCATAATATAAATTTATGGAAACCCTACTTCTGTGCTTGCTAGTTTAACTAGTTTTAGATACTAAAAATTCTTAGCTCAAACTTAGGTACTTACTTGAATACCAATGCCTCTTCTGGATCTTTTGTCATCAATAAGCATTATACTCCGTCTTCCTTCCCTCTGAATGCTCAATGATTTCCAAATAAATCAGGATTTGTTTTTTAATGCTCTTAGCTTTGGTTCATAAATGTCATTTGATGGCACTTTCATGTCATCGAAAGTATAATCAAGTGTTTTGAATATAGACCGTTGATTTGTTTATCATTGCTGCCAAATTTTATCCTCGAAATACCACTGTCTGGTCAATGAGAAAGTAAGTGCCATCGTTGTATCAAAAGGACAATATTTTGTCCTCTCCCCCTGATGTCTTCCTTAAGAGTATATCCTTTCTTTCTTTCAGGATTTCAAAGAGACTTTTAATAACCTCATGTTGATATCCTAGTTTCCTTTCAAATTCTTCCTTGATTGGGCCTTGGCAATTATCTCTTTGATATTGTTTTATTACTCCGATACACTCACAGGCTTACTAAATTATATTTTAATTTTTTCCAATGAAACCCTTTTCCTTTCATATTATCAAATCCGAGGCAATGGATGTTATTGTTTCATCAAAGGGACTGTTCTCTCCATCTTGTTGATATGCATTATTCCCTTCGATGGAATCCTTAGTTCGATCATGCGCTTGTTTTTTATAGGAATATTGAAGGGATAATATTTGGTTCTTGCCGATATATGCCTTTCCTCCCGATACCTTTAATAACATGTTCTTTTTGTTTGTCATGTTTTCGAAGGGACTCCACAAACTATCTCTTCGACGTCCCATTGTCACTTTGACATACCTACGAGCCCATCATATTTTCCTTCATTTGATACTATCAAATTTGGGGTCGTGAATGTTAGTATTTTAATGCACATCTTCCCATCGAAGGGACTCCAAAATATTTCGTCCCGATATTTCATTGTGTCCTCGATAATGTATTGTTTGGATTATTGAAGGGATGCTGAGATAAGTCCTGTCGATGTTGCATAGTCTCTTCGATAATAAGACCCGAGCTTAATTATGGAAAACACATGGGATGTTTATGATGGTGAGCCTATGTGCTAAGGGATCAAGAGATGAATTAGTTTTAGGTTTTTCTTAAGGATGAATTTATGCAAGTTTTAATAGTTGGTTTAGAAATTTATGCATATAAAGGATCTAGGCATGTTTTTCTTAAGTATATGATTCTTTTTGGATCAATATGAAAATTTTAGTGTTAGTCAGACCTAAAAATTGATTTGCAAGGTGATCTTGCTTGTGAAATTTGTACTTTTGCAAGGTTAAGGTTTCATATAATTGGATTCACAAAATCTATCAGGGTGGTGTACTCATGCAAATTTTAGAGGTTCTAACATAAACCACAAGTATGCCATCCGATTTTCTAGTGTTGTGTTCTACATAACTAATTTACCATAAAAATTTAGAAATCTCTAACTAAGTATGACCAATTTGATTGGATATACAATTTGGATGATTGTGAACTGACTAATGCAAGCAAAGAATTTTGTATTACTTTGGCTGAAGTTTTGAAACATTTCAAACACTTCCTTAAGATGTGAAGTTTCATGTTCACACACCTCTAACTTGACTTGGAAACCAAATTGAACTAAGGTTTAACTCAAAACTAAGTATTTGACCAATGTATTTAAATTTTCATAAAGATACTCAATCATAAATAATGGCTCACTAAGTCGATAAAAACCTAGGATGTATATGCTTTTTTGACTTTGAACACCCATGTTATGTTTTCGTAACAACTTGGGACTTGAAAACTGCCACTTGTTCAAGTACCTACATTCAAACCATGAGAGTAAACTACTCTCCTATTTTCATGCACGTGTGGTTTACAATGATAACACATTGTCATTGACTCGAGACACATGGTCTCGTATTAAGGTATTGACTAGTCAAAATTTAAGTACTATAAAATAATATTAAACATTAAGAAAAGATCACTTCTTTTTTATAATATTTCAACTTATCAATGTTTTTCCATATGGTTCTATTCTTTAGAACACAATAATAATTCTGGTAAACATATAATATAAAATACCATCTCATTTGGTTTTGAAATAATACTATTTTCAAGTGTTTGATAAATTCCTAAAAAAATCATTATATAAATCTAGCTTTATTTAGTTAACTCAACTGAGAAAACATCCAACCTATCTCTTAATTTCATAATCACATATCATAATTTATCCTTTTCATAGATTTATATAAATATCTATATATTTATATATATGTGTATATACAAATAAATATATATATCATAAACTGGAAATTATTCTCTATTTGAGAAAAATAGAATAAATCTTTCCACTTAACACAACATATAAAAATATCTTTCTACTCTGTTTTCTAACTCAAAGTGAAAGATTATCTAAATCCTATTTATTAACTAGAAATTCAAAATAATCTTTCTCTTATTTTATCTTGTATTGTTCTTCAAATGAATAAGTAATCTTCCTCATTTTTAAATTAAAAATCATAAAATGATAACTACGAGTTTTCATAGAGACAGAAAATATTAAAAACATGCCTATATACTCTATTTTCTTTTGCACTTTTGGACTTCCAAAATCATAGCTGCAGTGCTCTATATTTTGTATATATAATGTGAATACTTTGGAATAGATCTTTTCTATTCCTCACAAAAAAAACTACCACAAGTTCTTTGAAACACATAGTCCAATTTTTTCTCTTTCTCGTCTTCATCACGACTCTCTCTTTTCTCTTCTAATCTACATCTCTGAATGATTCTTTTACCAAAACTTCAATGTTTAAAACACAAACTCTAAAACCATAGGCTAACGCCTAGTCTTTTTCATACCCATCTCTAATATTGTCAATGCACCCATAAGAATCATGAATAATCACAAATGAAATACCAATACAAAATACTCTCTCATGTCACTACCCTTTCTTAAAACTTTCAAGGAAGATTTATTCACACAAAGATAATATAGTCACCACTCTCTTCATACTTCAAAATGATAAAAGAAGCTCAATCTGTTACCACCTAGATGTTGCTCTCTTTTCTTCCAAAGTTGACAATGAAAAAGTGACAATCCCACAAATGTTTTTCATTTTTCCATATATCTGCGACCTCTCTAATCTACTGGATTTAATTACCAACTATTTTGGCACCACATAACATATTATATTGCATGCTATTTTTAGTAACTACTGCCTCATAAATTAGCTCGACCAATTGATGATGAAGAGGATTCCTACTATATGACACAAACTTACAAACATACACACTCATATATAAAATTTCGTCAAAATTAATTACATATATGGAGGATTAAACATTACATAAAATTCAAATTTTTTTACAAGCTTTTCTAGACACATCTTGTCTATGAATCTTCAAGTCCTCATGTCTTCAAACTTATTGGCTTCAATCAACTTTTGAAACTTGATTTTTCTCCTTATTATGCAGCTCTCATGGCTGCCTTGAACACCTGAAAAATCCCTTTTATCTTCGTCTAATTCTCTTCTCTTCACAAGTTGATTTTCTGCACTTTCTCTTGTGCAACTGCCACAAGCAACTTGCAAGTTATTTCTCCAACCTTGCTGCTGTTGATTGCTGCCTTTGCACACCACTAAAAAAATTATTTTATATATTCTCAAACCCTTTTAAATCACCAAAAGTTGGCACACAAATACACTCTTTCATTTCCCTCAACGTGACCTTTGAAATTCCTTCACAAAGAATGAAATAAACACATAGTTTTGCTTCCAAAATGTGTTGTTAATATATATTCACCATATAAAAAAAATTGCTGCTATAAATGCCTTTGGAAAATGAATAAAATACAAAACAAAGTAGTGCTCCTTTGGTAATTGAAGATTCATTCATTAATTATCCAAAAATCACTATCTTTTCCCCCCATTTTAAGCACCCAATAAGACAAAAATAGAATGTAAAAGGTCAACCACCTTATGAAAATCTCTATAGGAATCCAAATTGATAAAATGAATATTAATTATTATTTTCAAGTTCCATTTAATATTCAAATGGACCCCTTAAACCCTTTAAGCCTTGAAATAATGCAATAATTTTAAAATCACAATGTTTGCCTTTGATTTTTTGAAAAATGAGGATTTTATTCTTCAAACAAAACACAAGATTATCTTGAAGCTCCAATCCACACCAAAATTAAAAATTAAACATGAAAATAAAATAATTATTTTTTTGGTTGATGCTGATTGCTCATTTACTCAGATGCTCCTGCATCAAACACACTAGATTCTCACAATGGTGGAGTTGAGTAGTCAAACTATTCCTCCAGGTTGAGAGAAACCTACAACGAACTCCATCACTGTCCAAAGTGACCAAGTTATGTCTTCTTCCTCTTTTTCCAACACTTCTCTAGAACACATGCCATCTCCCTCCAACCACATTGCATTGTCTTCATTCTCCCTCTTGTGGAATCATGTCTGCTATAGCCCGACCACCTCCACCAAATAATCTCCACTCTCCTCTCCTCCTTCATGGGTTTTGATCCACTACATACTGACCAGCTCTACCATTTCTACACACAACCACGTAATATGTACAACATGCTCTTTCTCTCTATCCATCTCCCCTTCTACCATCTTATCTAAAAATAAAATAACATCATAAAACTGATTTACCTCATCTTTATTTGTAGCTTCAACTTCACCATTGACTACATCATTAACTTCTACCTCCTTCATTGTGATGCTTGTATTCTCGCTTTCAATTTCTATAATACTTTCCAACCATTCATTCTCTACCACCAAAATCTGTGACAACAAGTCACCCTCATCCTCATCTTTCACTGCAACCTCTTTGTATTCCATCGCTACATATTTATTTTTCTCCTCTTTGACTACCTCTACTGTAGGATCTTCATTGTTTAATGCATCCTCGTATTCTTTTCTCATATCTTTTTGTTCACTTAACTACGTCTCTAGCTTATCCAATCGCTTGTTTATATTTTCAATCATCCTCCATGCCTTGGTTTCTTCATACCATATCCATGCTTCCCAAATCATGAGCCTCTTCCTTATGACTATACCTATCTCATCTACTACAATCTTCCACAACTCTCACACTTATTTTTGTAGCTCCTTATCTCTCGATTGCTCATGACTTCTCTCTACCTGCAACAATCCTCACATGAGCTCTTCTTTACCGCCTTCTATCCTCTACTCTACCTACAGGTCCTAGTGGATTCTCACCACTCTCAATATCTCTTGCTCTGATACCAAATGATGAAGAGGATCTCTACAACATGACACAAAATTACAAACATACACATTTATATATAAAATTTCTTCAAAATTAATTACATATATGGAGGATTAAACATTACATAAAATTCAAAATTTTTTACAAGCTCTTCTAGACACATCTTGTCTATGAATCTTCAAGTCCTCATTTGTTCAAACTTCTTAGCTTCAATCAAATTTTGAAACCTGATTTTTATCCTCATTATGCAACTCTCATGGCTACCTTGAACACCTGCAAAATCCCTTTTATCTTCATCTAATTAACTTCTATTCACAAGTTGATTTTTTGCACTTTCTCTTGCGCAACTATCACGAGCAACATGCAAGTTCTTTCTCCAACCTTGCTGCTGCTGATTGCTACCTTTGCAAACCATTAAAGGATGTATTTTATATACTCTTAAACCCTTTCAAAGTATTGAAAGTTGGCACAAAAATCCTTTGAAATTCCTTCACAAAGAATGAAATAAACACATAGTTTTTCTTTCAAAATGTGTTGTTAATATTTCTTCACCATATCAAACAACTTGCTGCTGCAAATTTCGTTGAAAATGTGTTATTAATTATCATTTGGTAATTGAAGAGTCATTCATTAATTTTCTAAAAATCACTATCTTTTCCCTCCATTTTAAGCACCCAACAAGACAATAATGGAGCGTAAAAGGTCACTTGCCTTATGAAAATCTCTATAGGCATCCAAATTGTTATAATGAATATTAATTATTATTTTCAAGTTCTATTTAATATTCAAATGGACCCCTTAAACCCTTCAGGCCTTGAAATAATGCAATAATTTTAAAATTACATTGTTTGCCTCTGATTTTTTGAAATGAAAATCCAAGTATTGGTAAATGAGGATTTTACCCTTCAAACACAACGCAAGATGATTTTGAAGCTCCAACCCACACCAAAATGAAACATTAAACATGAAAATAAAATACTTATTTTTTTGGTTGATGCTGATTGCTCATTTATCCGAATGCTCCTGCATCACGTGATTATTTTTTCACTCCCATATGACTTTTAAAAATGATTGGAAATAAGGAATTTAATTCTAACTCTTCCCTTAATGCTTGGAACCCATTTTTCATTAACTTCACATGCTAAAAACAAAAGTCATCACCTCATATAAAGGCTTGACTTATAGATTTAAATGCATTTAAATAATTATTACAACTACCACTTAACATGGGTTAACCAAAATAGTTTTAAACTCTTCATGCCATGGCTTGAGTAGTGGCTACTTTAAAGCATTTAAATGATAGTTTAATATGCATTTAATTTTTATTTTGAACTTCCACTTGGTGGTTATAAAAATAAAAGGTAAAGATAAATTCCTTTCAAACTTTCCTTTCTTTAAGCCTTCGATGGATGCTAAAATGCTTCTCGAAGAGCTAAGTAATAATTGATTTAAATCACTTTATACATTCTTTTATTAAACATGATAAATATGGAAAAAACTAACTCCTAGACAAAAATGATCTATGTATGTAACATGATATCATAACATCCATCCCCTATCCCCCATCCCTCGTGCTAGACAAAACGCCTGACAGAAAGATCTGACGGATGGACAAAACATATCTTCACAGAAAGATTTAACGGAGACAGACGACAGTTAAAAAGCGAGAATTTGAATTTTAAAAATTGAAGAGGTGTTTAACCGAGCGAGAATTTTAAAAACTAGCCACCGTGTAGTTTTGCAGGTTCGGCTGGGAAGAATGCGAAGGCTTTTGGCAGCGAGTGTTTGTAGGGACGCATGCCAACTCCTCCATCGTCGTCCAAAACTCTGTAAGTATAAAATGGGTTATGTAATTTGGTGGATGGTCATGATTTTATGTTTGATGATCTTATGAACAGGCGGAAAATTGTTTTGGTTACCAATTTTTTAGGTCCATATTTTGCCGAGAGAAAGCCATCGCTGACGATAAGAGGTAGATGGACCTCATCTTGAAGCGAGGAAGCCATCGCTGACGATAAGGATAAAACCAAGACCATAGTTATGACCGAAATCTCAGATCCACTTTACCGTTTAGTTAATGACTCCATAATCTGCTCTAATTGTGGATTCAATTTTTGTGTATCACTAACTCAAATAACAACAAAGTAGGTATTGTAGTGACGAAAATAATTTGCATAGACATTGTTTCCAGGGACGCATGCCAACTCTTCCATCGTCATCCAAAACTCTGTAAGTATAAAATGGGTTATGTAATTTGGTGGATGGTCATGATTTTATATTTGATGATCTTATGAACAACATAAATTGTTTTGGTTACCGATTTTCCAGGTCCATCTTTTGCTAAGAGAAATGACTTTCGATTTTCCTGTCTGCATTTCATTGTTGGTTCCGATCAATCTTCCCCTGACCCAACAAGAAATGGAAGGATTTGGTGGAGATCCAAAGGCTCAACAGGTAGAAAATCTCTTCTTAGAGTTTCTTAACACGTAAATATTTTATTATGTCTTTGCAATTTTTTTCCCTTTTCAATGCTACTGGGCTTGCTTAATCTAAGATATTGAGTGGAGTGGGGATGGGCTTTAATTTTTTTTCATGAAGACACCCAAGCCTCAAAGATCTGCTTCTTTCTCCTTGATAAATTCCATCGTTTCCCAGGTCAGATGGGATCTCTCCAGAGGCATAGTTTCTCTGGCTATTTCATGAGCTCCTTCTCACTTGGCAAAAGATGATGGATGTTTTGCTTCCTCTGCTTGGCCACCACCACTTCTTTTTTGAAGACAAATCGATGATATTTAAACCTGAAAGACACACAACAAAAATAAATATCAGAGCTGATGTAGTGCAACAACTCACCATTACAAAAGAAATTGTGTCAGTATAAATGCTTCCTCAAGCCAAATATATAAACGCCCTGAGATTCTGGGAAAAAGCCACTGTTATCAACTTGCATTGCCACCATTTGTATGACTTTGAAGATGCACCATTCACACGAAAAATGCTCAAGTCTATCTTTGGATACAACCTACTGCAATACTTGCAATACCAACATTATCAAAATGGGTTTTAAGCATTGAAAAACACATTCTCAGCATTCAACAATAAACTGTGAAACTGAAGCATAAGCAGAGCTGTAAATGACTCTGTAACTAATCTAGATTGAATGAATTTCTTAGATAGAGAGAAAGAAATGAATGATAATTACGTGTGCTGATATCTGGATAAACAAGAGGTGCATTTGAAGAGCTACTCCTTCAAACCCACATCACCACACAGGCTACACTCAATACAAACATTCTCAGATTCAGTGTTGTTCATAGTCATTTCGTTAGATTTTGGTTGCAGAGTTTCCATCATTACGATGCTTGTTCTAAAATTTGTAAATGTTTCAAATGGTTAATGTCTAATATAGTTGATATTAATCAGTTGTTTGTTAAAAGAAAGAAAAAGTCTTTCTCAAATATAGTTGATATTAATCAGTTGTTTGTTAAAAGAAAGAAAAAAGTCTTTCTCTATTTTTTTTCCTTCCATTTTTTCATTGCAATTTCATTCATTGACCAAAAAACCTTTTTCCTAACAAAGCATTGTAAAGAAAGTTCTTGGAGTTATTACAACAATCTATAGATGTTGGTTCCATGTTTAGGATTATCAAAGTTTTAATCTCCACTTCTGTCCCAAAGTTTGTGTTTATGAAGCACTGATAATGCCTGCAGGTCACACTTATGTTTGACTCGCATGTACTAACAAAACACTTGAGTTATTCTACTGGAAGTGGACTTACTCTTCTTGTGTGCCTAGGCATCCTTAATTCAAGATATGTATTTATTTTCTAGTACCACTTGCAGTTTCCTATTCAATGATCAGTATGATTGATGCATATTTACGTTGTTTGTCAATTTGATTTGAAGATATGCCTTAGATCATGTTCTGAAATGTTGGCTTATTGGTTCTATAGCAAATGTTTATCATCGAGATTTGAAACCAAAGAATGTTTTGGCTAATGTTGATTGCAAGCTAAAAATATGTGACTTTGGCTTAGCAAGGGTTGCCTTCAATGACACGCCTACTACAATCTTTTGGACGGTATAGTATTTGATAACTTGTATTCTAGACTTAACTATATTGTGAGCATTTTTGGATCTATTTCATATTTGTTTTAGTTAGCATAACAGTGCAGTCACAGTTCTCTTTTTAGCTTTGTTTCTCAATGAGTCAAATAGTTTCTTCACAGGACTATGTTGCTACATGATGGTATAGGGCTCCATAACTATGTGGATTTTTTTCTCCAAGGTATGGTCTACTTTTTCTGCACATATTCCTCAATTAATATTTTCATAGTATAGCTATTAGAAAATGTTCATTACAAGTAAATGATTATTTGGTTTTTGAGAGATTTTACATGTAATAATTTATGTTCACATGATACTACCTAGTTGCTTGCTTGGATGTTTTTCAATCTCCATATCTAGTTATTGTCTGGATTGATTTGCGTTATACAGAACTCTTTTGGGGTGTGTGTTTGTATTACTTATTTGACATGGTCTTGATATATATAGTCTATATGATTTGAAGGAATACTACCTTCCGTGAAGAATGCCTAATGATCCTTGTTGCTAAATGTAAACTTAGAGGTCATATCTTTGATAGTGTTTGTTGTAAGGAATATGAAAGGTTGTATAATCTGATATGGGAAATAAATGTGAGGGATCATTGGCATACCTTTTTAGTTGCAATTTGTAAAATCAGATAATGGGTTTTGATGGGAATTTCAATATTAGTTGGTTAGTGAATATGTGACACAACATGATAGCAAGTTTATTGTGGAAATCTTAGTGTTCTATTAAAGAAAGTATTGGAAGGTTTAAAATTTGAGCCATGAATATACTATTCTAAACAGTTTGTTAACCTAGGTTGAAATGAATCATAAATGCATGGATTTTCTAGTTAGGTTTTGCATACATTCTGATGTAAGGGATCATATATAGTCTTTCTTTATATCAATTAGATGAGAGATTTTATATGAACTATGAATGTGATTTATGCTTGCTTAATACAACTCATCTATAGAAGGCTGCATAAATGGTTCCAAAACTAGGTATTGGTCAGCATGATTGTGGTTTCTATTTTCAGATAAGATTGTTTTATGCATTTAAATTTTGAATCGCAACATGAATTTCTTATTTGAAATCTTAAGCGTATATTTGTCTTTGAATAGTTTGTTCATTGTGAGAGAATATTATAGCTTTCAAGAGCTGTTATGATTAAATCTAACATCAAGAACCTGTGCAACGTTTGTGTGCTATTGATGCAGAAAGTAGAAGTAAGTTTTTTTTGGTTAATCTCCCACTCCCCCATGAATTTAAAAAAAGATAGATCAAGGTATACATAAAGCAAGAACTTGTGCCAAATAGTGAGAAGGCAATAAACTAAAATTTCTATTGAACCTTTTAGCTAGATTCAATTTTTTTCCTTCTTTTATATCTATGGTCTAATAGAGAATTTTCTATTGCTGCTGACTCAGTACAACAAGCTACAATGGTTGAATATGTGAAAGCCCTTTAGAGACAAGTTTAGGTGTGTTTTAGGCAACCTTTTTGTATTTAATGATTTTGATTGATTTAGTCTTCTTAATGTTATCTATTGAATATGCTTACCATAATAAGTCATTACAAAGATGAACCTAATGTTGATGTCTTTGGTCATAGTGATAATATGTTTGTTGAATCGTGAATAGAATTTTGGCATGGGAATATAGTATGATGTTAATGTGTGAAAGTGGATAATGGAGTTGATCATGGTATTGCTAGTCTATGTTGCTTAGAATGGGTTCAAAAAAATTGAGTAGATCAAGGTACACATAATGTCCATTTCTTTCTTCAATTATCTGATTTTTATGGTTGTGACATAAGGAGTAGTGGAATGGTTTATGAATATCTAATTTTACAGGTATTTTTGGCAATAGAAAGTTTCATTGTGGAGCCAAATCTATAGATGGGAAAGAGGAGAAGTTTGATACTACAATTGGATATAGAACTAATGTGCCCTCATGGCTAAAGGTAAATAAACAAACCCAATCAAAATCCCACTTTGCTCTTATCTTATTATTTGGATTCGATCTGCTATTTCTCATAAGATTCATTGTAGTCTAGATATGATCTTTCTTATCTTGTTTAGGAATGTGATTTTTTTTAGAAGATGGGCCTCCCAACATGCCCTTTTCCGACTGATGGAAGGGAAAATATTAGTAGCACATTGCGAAGAGTATTGTGTCACATATCAATTCAAAATATTACAATCTATATAGTGGTTGTGTATGTGATTCCTTAAAGGTTGAGGTCTTATGTTATAAGCCCTTGAGGCAGGAAAGTAAATATATTTATATGAACTAATAATTCATATTTTTACAAATTTATTATGCCATCAAATTTTATTGCGAGTGTTTGTGTAATTGATTGTATGGTTGGATAATCCTTAACTAGATCCTCTAGTCATAATTATATCACATGGTATCTAGCGGTTTTAAATCACAAGGAAGGAAATCCATTGGAATTGTATTTTAAGTTATATCTTCTAATATTTATAATTGGGTAGCTGTTAAGATATGTATGCTTGTAAATATATTGTTAAACCTAAGATAGTTTGAAAATGAATAATTTAAACATACCATCAAATTTGAGGTAATTTACAAGGGACTTTGTAAATAGTTCATTGAACATGAGGTATTTTGTATTGTAATATATAGATAAGACGTCTTGATGAAGGTTGAGTAGATTCAAACATGTAGTTAATATTTTTATAAGGATAAAAGAAATGTTTGAGATGATGAGGAATGTGTGGATTGGTTGGACATATAAAAGAAGATATAAGAGGTAATAAACTTAGATATGAAATTAAATTTATGATTAAGAAATTTAAAGAAAAATAAACAATCTAGAGAATGCACTCTTTATCAAACAAGTTGTGGATGAACAAGAAGAGGAAGATAGAACTCTTTCAAAGATATTGAAAACTATTTCAAAAAATTATAAGGGACTTAAAATTTGGTGCAATAAAATTGACATTTCACTTTCTTCATCTAATTGGAACAAAAAAATGCTCACATTATTTGCAGTATTGGAAAACACACTGTCCCTTGTAAATTATTTCCTTATGAATTTTTTTGTTTCATAAACACCAACAATGTAATGAAGTCCACCTTCAAATTTTAGAACTCTTTGGTACAATAAAAAAGGAATTTCACTTTCTTCATTTGATTGAAACAAAAAAATGCTCACATTATTTGTAGTGTTGGAAAATACACTATCCCTTGTTAGTTATTTCCTTATGAAAATTTCTTATTTTGTATGCACCAACAATGTAATGAATTCCACCTTCAAATTTTAGAACAACTCTTTGGTATAGTAAAAATGGCATTTCACTTTTTTCATTTGATTGGAACAAAAAAATACTCACATTATTTGCAATGTTGGAAAACACACCGTCCCCTATCAATTATTTACTTATGATTTTTTTGTTTGTTTCGTATGCACCAACAATTTAATGAGGCCCACCTTCAAATTTTAGAACAATTCTTTGGTATAGTGAAAATGATATTTCACTTTCTTTATTTGATTGGAACAAAAAATGCTCACATTATTTGCAATATTGGAAAACACATTGTACCTTGTCAATTGTCTTGGTGCGCACAAAACAAAAAAATTTCATGAGGAAATAACTAATAGGGGATAATGTGTTTTCTAATATTGTAAACAATGTGAGCATTTTTTTGTTCCAATCAAATGAACAAAGTGAAATGCCATTTTTACTATACCAAAGAGTTTTTCTAAAATTTTAAGGTGGAATTCGTTACATTTTTGGTGTGTACGAAACAAAAACTTTTCATAAAGAAATAATTGAGAGGGGACAATGTGTTTTCCAACACTACAAATAATGTGAGCATTTTTTTGTTCCAATCATATGAAGAAAGTGAAATATCATTTTTACCATTACCGAAGAGTTGTTCTAAAATTTGAATGTGGACTTCATTACATTCTTCATGCATATGAAACAAAAAATTTCATAAGAAAATAACTGATAGAGGACAACGTGTTTTCCAACATTGCAAACAATGTGAGTTTTTTTTTTGTTCCAATCATATGAAGAAAGTGAAATGTCATTTTTTCTATACCAAAGAGTTGATCTAAAATTTTAAGGTGGACTTCATTACATTCTTGGTGCGTATGGAAGAAAAAATTCTCATAAAGAAATAACTGATAGGGGATAGTGTGTTTTCCAACACTGCAAATAATGTGAGCATTTTTTTGTTCCAATCAGATGAAGAAAGTGAAATGCCATTTTTACTATACCAAACAGATGTTCTAAAATCTGAAGGTGGACTTCATTACATTCTTAGGTATAGTAAAAATGACATTTTACTTTCTTCATCTAATTGGAACAAAAAAAATCCTCACATTATTCCTAGTGTTGGAAAAAACACCGTCCCTTGTTAGTTATTTCCTTCTAAAAATGCTCACATTATTTCTAGTGTTGGAAAACACACTGTCCCCTATCAATTATTTCCTTATGAAAGGTGGAGGATTTATAGGTGGGGGATACATAAAACTAATCAAATTGACCTGAATTCATTATATTGTTGGTTTTTACAAAACAAAAACCTTTCATAAGGAAATGACTGATAGGGGATAGCGTGTTTGTCAACATTGCAAATAATGTGTGTTTTACATTCTTCTTGTTTTAAGCTCAAGGGTGGAGAGCTTGGGGAGGATTTGCAGGTGGGGGATACATAAAACTAATCAAATTGACCTAAGGGGTGATTAACTAATTTATTTGTTATGTGTTGGAAAACACATTATCCCTTCTTGGAAAACACACTATCCCCTGCTAGTTATTTCTAATGTTGGAAAACACACTGTCCCCTGTTGGAAAATAGACTGTCTCCTGTTAGTTATTTCCAATGTTGGAAAACACACTATCCCTTGTTAGTTATTTCTAGACATCTTACATTCTAATGATGTCCCCTGTCCACTTTTCCTACACAGGGGACATTGTGTTTTCCAACACTGCAAACAATGTGAGCATTTTTTGTTCCAATCATATCAAGAAATTGAAAAATACACTATCCCATGTTAGTTATTTCCAATGTTGAAAGTGGAAAACACACTGTCCCTTGTTAGTTATTTCTAATGTTGGAAAACACATTGTGCCCTGTTAGTTATTTTTAGACATATTAAATTCTAATGATATCCCTTGCCCACTTTTCCTACACAGGGGACAATGTGTTTTCCAACACTACAAACAGTGTGAGCATTTTTCCGTTCCAATCATATTTCCATTGTTGGAAAACACACTGCCCCCTATTAGTTATTTCCAATGTTGGAAAACACACTGTCCCCTGTTAATTACTTCTAAACATCTTACATTCTAATGATGTCCCTTGTCCACTTTTCCAGAACTGCAAATAATGTGAGCATTTTTTTGTTCCAATCAAATGAATAAAGTGAAATGCACCATTTTTACTATACCAAATAGTTGTTTTAAAATTTTAAGGTGGACTTCATTACATTGTTGGTGTGTACGAATCAAAAACTTTTCATAAGGAAATATCTGACAAGGGACAGTGTGTTTTCCAACATTGCAATAATGTGAACATTTTTCATAAGGAAATAATTGGCAGGGGACAGTGTGTTTTCCAACATTGGAAATAAAGTGAGCATTTTCATAAGGAAATAATTGACAAGGGACAGTGTGTTTTCTAACAATACAAATAATGTGAGCATTTTTTTGTTCGAATGAAATGAAGAAAGTGAAATGCCATTTTTACTATATACCAAATAGTTGTTCTAAAATTTTAAGGTGGACTTCATTACATTTTTGGTGTGTACGAATAAAAAAAAATTCATAAGAAAATATCTGACAAGGGACAGTGTGTTTTCCAACACTACAATAATGTGATCATCTTTTTGTTCCAATTAGATGAAGTGAAATGCCATTTTTACTGCAACAAAGAGTTATTATAAAATTTGAAGGTGGACTTCGTTACATTCTTGGTGCATACGAAACAAAAATATTTTCATAAGGAAATAAATGATAGGGGATAGTGTGTTTTCCAACATTGGAAATAATGCAAACATTTTTCATAAGGAGATAATTGATAAGGGACAATGTGTTTTCCAACACTCTAAATAATGTGAGCATTTTTTTGTTTCAATCAAATGAAGAAAATGAAATGCCAGTTTTATTGTACCAAATAGTTGTTCTAAAATTTTAAAGTGGACTTCATTACATTGTTGGTGGGTACAAATCAGATACTTTTCATAAGGAAATATCTAAAAAAGGACAGTGTGTTTTCCAACACTCCAATAATGTGAGCATCTTTCATAAGGAAATAATTGACAAGAGACAATGTGTTTTCCAACACTGGAAATAATGTGAGCAGATTTTACAAGGAAATAATTGACAAGGGACAGTGTGTTTTCCAACACTACAAATAATGTGAGCATTTTTTTGTTCCAATCAAATGAAGAAAGTGAAATGCTAGTTTTATTGTACCAGATAGTTTTTCTAAAATTTTAAGGTGGACTTCACTACATTGTTGGTGTGTATGAATCAAAAAAATTCATAAGGAAATATTTGACAAGGGAGAGTGTGTTTTCCAACACTCCAATAATGTGAGCATCTTTCATAAGGAAATAATTGACAGGGGACAGTGTGTTTTCCAATAGTGGAAATAATGTGAGTATTTTCATAAGGAAATAATTGACAAGGGATAGTGTGTTTTCCAACACTGTAAATAATGTGAGCATTTTTGTGTTCCAATTAAATGAAGAAAGTGAAATGCCATTTTATTGTACCAAATAGTTCTAAAATTTTAAGGTGGAATTCATTACATTGTTGGTGTGTATGAATCAAAAAAATTCATAAGGAAATATCTGACAAGGGGTAGTGTGTTTTCCAACACTCCAATAATGTGAGCATCTTGCATAAGGAAATAATTGACAGGGGATAGTTTGTTTTCCAACATTGGAAATAATGTGAACATTTGTGCTAAAATATATTTACTGTCATTTTTACTATACCAAAGTGTTGTTTTAAAATTTTAAGGTGGACTTCATTACATTCTTGGTGCATATGAAACAAAAATACTTTCATAAGAATTTTTCATCCATCATAGTCCTTTCATTATCCATGCATCTTTCCATCCTAATCATTAAATATCTCCCAACCCAATTGATTCTCTTTTTTTGCACTTAGATCCAATTTTTCTTTTTCCTTATCATTTATTTCCAATTGTATTTGTTCCATGGAATTCTTAATTTTAAGAATCTTTGAGTTCATTTTTTCAACTCTACTTCTAGCATCATCTATAACTTTCTTTTCTTGCACAAATTCATATGCAATACAAAACCTCTTTAGTTTATCCACTTTTGCATTTTTATTTACCCATTGCACATACTGCACACACGCCTTCCTCAAATTCTTAAGAGTGGGAAGAATATCTTCAATCAATGCACTATCTATCTAGTGAGAGAGAGAGAGGGGAGAGGGAGAGGTAGAGAGGGATTCTTATTGAATACAACCCATGCATATATCATAACTTTTAGGCTTTGTAATAAATTTAAGGAATGTAGAAATTTTAATATGATGCTCAACACCTACACACACATGTGAAGCTAGTAGAAGTTTTTTTGAAGCACTACCTATTGAAGGCCTTCTTATACCTCTATAATATTATTTGGTGAAGGAAATTCAAAAAATTACTTTACCTTCTTTGGATCCATCTTCAGACCATTTGGTGAGATTAAAAATTCTAAATATACCAATTAGGTATTCATGAAACTAAATTTCTTGGTATTCATATACTCACATTACATGGGATATAATGTGGCTTATGTAATAAGAGATTGACGTATTTGGCATTTACTATAACATTGTCTTCATTCTTAGATGCATATTAGCATAAAATAAGGGAGACATGGAGAGGTAGGTAGAGAGAGGTAAGGTTGAAGCAATAGAGGGAGAGGTAGGTAGAGAGAGTGAGGAAAATATGCAACACAAAATTTTCCTCATCTCCATTGCTCTTACCTATTAACACCCCGTACTATTCATTGTCATGATCTAAAAATTTTTCATATATTTTACTAGAATCTTTAGATCAATTGCTCCCTCATCAACCCTTAGGATAGAAATATCCCTTTCTTGGATAAAGTTTTCAATGTCTTGAATACTTTTATGTAAATTTGTAGCCACTTTTTTCTTAGCTTTGAGAGTGTCTTTACAATTAGAGAATGTAGATGTTTCTTTTAAAAATTTAATATTTACAAGACTTGTCTACCTTTTTAGATAAGCCTTTCATGTCTCCACCCAACTGATTCTATTTTTTTGCACTTAGATTTGATTTTTCCGTTTCCTTGTCATCTAGATACAAAGGTAGGGTGGGTGAGTTATAAAGAGATAGATCTTGTGTGAGAGAGAGAGAGTGGGGAGGGAGAGGTAGATAACTACTTTTCAAATCTATCTCTGCCTCCCTCACTCAATGACTGGTACCTTAAGTTATTTCTACAATTGTGAAATTTTTTATGGACTTGGATATTCTAACTTTTTCAATTTTAATTTATCAACCATCGCTTTTGGTGCTAAAATATATTTAATACCTTTGTTTGAATTTATAATACTTATATTTAGTCTTGTATATATTTCTAAAGAGACTTCTCCTTTGTACTATTTCTTTATCGATACCATCATTGTTTAAAAAAAATCTAGTTGATATATCACTTTCTTCTTTAATAATTCATAGATTTGATAAGGTATTTGAATATTTCAAACTCTCATACACATACCTTATAAACACATTTGAGGAAAAATTTGAATGATTAATTATGATGATTGCATCAATTACATGGTAAAAGTGAACCTTCAATTGTTCAATTAATCAATTATAGTGTAAATATGGATAACATTAATCATTTATAGTTTCATGCAATGGATTAATGCAATGATTATAGATGTTAGGTTTATGGTTTATGGTTTAAGGTTTAACCTAATGGATTAATGCAATGATGATGATGGATTAACCCAAAGAGAGACATAAAGATGGTGTTGAAAGACCTTATAATGAAGAAATTGAAGAAAGTGGAAGTAGTAGTTCATAATGAAATAAATGAACAGATGAATATTAGATATATGGAGGATGATATGGTAGATGTAGTGAAACAACCTTCATCAAAGAATTAAGGTTGTATAGAGAGAGATAAGTAAGGTTGATTCATCATTAGTGCCTCCTTCTCCTATATTATTTAAGATGCCTTCTCCTATAGAATTTTATTCTTTCAACGTATGGTGCTCATTCTACTCAGCTCTATTTTGAAATAGAGAAAGATCTTAGGACTTCAACTCTACTTGAGATTTCAAATGTGAAAACTTTTTTTGCAATGGAAACGATGTTGCAATTTATATTTTAATTCCATCCCACCCTACCACTCCCTATCTCCCCACTTGCCTCTTTCTCTCCCTCTATCCCTCCCACCCTACAACTCCCTATCTCACTCCTTCCCTCTTTCTCTCCCTCCCTCTATCCCTCCCACCCTACCACTTCCTATCTCCCTAAATCCCCCCTCTCTCTCTCTCCCTTAGATTAATAAATTTATATTAGCCTAAAATTAACCTAATGAATTAATGCAATGCTGATATATGTTAGGTTTATGGTTTAGGGTTTAAGGTTTAACCTAATGGAGAGAGAAATAGAGGAAGGATAGAGCTATGTAGTGTTAAGGTGGGAGGTATAGAGTTACACATATAGAGAGGGGATGGGAGATGTATGCATAGAGAGAGTGAGAGAGAGGGAAGGATGGAGGGGGAGGGAGGGAGGGATAATGTGAGGGGTAGGTGGAGAGAGGTGAGATATAGATAAAGAGAGTAGAGAGGGAAGGAGAGAGAGAGAGAAGTGAGAGAGGTGATAGATATATGAGATAGAGAGAAGTAAAGAGGTGATGAATTTGGAGAGATTGAGAGAGGGAAGGAGGGAGGGAGAGAGAAAGAGGTATAGAGTGATAGGTTAGATAGTGAGAAGTAGAGAGAGAATGTGGGTGAAAGGAGGAGAGAGAGAGGGTGGAGGGAGAGAGATGTGAGACAAAGAGAAGTAGAAAGGGAAGGAGAGAGAGGAGGAGATAGAGAAAATTAGAGAGGGAGGGAGGGGGAGATAGATATAAATTCCCTATTTGAGACATATAATCTATTGATTATTATATAACCTTGGAGATGATTACTGAGAGGACTTTTCCCTAGTGCCCCATACTATAATTATATTTAGGAGGCAACCAAGGCTTAGCAAAGTAGAGTGAGAGAGGGAATTAGGAAGGGATGGAGAGAGGTTGTGTGGGAAGGAGGGAGATAGGGAGAGGTAGTTAGAGAGAGGTAAGGTGAAAAAACTAGAGAGAGGTAGGTAGAGAGGGATCTAGGTAGGGTGGGAGAGGTAGAGAGAGGTGGTGAGAGAGAGAGAGGAGAGGGAGAGGTTATCACAATGCTTATGAAGATTTGAAAAATAGTTATCACTAGATCATAAGAGAGGGAGGGGGAGAGAGAGGGAAGGAGGGAGATAGGAAGTGGTAGGGTGCTAGGTATAGGAGGGAGAGAAAGAGGGAATGAGAGAGATAGGGATAAGTATAGAGAGTGGTATGGTGTGAGGAATAGAGACATCAAGTATTAGAATACATGAAATGAAAAAGGAATCTTCTCTAAAACACATGAATTTGCATATGGATTTGTGCAAGCAAATAAAGTGAGAGATGATGCTATAAGTGGAGTTGAACAAATGAAGTCAAATATTCTTGAACTTAAGAATTCCATGGAACAAATACAATTAGAAATAGATGATAAGGAAAAGGAAAATCAAATCTTAGTGCAAAAAAAGAGAATCAATTGGGTGGAGACATGAAAGTCTTATTTGAAAATGTAGACAAGTCTTTTAAAGAACTCATTAAAATAAAATTTTGCATTCTATAATCATAAAGACACTCTCAAATATGAGCCGATGGTGTAGAGGAGAGGGCATGTGATTTTGAGAGCCAATAGGATTGTTGTACAATATTATGTGTGAGAGTGGCTTGGTGTCCCAAATCACAAATGAGTGTGTGTTTATTAAATAAACCAAAACTAACCATATCTAATATTAATGAAACATCTATTTGGTGTAATGATCCTATCCCTATGATGTAATTGTATAGTCAATATGGTAGGTAGGGGCAATAAAGTTTGTATGTTAGCTTGTTGTTGATGGTATCCTTGCATCCACTAGTATCATATCAAAAGAATTAAAATGCATATAGATCATCATAGTTTGACTCTACATTAATGCAATTTGATTCTTCAAATCTAGCCATTGGTTGTTATGATACTTCATCCAATAGTTGACGTAATATCTTGGTGTCTTTATGTATTTTTTCTATCTTTAACAGTGTTAAAGTTCTTGAATTGATGGTTTCATATTAAGAATCTTTTCATTTCATTTTCTACATACAAATTCTTGTTGCACCTTACATTATAATTCAAAATAATTTCTCGCACTCTCTATATAAATATAATTGGTCATGACTCAAAGGTAATTTTTTAATATAATTATATCCAAAAGATATTTTTTGTTAATATTGGTGAAGTTCAGTAGCACATTGTGAAGAGTATTATATCACATATCAACTCAAAAGATTATATTCTATATAGTGCTTGTGTATGTGATTCATTAAAGGTTGAGGTCTCATGTTGTAAGCCCTTGAGACAAGATAGTAATTAGTAGGGATTTCATAGGGCATCCTTCATAATACACACTTCACATTGTACATGTTGCTTCATATAATAAATTTCAAAATGTAAACAACCAACATTTTCTCATTATGTAGAAGAAGACCAAAGTGTGTGTTGCTTAATATAAGAAATTGCTTCATATAATTAGTAGGGATTTCATAGGGTATCCTTCATATCAGGTACTAGAATGTATGAAATGAAAAAGGAATCTACTCTAAAAGAACTTGAAAACAATAAAGGAATTATTCTATAGGATTTCATTTGTAGATAAAAAAACAAATAGAGGAGGTCAAATACATTCTTGTAAATCTATTTCATGTATACTATGTTGTGCAACCACACATTTAGGATGATAACATCCCCTACTTACAACATTACTTCATTTTAGTTATTCATAGTTCTACATTGCATAGTTCTTTCTAAACATGTCTCGCGTTCCCATCTAAGACATTTATTGACACATCCTACCACGCATGACCATCCACAATGGAGTTTGAGGCTCATGAAAAAAAACTTGAAAAGGAACATGAAATTTTTTAGAGCATAAAGTGTATGTACCAATAAGTTCAATAAATTCTTACATCCACCAAACAAAGACCAAGAAAAGGTTTTTAAAGAGGATTGCATCCACCAAACAAACCTTGTGTAATATTTGATTTTTGTATATTGGTCCTTCTATCCCTCCTAACCTACCACTCCCTATCTTTTATTATCCAACACTCCAAAACCTATTTATTTTATCCACTTTTGCATTACCATTTTCTCATTACACATAGTGCACATGTTCCTTCATCAAATTTTGAAGAGTAGGAAGAATATATTCAATCAATGATTAGGCGAGGATTATGGAATAGATTGGAAATGCGGATGATGGATAGTATAAAATAAAAAATGTAGGGATGAAGGTATGGGGTATTATGAATGTAACAATTAAATTCATGACAATTGTGAGAAAGTCTATAAGATGATATAAGTTACCAAAAATGTATACTCCTTTAGAATTATAATTTAATTTTCCTCTACCTTGTAGTAATGATTAATCAAATTCTATAGGAGAATAGTTCTGTTAAAATGGGAATGAATCTTAAAGTAAATACATGAAAGAGGATATGGCCCTAAGAAGTGTAGGATCTGCTAGAGGCATCACTTACTATTACAATTTTATGTTCTCTAAAATCCATACCATGATGAGAGATAAGTGGTTGAAGAAAAATTTACTTTCTAATGTAACATAATAAAGGTCTCAATAAACTATGAAATTGAGAGATGATGCTATAAAGTGAGAGATGATGCTATAAGCTGAGTTGAATAAATGAAGTCAAAGATTCTTGAACTTAAGAATTCCATGAAACAAATACAATTAGAAAAAGATGATAAATTTTTGATTTGGATCTTATTATATCCCAATTTTTTGGGTGAGACTTCACACAAATAAGTTTCATACATCACAAATTCCATCCCAGTACAGATCCCATGACATCATACCTCCGATCCCATTATGAATCCTTTTCTTGTCTTTAGACTATAAAAATGAATGAATATACTTTTATGATAGTGATCCTCAAAAGAAAATAAAATACCTTTGGTTCCTTGTGAAAATGTATGTAGATCAAAATAATATGGTTGAATAGGTACAAGAATAATATGTGCACTTGCTTCCCCTCATGCCTATGTCTGCTTATGTGTTCCTAGGTGGTGGTGTGTGTAAAAAAGAGAGAGGAGGGGAGGGAGAGGTAGAGAGAGGGGTAGGTAGAGTGAGGGAGTTGTGGGGTGGGAGGGATGGAGGGAGGGAGAGAGAGGGAAGGAGGGAGTGAGCGATAAAGGGAGGGGTAGGTGGAAAGAGAGATGGGGAAAGAGGGACAAAGGGAGGGAGAGGAAGGTTACTTTATTTGATTTTTATATATTGAATCCATCTTCACCATGAGCTCCTTATGTACCTTCTCTTTCACTATTAGGTAAATTTAATTACTTGTCATTCCTCTCATGCACTAGAACTTCGTACCTAGCCTTTATTTTTAGGGGAGGTGAGAATATTATGAAAGTATTGGTTGCATCAATGAGATATGAGATATGATGCTATAAGTGGTTTTGAACCAATGAAGTCAAAGATTCGTGAACTTAAGAATTCCATGGAACATAAATAATTTGAAATAGATGATGTTATAAGTGGAGAAAGAGAGAGAGGGGGTAGTAGGGAGGGAGGGAGGGAGGGAGGGGTAGGTGGAGAGAGGTTGTGTGTGTGTGAGGGAGAGAGAGGGAAAGAGTGAGTGAGTGATAAAGGGATGGATACAGGTGGAAAGAGGAGAGGGGAAAGAAGGATAAACAGAGGGAGAGGAAGGTTAGGAGGGATGATAATCTTTGAGTTCATTTGTTCAACTACACTTATAGAATAATCTCTCACTTTCTTTTCTTGCACAATTTCATATATAGTACAAAACCTCTTGACTTTATCCACTTTTGTATTGCCATTTTCCCATTGCACATATAAGAAATATAATTCCATCTATCTTTCCATCACTCCTTCCAATCTAAAATTGTAAGAAAATCATAATTCATGCAATTCTATTATGCAATCTACAATAAATCATTGAATAAAATATTACATAAAGGATCCATTTGATATGGTCTCTCAGATGCTTGATTGAATATTATGAATGGTATGTAGATTTGTCTTTAAACCAACATAGTCTTGGTATAGTTGGATGATTTTTAATAGAAAAATGGTAGTACACACCTACTAGAAAATGTTTTGATGCTAATGAAGGGTAAAGGGTTCTATTTGCAGACTCTTGTTGTAAGGGATGATGCAATTCAAGGATCAAAGGGTATAGTAGCACTTTCCGTAGATGATAAGATTTTTGAACTTAAGAATTCCATGGAGCAAAAACAATTGGAAATAGATGATAAGGAAAAGGTAAAATCATATCTCAGTATAGAAAAAAAGAATCAGTTGGGTGGAGACATGAAAGCCTTATCTGAAAAGGTAGACAAGTTTTGTAAATAACTTGTTAAAATAAAAATTTTCATTCTCTAATCATAAAGACACTCTCAAAGCTAAGCAAAAAGAGGATTAAAGATAAATAAATTGAAAATATCATGTATGTGGTATCAATTTGGCTAGTTTTATGTATCCCTAAAATTTAACTCACCCATACTCTCCATTGTTTAACTTTGAATGTTGTAAAATGAAATAATGAAACTGAAATTGTGTTTTCCAACATGCAATTATTTTGTGCAAGTACTAGAATATATGAAATAAAAAAGGAATCTTCTCTAAAAAAACATGAAAAGATGTAGAACAAGGTGAATGAGATAGATAATGTGTTGGTTGAAAGTTTCATAAACCATCTACTCAAACCCACCATGTTTTCCAACCCGCAATTATATTGTGCATTTACTTTCTTCATCTAATTAGAACAAAAAAATGCTCACATTCTTTGCAGTGTTGGAAAACACACTATCTCGTGTTAGTTATTTCCTTAAATGATTTTTTTTTGTTTCTTACACACCTATAATATTGGAACAAAATAATACTCTCATTATTTCCAATGTTGGAAAACACACTATCCCTTGTTTATTATTTCCTTATGAAAAATGCTCACATTATTTCCAATGTTGGAAAAATGCTTACATTCTTGGTGTGTACGAAACAAAAAAAAATTCATGAGGAAATAGTTGACAAAGGATAGTGTGTTTTCCAACACTGCAAATAATATGAGAAATTTTTTGTTCCAATCATATGAAGAAAGTTAGGGAGAGAGGTTGTGTGTGTGAGGGAGAGAGAGGGGGAAGGAGGGAGATAGGGAGTGGTAAGGTGGGAGGGATAGAGGCACATATAGAGAGAAGGTGGGAGAGGTATGCATAGAGAGAGTAAGAGATAAGGAATGAAGGAGGGAGGGAGGGATAATGGGAGGGGTATGTGGAGAGATGTTATGTGTGTGTGCATGTGAGAGAGAGAGGTGGGACATGTAGGTATAGAGGGAGTGAGAGAGGGATGTAGGGAGGGAGGAAGGAAGGGGAAGGTGGAGATAGATTGTGTGTGTGAGGGAGAGAGAGGGGGAAGGAGGGAGATAGGGAGTGGTAAGGTGGGAGGAATTGAGGTACATATAGAGAGAGGGTGGGAGAGTTATGCATAGAGGATGATCAATTGAGATTCTAAAAGAATGGATAGGACATGTTTAGGGAGGTCACCATGATGTGTATAGGATCATTGGTTATGTTTGGATAAAATGAAAGAAAATTGATTACTTGATAGGGGCTTGCAAGAAATAGAAGGTACTATTTTAAATACAAGGAAATGGTACCAAAGAGATAGTGAGTAAAGAAGGTGGAGCAATGAAATGGTGAGGATTCATGTTAATAAGGGGTGGATTTTTTATAGGGGAATATAGGGTTGAATTATATATTGTTAAAATAAGGTGAACTAAATTACAAATTTTAATGCTCCAAGAAGTATGCAAATCTAATTTTATCAATACAACACTATATGGGTTGCAAGTTTCATAACACCCAGTGTTTTCCAACCTATAATTATTGTAATGAAAACCTTTTCTTATTTAGAGTATGAATGTAATGAAAGACATTTTCAAAATTTACCACAACTGTTACTTAGAGTAAAAAATTATGGTTTTACAGCAAGATCTCCCCTTTCTTTGTCCAATCCATATCATTAACCACCATTCCTCAACTTCTCAAGAGAAATAATAATCTCTAACAAGTTATTTAGAAGACTTGTGCACCTTTTTAGATAAGAATTTTGTGTCTCCACACAATTGATTCTCTTTTTCTAAACTTAGATCCAATTTTTCTTTTTCCTTATCATTTATTTCCAATTCTATTTGTTCCATGAAATTATTAATTTTAAGAATCTTTGAGTTTATTTTTTCAACTCCACTTATAGCATCATCTCTAACTTTCTTTGCTTGCAAAAATTCATCTGTAATACAAAACCTCTTGAGTTTATCCAGTTTTGCATTTCCATTTACCCATTGCACATATTGCACACACACCTTCCTCAACTTATTAAAAGTGGGAAGAATCTCTTCAATCAATACACTATCTATCTCATTCACTTTGGCCTGCTTATTTTCAAGTATTTTTAGAGTAGATTCCTTTTTCATTTCATATATTATAGTACCCATTGTCTCCAATTATGCATTTCCATTTCCCCATAGAAAGTAGTGCAAATGCTCCTTCATCAACCTCTCAAGCATAGGAAGGATCTCTTCAGTCAATACATTATCTATCTCATTCACTTTGGTTTGTTTCTTTTCAAGTGTTTTTAAAGAAAGAGGCAAGGAGGGAGATAAAGAGAGGTACTATAGGTGAGGTAGGTATAGAGAGGGTTAGGGAGGGAGGGGTCGGTGGAGAGAGGTTGTGTGTGTGTTAAGGAGAGAGAAGGGGAGGAGAGAGATATGGAGTTGTAAGGTGGTAGGGATAGACGTACATATAGAGAGAGGGTGGGAGAGGTATGCATAGAGAGAGTGAGAGAGGGAAGGAGGGAGGGAGGGATATTGTGATGGGTATATATTGAGAGGTTGTGTGTGTATGAGGGAGAGAGAGAGAGAGAGGGAAGGAGGGAGTGAGTGATTAAAGGAGGGGTAGGTGGAAAGAGCGAGAGGGGGAAAGAGGGACAAAGGGAGGGAGAGGAAGGTTAAGAGGGATTGTGAGAGAGGAGAGATATAGAAGTATAGAGGGATGGGGAAGGTATCAAGAGTTCCTAAAAGTGGTAGAATTATTTGAAATTACATTCATGATAGATATGAGTACATATGTATTAGGTAGATCTATCAATCTAATAACTTACTTAATTATAACTAACTAGTGAGATGAATTACAAAGCATGTACATCTATATTTATTCAATATTACATGTGGGAAACAAATAAAGCATATATGTCATACTACTTTTAACTTCCATATTGCAAAGAGAAGTCCATAAAATTAACTCCCCCTTCAAAAAAAATCCTTAAAGCTTGAAATGGAAAGATGGAGAGAATTTTGATAGGTTACCACAAGGAATATTGAGGTTGCAAACCATTCCATTAGACCCATAAATCCTCAAAAAAATAAGTGCAAAAGTGTTTGGTACATTTTTTTATACCTCGAGTTCTAAAATATAGATCTCTCCTCATCTAATGCAAGAAGCTTGGTTGGAATACAAATACTAGTCCTAATCACTTTCTTGAGAAAATAGACATGGAAAGTTGGGTGCATTTTAGAAGAATGTGAGAGTGCCAACTTGAAGCCACCTCACTAATACATTGGAACACTTAATAAGGAACATACAATTTGGGACCCAATTTATGACCTCACTCATTCCATAATGAAAGGTTTGTTGGATTTTATGGTTGTTTTTCCGATATGTGGTTGTCACTGATGTCAACACTATTATCATTGATGATGCTTAAGGAAGTATATGTTGAGGATATTGAGAAAATTGTAAAAAATAATATTGCAGGATTCCAGTGAAGCTAAGAAGGTCAGAATATTGGAAAGTTCTATATGTTGAAGATCTAAAGGTGCGCTTCAAAGGGTTTGTTGCTGAAGCTTTCTAGTATGTTGTTAGAAAGTTTTAGAGGTTCGCATCAAGATTTGTGGAAGTTATAAAGATCTATGTTCCTACAGTTATTTGGTTTCTGTTGATGGTGTTCTTGGATGAGGAGGATGAAATTCTAGTAATTTTAGTTGTTGCGCATGTACTTGTGATGTTCATGGATGAGTCTAGATCGTGCTCTATCCTTGTGGTACGTTTGCATTGATCGAAGTGTTCATGATCGAAGATTTTTCTGATGTGTGCTCAAGTTTTCATGTTCTTGGCCGACATGATGGTGGTAGCATGTTGCGGATCCATGAAGATTAATATTTTATTGTTTTGCATGTTCTAAGGTGTTTGTTTGGGTCCTCACTATGTTGTGAATAACTTGTATTGGTGCACATTAAGATTTATTCATGCATTGAGGCCAACATTTGTAATTTATTCTTTATTTGTGGCCGATTGAATAGTGGATGCAAATATGTGTAGCGGATATATATGTGTGATTGGTTTCCTCATTTAGATGCAATTCTCGGTGTGTGAAAGTGATGTACATATGTGAATGAAGGTCAAATCATTCAAGAGTAGAGCAGAGTGTGAAAGAGATTGAGCAGAGTATGGAAGACTGTGTAGAAGTTTTTGTGTGCCTAACCGAAACTGTAATTAGGGTTTTGTAGAAGCTATTACTTCAGTTCAAACTCATCAGATGGAATTAATCTGATTATTGTATGTAAGGAAGTGAGCCTTCCTCTGAGCAGTGTTCTCTAGGCAGTGTGCTTGAATGCAAGTGCATTCCCTTTTCATTCTTCATTATACTTCTAACATGGTATAATCTTTTGGACTAACATCCACTGTGATTTTTCCCCTAACAGGGTTTCCACGTATAAAATCTTGGTGTTCATGTGTCTCTAATATGTTATTGATTTATGCTTGCACTATTAATTATTCGATCTAAGATTTAAGGTTGATTAATGTTGAATAGTTTTGATTTTGGAAACAATTGATTCACCCCCCCTCTCAGTTGTCTATCCTTTTTTTGCCAACAATTGGTATCAGAGCTAGTTCCTCTAAAGAAGCCTAACATCTTGAGGTGATCCGAGATGGAATCATACAAGAAGGATAGTTCTAGATTTGATGGTACAAACTACTCTTTATGGAAAGTCAGAATGGAGTGTCATTTGAAGTGCATTGGAGAACCTTTTTGCAAGATTACACAAAGTGCATACACTATTCCTCAGAATGGTCCGTCCTCTAAAGATGAGATCAAGCAAGTAGAAGCTAATACCAGGGCTATTGAAGCATTGTTGAGTGCTTTGATAGATTTAGAGATGACAAATGTGTTAGGATTGAAGACTGCATATTAGATCTAGAAAAAGTTGGAAACATTGTATGAAGGAGATGCACTAGTGAAAAGTGCTAAGCTACAAAGTTTAAAAGGCAAGTGGGAAGACATGAAGATGAGTGAAGATGAGAACATCCTCTCTTTTTCTCAAAAGATAAATGAATTGGTGATGAGAATTAGATGTGCCGGTGGAACCTTGGATGAAGAAGAAATTGTGGCTAAGATACTTAGATCTGTGCCTACCTCCTACAAAAAAGAGCTCATGCTATTGATGAACTCAAGACAGTGACAAATATTACAAGAGACATGCTGATTGGAATACTTGTTGCCTTTGAGTTAAGTGAATTTGGTGAATCTACTCCTAAGACTGAGTCTGCATTCAAAGCTGCTGTATCTGGAAAAATCCAACAGAGATACAATTCGGGAGAGAGTTCCAAAAGGACATTCAAATATGAAGATGAGATGAAAAATATTGAAGATGAAGAAAGAGAATTAGAAGAACTGGAAGCATTGATTATGAAAAGAGAATCCAGAGGTCATGGTAAGTACAAAGGAAAGTTACCTATCAAATATTTTTCTTGCAGTAAAATAGGTCATTTTGCATCTACACATCCTAAAAGAGTTTCTAAGTATAAACCTAAGAAGAATAGATTTCAAAGGAAATGCTATTATGTTGAAGAAGGTGTAACTGATAAAGAATTTGATAAAGAAATTGGAAATGAAGATGAATGGGTATTTATTGCTAATAGAGAAAATGGTTAGGTGTCCACTAAATCTACTAGTAATGTGAATGTTGAGAAAGATCTTGCAACAAAAAATGAAGAAAAGGATGCGTGGGTAATTGACAACAGATGCTCACATGATATGACTGGTGACAAAAGCAAGTTCGTAAGCTTGAAAGACTATGATGGTGGTGTTATAATATTTGGAGACCACTTCTGGTGTGATTCGTGGAAAAGGCACTATTTCTTTTTGTGGTAAGAACAATACTGATGATGTTCTTTATGTAGAATGCTTAAAGCATAAATTTTTGAGTGTTGGACAGATGGTAGACAAGGGTTACAATCTTCAATTCAAGGATGGTAAGTGCAGAATAAGGGGAAGTTCTGGAAATATGATTGCTTCAGGTACAAAGACAAAAGGTAATATCTTTCATTTGATTGTTGCTAGTGAAAGTTGTTTAATTTCTTAGATTGATGTAAGCTGGTTATGGCATAGGAGGTTGTGTTATGTTAACTTTGATAACATTGTCAAGATAAGCACTACTCAAGCAGTCAAAGATCTTTCTAAGTTAGTGGATCCTACTAACACTATGTGCAAGGAATGTCAGATGGGAAAGCATATAAGAAATTATTTTTGAAGCAAACAATATAGCTCTAATGGAGTACTGGATTTGATACATACTGATCTATGTGGTCCATCCAGAATTAGAAATCTACAAGGTGAAAGGTATTTTATGTTGCTCATTGATGATTATTCTAGAATGATATGGGTTGCTTTCTTAAGAGAAAAACATGAAGAATTAGAAAAGTTCAAAAGTTTCAAAGCTATGGCAGATAATGAGATAGGTCAAAAGATCAAATGTCTATGGTCAGACAAAGGTGGTGAATTAAATTCTTGGGAATTCAATTCTTTCTGTGAAGAGCGTGGAATCCAAAGACAACTATCTTCTCCCCGAACCCCTCAACAAAATGGAGTTGTTGAAACCATTCTAGACACTGCTAGAACCATGAAGTTGGAAGCAAATGTTACTCATTTCTACTGGAGAGAAGTTGTAATTACTATTGTGTATACCATTAACATGGTGAATGTCAACAATAATTCTGGTAAGACACCTTTTGAGCTATGGTTTGGTTATAAACCTACTGTCAAGTATTTCAAAAATTTTGGAAGAAAATGTTACATCTAGAGAGACGATGATATAGGCAAGTTTGATGCTAGAAGTGATGAAGGAATATTTTTGGGTTACTCTACTAAAAGTAAAGCTTACCAATGCTTTAATAAGAGGTTAAAGAAAATGGTTGAAAGTGCAAATGTCAAAGTTGATGAAGATATTGTTAGACCATCTAGATGTAGTGGATATGATTTAGATGATCAACATGATAACACTAACAATGAAAATAATTTTCAGACACATAATCAACTTCAGATTGTTTCGGTGAACCAAGGGAATCAAGAGGTAGAGACTAGTAGAAGTACAAAAGAAAGAAAACAAGAACAAGAAGTTAGAGAAAATCCTAAAACTCCCAAGTATGTAAGGAAAAATTACTCTGATAATCAGATTGTAGGAGATAAGAGAAAAGGTGTGCAAACTAGAAGAAGAATTTTGGAAGAGTACTGTCTAATTTCCAAAGCTAAGCCTAGCAATATCAATGAAGCATGCAAAGATGAACATTGTATGGAAGCCATGAAAGAAAAACTAATGCAGATAGAGAAGAATGATACATGGGATCTTGTTCCTAGACCTCAGAATAAAAATGTGACTGGAACCAAATGGGTGTTTCTGAATAAGCTAAATGAGCAAGGTGAAGTGGTCAGAAACAAAGCAAGACTGGTTTGCAAAGGGTACTCATAGATGGAAGGTATTGATTTTGAAGAAACTTTTGCCCCTGTTGCTAGAATTGAAGCTGTAAGATTATTTCTTGCTTATGCTACTTTCAATAATTACAAAGTCTATTAGATGGATGTAATGTCAACATTTCTAAATGGTGAGCTAGAAGAAGAAGTCTATGTTGAACAACCAGATGGATTTCAATTGACTGATGAAAAGGACATGGTATGCCGATTGAAGAAAGCTCTATATGGACTTAAGCAAGCTCGTAGAGCTTGGAATGTTAGATTGGATAAATATTTATTGAAACTTGGATTCAATAAAGGTACTGTTGACAGACAATTTGTATTTCAAGTTGGATCAGAATAAAGAATTGATCATTGAAGTATTTGTTAATGACATTATTTTTGAAGGTGATGATGATTTGTGCATGAAGTTTGCTGATGAAATGAAAAGTGAGTTTGAAATGTCAATGATAGGAGAGCTAAAATTCTTTTTAAGACTACAAATAACTCAATTAGATGATGGAATTTTCATATCTTAGTCTAAGTATGTGAAAGAGCTACTAAATTTTTTTGGCATGGAAGATTCAAAGCCAGTTGGTACACCTATGGTAACCGGATGCAAACTTACACAAAATGATGATTATCCTAAAGCAAATCAAACAAGATACAGGTCAATAATTGGTGGATTACTCTATTTAACTCAGACCAAGCTAGATATAATGAATGTTGTATGCATGGTTGCCAGATTTCAAGCTGATCCTAAAGAGTCTCATGTGACTATTGTGAAAATAATTCTTAGATATCTAAAAGGGACATTTGATCTTGGTCTTTGGTATCCTAGGGATGATGATCTTATCCTAAGGTCTTTCACTGATTGTGATTGAGTAGGAGATGTGGATGAAAAGAAGAGTACTAGTGGCGGTGCATTCTTCTTAGGGAAGAAATTGGTATCTTGGCTAAGCAAAAATCAGAATTTCGTTTCATTGTCTACTACTGAGGTAGAATATATTGCTGCTGCAAATAGTTGTACTCAAGTATTGTGGATGAAGCAAATGTTGAGAGATGTCAAAATTGAGTATGAAGAACCCATTGCCATATTCTGTAACAATTTAAGTGCCATTAATATTTCCAAGAATCCAGTACTGCATTAAAAAACAAAGCATATATCCATCAAATATCACTTCTTGAGAGATAAAGTAAGTGACAAAGAAGTTAGATTAGAGTATATACCCACGAAGGAGAAAATTGTAGACATATTTACTAAGCCATTGCCTAAGGATACTTTTGACTACCTCAGAGGCATGTTAGGGGTGATTTCCCCTCCTGATCAGAACTAAGTTGTAGGTCTTTGCATCAGTCCATGAACTGGTAGCCATATCTTATTCCAGATTGATGTTGTGGTGGCTACTACTCAGGGGGAGTAGTCAGATGATTCAAATATGTGATCAAAGCATGTATACCTTTGACATTGATGTCAAAGGGGATGAGAAGAGAAATGTGAAAAACATGGGAGAAGAAGGAAACAAGAAAAGAGTGCACAATCTCAGGGGGAGATTGTTGGAGAAGAGCTAGTTGGGTTGATGGCATTATTTTTCACATAATGTGTTGCCATCAATGCCAAAGGGGGCGATTATTGGATGTTGTGGTTGCATTGCTGATATATGGTTGTCATTGATGTCAACACTATTAGCATTGATGATGCTTAAGGCTGTATATGTCGAAGATATTGAGAAAATTGTAAAACATAATATTGCAGGTAGCCAGCGAAGCTGAGAAGGTCAGAATGTTGGAAAGTTTTTTACGTTGAATATATGAAGGTGTTATTCAAAGGGTTTATTGATGAAGCTTTCTAGTATGTTTTATGAAAGTTTCAGAGGTTCACATCAAGATTTGTGGAAGTTATAAAGATCTGTGTTCCTACAGTTATTCAATTTTTGTAGATGGTGTTCTTGGATGAAGAGGATGAAATTCTAGTAATTTTAGTTGTTGCGCATGTACCTATGATGTTCATGGATGAGTCTAGATCATTCTCTATCCTTGCTATACATTCACATTGATCGAAGTGTTCGTGATCGGATATTTTTCCGATGTGTGCTCAAGTTTTCATGTTCTTGGCTGACATGATGGTGGTAGCGTGTTGTGGATCCATGAAGATTAATCTTTTATTGTTTGGAATGTTCTAAGGTGTTTGTTTGGGTCCTCACTATGTTGTGATCAACTTATGTTGGTGTGCATTAAGAATTATTCATGTATTAAGACCGACAGTTGTAATTTATTCTTTATTTGTGGCTGACTGAATAGTGGATGTAAATCCGTGTAGCGGATATATATAAGTGATTGTTTTCCTCATTTAGATGCAATGATCAGTGTGTGCAAGTGATGTACATGTTTGAATAAAGGTCAAATCATTGAAGAGCAGAGTAGAGTGTGAAAGAGATAGATCAGAGTGTGGAAGAGTGTGTAGAAGTTTTTGTGTACCTAATCGGAACTGTAATCAGGCTTTTGTAGAAGCTATTACTTTAGTTCAAACTCATCAGATGGGATTAATCTAATTATTGTATGCAAGGCAGTGAGCCTTCCTCTGAGCAGTGTGCTTGAATGCAAGTGCATTCCCTTTTCATTCTTCATTATACTTCTAATAGGGTATAATCTTGTGGACTAACATCCATTGTGGTTTTTTCCCTAACAGGGTTTCCACGTATAAAATCTTGGTGTTCATGTGTCTCTGATATGTTAATGATTTATGCTTGCACTGTTAATTATCTGATCTAAGATTTAAGGTTGATTAATGTTGAATAAGTTTGATTTTGGAAACAACTGATTCACCCCCCCCTCAGTTGTCTATCCTTGTTTTTCCAACAAGTTTTGTATAAGGATGGAAACATAAAAGTCCAATCGCTAATGTCAAATCCAAACTCTATGTAATTTTAATCAACTTGTTGTTTCATGCAATTTTGGGTCAATACTAGATTTTCTAGAGTATTTTCAACTAATACAACCTCAAAAGAACCTAAAATATTATTGTATAACTTGTAAACTACCTCAAAATGCATTATATCACCTAATAATTAACATAAAATTTGGAACCCAACTTATGACCTCACTTGTCCCATAATGAAAACTACTTATAGGTATTTTAGAAGAAGGTGGGAGTGCCAACTTATAAAGTGTATCACCAATGTATTGGAGCACCTAATGTTAGAGTCACTCAAGGTCTCAATCTTCTAGGACCACCTAAAAAAAAATCCTTCTACAAGAGAGAAAGGCGGGAGAATAAATTTTCCAATAATGGATGCAAATGTGATAAATCAATAATGATCAAAGAATTGTAAATGTAAAAATGAGTCATTTCTTAAATAGGGAAGGATGAGAAGTAGAACAAACTAGGATTCAATGACAAGTGTTTTAATCCTATGACATGTGAAAATTAGAGGATAGGACAACATGTGTATAAGAAACTTCTAGAAATATTCCTTGAGCCCTAAGTAAAGCTAACACTTGAGAACATGTGTGAATAGGTCCTCAATCATTACTAGTTAGATAGTGTGCCTTGTTCACACCAAAAAGGAAAAAGTTGAATAGGAAATACCCATTTTCACACTAACACCCCCATTAAATGCAACTTTGGATGAAAAATACAAAATATGCAAAGCTAGAATGATGGGTCTCGGTTTCTAGGTACCCATGAACAAATGAATCTCTCACAAACAAAGAAAAGGAGAAAACTCAGAGGGAAAAAAGTCCTCCACAAAAAAAAAAAATACACAAACAATTATCTCCAGAAAATGAGAATGAAAAAAACCCATGTGAGGAAAAATAACCCACATATGAGAGAAGAAAAGGGAACATGTATCCCCCTTTTAATGTAAAATTTGTCTCAATAGTAGATTCTCAAAACTAGATGTAGAAGATGGTCCACGATCATTAAAAAATGTTCCTCCCCTTAGAAAGAAAAAACCAAAGGTATGCATGGTGTCTTTCCATTTTAAAAATAAATATGAAGGAATAAATTTCAAAATGTATGAAATCTATGAAAATTGCTCACGTGTCTATGTTGATGCCAAAGGTTGCCACTAACAAGTCAAGTGTTCCAGGCAACACTAATGAAGATGAAAATCTAAAATATAGTAAAGATGAATGAAAAATATGATCCAAATATGTAGATATATCATCTCAAGGTAAATATGTCTCCTCCAAATGTTGCTCAAAAGTCCCCAAACCCATGTCAAACCATCATGATAATGTGGAGATAGAACAAGAGGGTTTGAATTTTCCTTGATAAAAATTGAAGAAGAATCAAGTCTCTCAAAGAGAAGATGAATACAATCAATAGTGTCTCAAATCTAAAATATTGCAATGTTTTCCAAGTAACTATGGCAAGTAACCATATCTTGAAGATAATGTATATATTATTGTATTGAATCATAAGGAGTAATGGATGTAGCACACAAGTATCAATAGAAGCAACATCTAATGGAGGAGATGTGATCTCAATGCATGTTATCATACTACATTTATCATCCCCAAATGATGGTGTGCCCTCACAATATGTTGAAATAAAACACATGATGTATTGATTGATGTTGGAGTGCATGATGTTTCTATGGCATCTGAATATTCAATTTATTCACATTCATCAAGCTTAAAGTTATTTGAAAATCATATGATAAAAAATATCGACAATCTATAACTAGATCATCTAGGAAGGAATTCACCATACATCTCCAAACGTTTAATCTAATGAGTATTGTCAATATACGCCATGTGTCAAAGTACCCAATCAAACCAATAAATCATACTACATAACCAAAATTTTCACAGCACATCATGCTTTTCTCAAATGATTTAGGTTTAGGAACAATTTTTAATAGAGATAAGGCATAATATTTAGCAATTTGAATCTCTATTTTAGCATATAATCTTGTCAAGAACATGACTGGGAAAAAGATGGAAAGTTTAAACTATACAATCAAATTTTTGTCTAAATTACCAAAAGAAATGCTATCACAGGTATAGTGCAACTTTTTCTCGACATGAATATAAAAGAGGAAGATAGACATAGCATGCAAATTGTTTTCCAGTAATGCCTTAAGCACCCACCTGATTCACTAAGGACAATCCCCAACTAATTATGGAAAATCACGCCATACAGATGTGCAAAAGTGGCGCCAATCTCCAGAACCAGCTGAAGTCGTCTGACTAGAGACCCTATCCCGACAAAGAAAGAATGAAGGTCGAGTGGATTACATTTTTCTTTCATGATGAGATTAAGTAAGCTAAAGTTTTCTCATACGAGGGTGGTAAAATAATCAATTGTTCCAATTTTGCAATTACGAATATAAATATAGACTGAGCTGCCAAGTGAATGCACTAACCATTTAATGAAAGATATCGTAGAATTTAAAAGAGATGATTCATAAAGAGGAGGATGGTCAAAAAGAGATCACTCACTAGAGCACTGAAATAGAAAAAGAGTACAATTCGAGTGGCGTAACTCAGAAAAAAGAAGATGATGATTTGTTCAACATTGAGCCTTTTAAATAGTAGTTGCTCGCACACAAAATGAAAGAATAATGGCATTTAAAGATTCAGATTGTTGTCATATATCAGATGGATTTCTGTATCGTCATTGATACTGATACTGAATATTGGTTTCAATAATCTATGTTAAACTCATAGGTTTCGTACAGTATGTACTGGCTTGCACATTCTAGATGATACCATCTTTGGCAGCTGACATAGACATGACTGTTTTCCTTACAAAGTGGAGTTAAAAACTCCCAAACGTCCATCCTCTGTAAGTTAAAATAACGTCGTTTATCTTCGTTTACTTCCGCTTGTTTCCAGTGACTTCCGCGTTGGGCCTCGTACTACTTCGTTCCATCATGGTATGCATGTTGCTATGTGTGCTTTTATGTATGTTTTTATGCGTTTTTTATGTACATAGGTAAATTTTGTCTAGGAGTTAGCCGACTCTGATAAATATATCATTAAATATAATCATTGTATTATATAGAATATATATCTATATATATATTTATATATTTTAAATATACTATATATGCCTATACACAATCGATATTAAAAACATATCATATATATACCTATATAAATACATATATTTTTTAACTCACATATATATCTATATATTATATATATTCCATTTTATTTTTACAATTATTGATTTATTGTGATTTATATACAATATCAGCTAATCTAAGAACAAATTGATTCATATCATAATTAAATTTACTTTCCTTATCGAAAAATAATAAGTCAGGACTCGACTAGGTTATACCTAACCTTTTGACTCAACTCACTTAGAAAAACACACAAAATTACTCAACAATAGGATTAGGGTACACCTATGCGAGTTTGTATGAGAAATAAATTGGCATAACCTATTCTTTATGAAGTCTATATTCCTCTCTCTAGTGATACTCTCCCTCTCTCTTTGGAGGGAAATAAAATAGTCCCGCATTTTACTTGAATCTAAATCAAATAGTTAGTCATTATTAATCACAACATCATCATAATCTTAATTTAATAACAATAATAATAATCATCAAAATTAAAATACATTGCATTGTATTTAATCTCCTCAAAATTTTAATCAACATATAATCATCATCCAATATCAAAATGCATTTTAATGTAAACAATTAAAAGTAACTTGGTAAAAAAAATTGGGGTGTAACATATCTTCCCCCATAAGTATCATTATCCACAATGATTTAGTGTATTATAACATAATCAAAACAAGTTTTACTTTAGTAATTTAAGAAGCATGAAATAAATGAGGAAATTTTTGGAAAATTTCATTATAGTCCTCCCATGTAGCACTGTCCTTTACATACTAGTCCCACTGGACCTTGCATTGAGTGACCTCTCTATTACACAAGTGGAGCTTGTGTGTTTCAAGCATTTTAAGAGGATCAATTGTTACCACCCTTGGGTCCTGTACTTGTAGTGAATTTTAGTCAAGAATGTGATTAACACTTTTTATATACCTTTTAAGATAAGATACATGAAACATATTGTGCATCCTAGCAAGATTTGGTGGTAGAGAAACTTTTTAGGCATCTGGGTTGATCACTTCAAGAAATTCAAAGGGACCCACATATCTAGTGTTGTGCAGTTTTGCACACACGCCCCACTGAAATTAGGGATCCCCCTTTTTGCCTGGCCTTTTGGCTCTTTTCTGTGGCCTTGCCCTTTTTTGAGCTTGTCTTTGAAAATATTGGGGGTCTTGGTCTTTGGTGCTTGTCTTGGTTTTAAGGTGCCTTTGTGTTGAGTTCCTAGTGGTTATGGAGTCTCGCGGATGTCCTCTTTGGAAGTGGGTTTCCTTTGCATTTTGTTTGTCCTTGGTGTTTTCTTGTTTGGGTTTTGGGAGTTGTTCTTTTCCTCCTAAGGCCTTGTTTCTTTTGTTCTGTCGGAGGCGGAAACAGGGATGAAACTGCACTTTGAACCTTAAGAAAGTTCACGGTTCGGTTTCCGTTCTGGCTCTGCTCCTTGCCTTCTTGTTTTCTTCATTGTTTTGCTTGTCTTCGACCTTCGGGTTGGTGTCTTCCCTTAGGTTTTCCTTTTTTCTTTCATTTCTCGGAGGTGGGGTCGAGATGGAACTAAACTCAAAACCTTAAGAAGTTCATGGTTTGATTTTCATTCTGGTTCCAGTTCTACTTCTGCTTTTGCTTCTTGCCTCTGGGTCTTTGTTGTTTCGTTGTTTTGGGCCTTTGGGTTGGTTTCTTCCCCTTTGGTCTGCTTTGGTCTTCCTTTCCTTCGTCGGAACCAGAATCAGGGTGGAAACTAAACTCGATTTGCAAAAGGTCCCGTCTGGTTTTGGTTCCGCCTTCGCCTATTTTGTCTTCATTTCCGTTTTGGTTTTGTTTTCGCCTCCCGTCTATTTTGTCTCCATTTCTTTTTTGGTTTTGGTTCCACCTCTGCCTGTTTTGTCTTCGTTTATGTTTCTGCTCCCCTCTAGTTTTGGTTTTGGTTCTGCCTGGGTTTGTGCGTGGTTTTCTTGCCTTAGGGACTCTGGTGGATTAACTTGGATTTTGATGCTATATTGAGTATTGGTTGTGGCCATTTTGAATGTAGATTGGATCAGGCAGGTTGTTGTTGTTGGGCTTGAAGGAAGGATGGACGTACTTTGAATATATTACGAGATCCGCGGGATACAGTTAGGTACATATTGTGGTCGTGGTCAGGCGAAACCCATCCGTACACGAACGTTCGATGCTCTCGATGGCCATTCATCCGAGGTGGACGTGGCATGGAAATTTCAAACTGGTTTGACTCGATTAGAGTCATTCATGTGCCCAGCTCATATGTTGATCAGTGGCTCGTATTCGAACTTGCGTTGCGCATGTGTGGCCATTCTTTTGATTTGCACTGGTGAGATATTAATGTCGGATGGGACCTACTGGGTTCGATCTATTTGAATTGGGATTTGCAAAGATCCTAGGTTGATTTGAGGAAGGTACCTCATGTATTCATTGTAAGGTGGTGATTTATTGTAGGCTGTCTTGGCCGATTTGGTTGGTGGCCGACCTTCTCTGTAGCTCTAGCTTGGGCTCGCACGGGATGAAATCTCTATATGTATGGAATTTCACCTCATTTGTAGGGGTTGGTTGGTTGGTAGGTTAGAAAGTTAGAAAACCAGGTTATTGTTGGAAAATAGAGGTTAGACAAGTTTGTAAAGGGTTAGACAATAGATTAGAAGAATTATGAGTTAGTTTCATTTTCAAACAAATGCTGTAATACATAATATTAGAATTGTTGCTATTACTGGTGATTTAATACAAGTGAAGACATTGTGTTATTATTGGTGCCTTCTTTGGATTGATTTGTCTTGCATGGTTCCAATTCTTTCTTTGAAATTGCTTGGAAATGTTTGAATACATTTTAGGTTTTAGAGTTAAATAATTTAATGGTGCTTGTGATTTAATGCTTGAAGTGTTGTAGCAATCTCTGGTTCATACTTTGGGCAGCTTCTTGATTGTGGGACTGCTGTGCAAGGTCAACGTGTACCTGTTATTTATGTGCTTAGTTCAATTGTGGGAACTTGTCCATGTCATCTGCAAAACTAGGGTTGGCTTGGATGAATGTGCATAATCTAAAAATCTTAAATTCCTTAGAAGATTGCACTATTTCTGTGAGATTGTAGGTATAACTTGGGTTAAGTAGAAAGTAGTTTTAAAGAGATTGGCCTGTTCCAAGTATCACTTCATTGGTATTGTTGATCTTAGGAGTAATACCAACCTTAGGATTTTTGAAACCCTTACCTTTTTCTATTTCTTTGATTTGCGATTAAAATAGGAACTCAAGTATCACCCTATTGCAAAATCTGATAAGTTTAGAGTCTCCAACATTTGTTTCGTAAGTTCCCTTTGTGATTACCAATATTTTTAGATTTATCACTAATTGGTTCCACTGCATTGTCATCACCTACCACCCGAGAGTCCTTGAGTTTATCTCTTTGTTTATAGAGATCAACCTTTGAAGAGAGATAGGATATTTTATATTCTGTCTGAGTTGTTTCTATGCAAAAAACACCATCAACAGGATTGGTGCTAGAAGGAGGGCCTGGATAAGCAAGTTGGAGCATTTTCTAAATGCCCTTTCTCCTGAGAGACTTAAAAGGAGAACCCGATCTACCCTAGGAGAAGAAGAAGAGTTTCAATAACTGCCACCTCCAACTAGGTCAAGAAGGACCATTAGAAGGGAGGAGTCATCATCCAATCCATCATTTCCACCATCCTCACCCTCATCTCCCTCATCTTCATCAGATTCTGAGGCTAGTTCCATTCAACAATCCCAACCAGTCATCACTCAGTCTTTACCACCTCTACTTTTTCCAATGGCCTTCTTGGAAAACAACCCATCACCTCTATCCTTCAACAACTACAATGTTATGCCCAAGAACCTTGAGCATTTTTGCTTTAAGTTTCACACGAGTGATCCTAATAGAACAACAGAGGAGCATATTAGGATATTTCAGACTTGTCTGAGGGATAGAGGGATTAATCATGAGGATGTTACATGTAGACTTTTCCCTTATTCTCTGGGAGAAAAAAACCTTTTACTAGTACAACCACTTGCCCGCTGCATCCATCCATAATTGGGCTGAACTTGAGGCTGCATTTCTGCAGAAGTTTAAAATTTGCATTAGTTCCAATGAGCTCTACATGCAGTTTACCGGAGTTAAGAGAGAAGTCAACGAGCCTATAGGATCATTCAATAATAGGTTCCACCATGCATACACTATATTGCAAACACCTTATGCTTTGGATGATTCCACTTCCTTAGAAGTCTATTTTGAGGCCCTAAATAGTCTTACATCCACCTTCCTTAATTGGAGAACTTATCCTCTAACTACCCTACTCACTACATACACAGAGGCTGTTAAGGTCAGTACTGATATGAGACAACATCTGTTAGGACCCCTACCATCTCTAGGACTAGCTGCTCACCCTGGGCAAGTCCAAGTTCTTAACTAGGCACTGACTAATCACACTCCCATTATGAATCCCATTCCATAGCTAGATTTGGTTCCACACCCAGGTCATCCAATAAGTTAGGCTCACCCAACACCCAGTTATCTGCAATAGGGTGCCAGTCAAACCCTTTATCAACAGCCACAAGATGGTTTCCCTACATATTTGTAGAACTCAAAAGTTTTGAATCAGTCTGTGGGTCTTGGAGGAGTGTTAGGATACCCCCCAAATAATGTAAATTCAGTGCCTTACAATAGTCTTGATAAGGAAAGGTTAGATAAGATAACCAAGCAATTGAAGAAGTTGAATATGGAGGTAACCTACTTGAGGAGTCAAAATAGCCAACTCCAAGCTGCTTAGAGGAGCATGCAATCAAATTACAATAGGGAGAATCAAGATGTTGCATGAGGGCAACACTTTGATAGAAATCAGAATTTTGAAAGAGGCCAAAGTTTTGGTCAAAAATTTGATAGAGGTCAATAAGGTGGACAAGGATTTGAAAGGAGACAACCACCTAGGCAGAATAGGCCATGGAATACTGGACCTAATAATGGAGGAGTCACTACTCCACTGGTCCAAACTTCCAATCAAGAGAAACCTCCGAGTGGAGTATATCTAGCTAAAGAAACTTTGTCAGGGTGGTACAGGCTTCACAAGACAAGCCAACACTCTGAGCTAGATTTTTTTGAATTTCAAACTACTGCTTCCATCTTTTAGTATGAAGTTAAAAAAAAATCCACTGGTCAAGAGTTGGTACCCTCAAATCTATATGATTCCCCAGTTTTGGTGTTGGATCATGCTCCTTTCCCAAGGGATGAAGAGAATAAACTAGAGGATGAGTCAAGTAGCCAGAATGAGGAGGCTGAACAAGTGTGCAATGAAGATGAAATTTGTCACTTACTTAATGAGGGAACTGAAAATGATAATGGTCCCTTGGATGAAGAGGAAGCTAGGATTGAAGAAGTACAAATGTTTCAGCAACCTACAAGAAAGTATGATTTGAGGAGTAGGCCTAATAGGAATCCACCAGCTGGTGGCCCATTTACTACATCTATTCCTCCAAAAACATTTACCACTCCACCAGACCCACATGCTAGCAATAATCCATCCCACCCTCATGTGCCAACACAATACTTTGCAAAAGGAGGACAACCTGAGGTGTCAAAATAGAGCAATGTTGATACAACAAAGGATAAAAAGGTTGGTCATTCCAAGGAGACCCACTCAGACATGAATGTGAAACAACTAGGAAAATATGTAACTGAAGAACTCAGGAAAGTAAAGGTGAGTCTCTTTGCTTTTGAGTTGTTAAGGGTTCCTAAAATTAGAAATCTAGTCCTAGGGTCTTTCAATTCAAGTACAACACCACAAGGAGTAGTAGTCAACGAGGCAATCAGTCTGCCTCCTAGTTCTCAGGCACCTAAAGTTATGAGTCAAGCACAACCTGGAGACATGGGTAAAGAAAAGGATAAGAACCAAGTTGCACAAGTTGACACTCAATTGAGTTTGTTCTAGGGCAAGATGGAAACCCCTCCCTTCCTGATTTCTATTCGTATCTTTGGGAAGAATCTGCATAATTGTCTTCTGGATTCAGGGGCATCTACAAATACCATGCCTTTCTCCATCTGTAGGGCTCTAGGTATTACCCCTGCAGCCTCTTAGAAGGTCACCCAATTAGACAAAACAAGGTTAAATATAGTGGGAGAACTGAACATGATCCCCATGCAAGTTGCTTCAGATCTTAGAGTGCAACAAGTACTTAATATTTAGGTGGTGAATATTCCTGACACTTATGGTTTGATCTTGGGTCAAGATTTCACCAAGGCACTAAATGGATATACATCCAAAAATCATTCTCACATGTGGCTCCCTTGGAAAGGAGTCCCAAATTAAATCAGAATTGAAAGAGAACCCAGAATGAAGTATGTGACCACTCAATATCAGAGTACTTCAAATGAGATATTGGTGTTAGAATTCAGCATGGGGAACTATGTCCTAACCATCCCTGTTTCAGACACAAAATAAGTTTTTATGTTGCAAGGCTTCTTTGATGAATCCACATCAGGAGCCAGTAGTTATGAAGAATGACTTGAACAAATAGAGGAACCTGATGATCAGGAATATAAACAACTCAATTTGCTAGATAATTCCCAAGAGTTTATCTAGAAGTATGTGGAGGATTAGTTTAAATTGGGTAGAAATATGAATTTTGAAGAATTGTTGCTCCCTAATTGGTGCAGAGTTCACAATTCCCTCACTCTAAGCTAGAGCCTATGCCAAACTGCAGTGGATCAGATACAAAGATGCATTAATCCAACTGATGTAAGCTGGGGTTGGATGGAACACTCAATGTTCCATGCTCTAGGTCTCACCTTGGCAATCCCCTATGGTGGAACTCTCCACCATCTTAACCTATAGGCCCTATCTCAGGTATAGGTACCCCTGGTTCTACTGGCCATCCCCACTTTCATCCAAGTTCACATCTACCAAACCAATCTTGGTGCTTTGCCACTATCTCACCCTTGACCCTTAATCTTCCCTAAAGGTCAAACACACTCAACACTAAGTTAGGTTCTTGCAGGGGTGTAGAGATGGAAAATCAAGCTTCTTAGTATCCTATTAGGGTTACTGATCAACCACTAGGCTCCCATTCTCCATCGCTTCCACCAAACCCTCACCTAGGGTTAAAAAGGCCACAAGCCTAAAACCCCAAATTAGCCCTCCTAACCCGAGAACAGTGGATATTTCTCCAAACTATTCCAAAGAACCCCAAAAATTTAATGTGGATTCTTGGTCCTGTTACCAAGCCCTTCAAGATTTTCAAGGTCTTAGTCCTTGTCTTGCCGTACACAGGCTCATCCAACAATTTTGCAAGTTTAGGTTTTTTCAGTCAATTCTTGGCCACCCAGTGAACTGTTAGGGAGTTCTTCCATCAAATGGATTGGTGTAGCCTCTTAATTGATACCAAACCTTTTTAGGGCCTCCATCCACCTTTCTACTACGGGATTTAGCATAGAGAGGTCTCCCCTGCAAGTTAGGTGCTTCACACCCCTTGACTTTCCTAGCCGGGCACTATTTAGCTTGCCTAGGAAAGGTCTTCTTTCATGAATAACTGACCCCTAATGACTCCTACCACTACTATAAGTATAGGCATGGATCCTAGCCACTTTTTCCAAGAGCCCATACACCAGGTACAGGGGAAGAGTGGTCTAGAACTCCATTTATTGCAGTTTGCCAGTCAGAACTACCAAAACAAGAACCAAGAGAACTGAAATTGAAAGCGTTAAACATTGAAACAACTACCTACAGACCCAGCCAATGCTTGGAAGAAAATTAGATCACATTCCACATGCATAACAAGGCCTAGTTATGCCATTAACACACCACTAATAACAAAACATAGAAAAATTAGTGAATCTTCTACTGTCCTCACTTGTCCTGCATGAAAATATCAAAACTACAAAACTTGTAATACCTTCCAACCTTTCACATAGGTTGAGGCACCCCTTATAAAGGTTCAAAAAGTGGTTACCCTTCCCCTTGGTCAGACAGAACCACCACATTAGGCCAAAATTGCACAAATGCAACATTTTGGGCTTTATTTCCAATTGTTAGGGAATCCTAGTGGAAACAAAGTTGCTAGACTCTTCCACTCCTGATAGCTCTTGACCAAGACATTTTAGGTCTCTTCCTCAATTGATTGCAATGGTCAACATGACCTTATCACATTAAAAACAAAAATTCCTAAGCCTAGTGTTTCCTAGGTGCTTTCTAGGTGCTCCTGCACCACCAACCCTAGCTGTCAGGCTGGATATACAGAGAGCTCAAAATGATCAAAAAGAGATAACCCCAAGGCCTCTTGAAGAGCCTCCAGGCAATAGCAAGGACAAGGTTAGTCCAAGGAAATTAGGAGCTGATGGTTGTTGGATATTGAGATATGATGGATACAAATCGAAGCAGGGTGCTGGAGCAGGATTTGAACTGATTAGCCCTAAAGGTAAAACCTGTTTTGCTGCTCATAGACTCCAGTTACAATGCACTAATAATGTAGCTAAGTATGAGGCTTTGGTCCATGGATTATTAATGGCATTGAGAAAGAAAGTCAGGATCTTGCAAGTGTTTGGAAATTTTGAGCTAGTAGTTAAAAAAGTAAGGAAACAATACTCATTCCATAACAGAAGAATGACTAACTATAGGCACATAGTATGGGATCTCATTGAAGGATTTGATGCCTTCAACATTTAATTGATCCCCCGAAGTAAGAATCAAATTGCCGATTCTTTGGCACAAGAAAAAAGTACATTGCAACCCTTATCGCTCTTGGGTTTGAATAAGTTCACTGTGGAGCTCACCCCAGTACCCTCAGTACCTGACAACATAAAAAATTTCTAGGTATTTGAGGATGATAAGCATATTCTTGATTTTATCACTAGCTGTGATGTGTTTTCTTCTCAGGTGATTAATAAGGCAGAACCTCAAGAGGCTGAAATGGACCTAGAAGGGGTCATTAACCTGAAAAACTAACACTATCCCAAGAGGCATGGTGCAATTAGAATGAATTTTTGATTTGGATAAGATAAAGATCAGTAGCAACAAGCCAAAAGGGAGTCTCTTAGTAGCCAATGTGAAACATACAACATGGGGACCTAGAATGGTGTCAAAAATGTCCTTATTGGTAAGGTGTGCACTCCAAAGGAAATGAGAGGAATTATTGATGCCTTGCACACTTATCAAGGTGTGATAGCATGGAGCTATGATGACTTAAATACATATGATACTTCAATCAACACACATACTATTCCCTTGAAGTCAAATGTTAGGCCATTAAGACAAAGACAAAGGCCAATTAATGCTCTATTAGAACCTATCATTCAGAAAGAGGTGAAGAAGCTACTTTCAACATGAATCATATTTCTAGTAAGACATCAAACATAGGTTGCAAACTTGGTTCCAGTAAGGAAGAAAAATGGAGAAATCAGACTGTGTGTTGGTTTCAGGAATCTCAAAAGGGCATCATAAAAGGACAATTATCCAGTCCCTTCACTGGATGAGGTACTTCGGGTTGTCAATGGGTCTCAGATGATGTCTTTTCTGGATGGGTACTCTGGATATAATTAGGTTATGGTACAATATGATGATAGACACAAAACTGCCTTTACTACAAAATGCAAAACTTTTTCCTACAAGAGAATGCCCCTTGGATTAATCAATGTCGAGGCTACATTCTAGAGAGCAATGGATATTGCTTTCAAATAAATCATTGGTAGGTGCATCATAATTTACATGGATGATTTAAAAGTCTTTCTAAGAGGAGAGGTGATCATATTTCAAATTTATGCCAAGTATTCCAAAGATGCAGAGAGTTTGGCATCTCACTTAATCCAAAGAAGTGCATCTTTGGAGTCACTGAAAGAAAGTTGTTAGGGTATGTTGTTTCAAAATAGGGTATTGCCATTGATCCAAAACAGGTAGAGGCTATACTGAAAATTTAGCTTCCTGCAAGCAGAAAGGAAATGAAGTTATTCTTTGGGAAAATCAACTTCGTCAGAAAGTTTATCACTAGATTTGCATAAATAGTGAAGCCCTTGAATGCTATGTTGAAACAGGAAGAAAATACTGAATGGAGCGCATAAGCTAAGGAGGAATTTGCAGAAATCAAGAGAGCCATTGTTGAGGCCCCAGTATTGGTAAGTCCGGACTATGTCAAACCTTTTTACATATACTCATTTTCTTCAGATCAATCTTGTGCTGGAATGTTAACTCAAAAGTCTGATCAAGGCAATGAACACCCCATAGATTTTATGAGTACGCCCTTAAAGGTTGCAAAACTGAGATACCCTAATGTGGAAAAACAAGCCTATTCCCTGGTCTGAGCAATAAAGAAGTTTAGACACTATATTCTAAGAAATAAGGTCTTTTCTATAGTACCTGATCTGGCAGTCAAGCTATTGTAAATGCAGAATAAGTTGGGAGAATGTAGAGCCAAGTGGGTAACTATGTTGCAAGAGTATGATAATGATATCCAGCCCATGAAATTGGTAAGAGGGCAAGGACTGACAAAGATAATGGCTGAGATGGGTTCTGACCTCATAGCCCAACAATACCACCTCCAAGAAGTGTCTCCAGGAGACTGGTATGATGAAATTATTTACTATCTGTTGAACAAACAATGCCTTGAACACCTTAATGCAGTACAAAGGAGAGCTCTGCGTTTGAAGAGTGGCAGTTTTATGATGAAGGGAGCTATCTTGTACAAGAGAAATCATGAGGGGGTCTATTTGAGATGCCTAGGAAAGGAAGAAGCTGGAAGGGTGATGTCTGAATTCCATGGAAAATATGGCACAGGCCATGGCTCGACACCTTCCACTACAAATCAGATCCTGAGGGTGGGCTATTATTGGCCTACCTTGTTCAAAGATACACATAACCATGTAAGGACTTGTCATGTGTGTCAGACTGCAACAAGTAAGGAGAAACATGTAGCCCTTCCACTTCAGCCGGTCATAGAGGTAAAATCATTTGCACAATGGGGAATGGAATTTATAGGTCCAATCAATCCACCTTCATCTATGGGCCACATGTATATTCTTACTATAATTGATTACTTTACTAGATGGACCGAGTCTCTTGCATGCAAACAATGCACTTCGGAAGTGGTAATCAATTTCATTGAGTTAGGAATTATTAATCTCTTTGGATGTCCACTCGCTTTGGTTTGTGATAAGGGTCCTGCTTTTGCCTCATTAAGGTTTTCTAACTAGGCTTATGATAATGGGATTTTCATAAAATTTGCATCAAATTACTATCTGTAGGGTAATGGGTTGGCTGAGTCCTCTAATAAGAACCTTTTGACTGTCATCTGTAAACTATTAGAGAAGAACCCCAAGGATTGGCTCACTAGCTTAGATTTTCTCTCTAGGCAGATCACACTAGACATAAAATATCCTTAGGAACCTCTCCTTATCACTTAGTATATGGTTTGGAACCTATATTTCCCATCCAACTAAAGATCCCTACTTTGCAATTCATTAATGAATATTATGATGAGGAGGACAAGCGTGAATCCTGTCTGGCTGAACTATTACACCTTGAAGAGAGAAGAGATGAATCCCCAAAAAAATTTGCCAAACATCAAGGTGTAGTGAAGAGATGGTTTGATAGGAGAGCCAAGGTGAAAGCCTTTAGAATCTCTGACTTGGTTCTCTACTAGGATAAAGCTCATGATTGAAAATGGGAGCATGGAAATTTTGATAGACTTTGGCTCGACCCTTATTAGATTGTAGAGATTCTGGGGGATAATGCTTTCCATTTGAAAACTCTCACTGGAGAAAATATCCCACTGCCTGTCAATGGGTAGTATCTGAACCATTATTTCCAGTCCTGAGCTATTTATAGTTCTTTCCTTGTACATAGGTAGATTAGATTTCCTTTTTGTTATTTTATTTCTGCGTTGGTTTGCTTTGGTTGGTTTTTCTTTTTGCTTTGCTCTTGCTTTGGGTTCTAGCTTTCTTCCAGGTTTGTTGCATCTATATAACTGGCTGCTTTCCTGGGGCTATTTTGAGGATTTATTTTACAAACTTTAATCATCTCTTCGGAGTCAGTTGGTGGAATCCCTTTATCTAATGTTGCATATACTTGGAATTGGAGTCACTTGACTAAGTGAAATTCTGGAATATATTTGGGTCTCATACTTACACACAAATCTTAAGGTTTCCAAGGTTGCATATGGTCCTTGTGAGGTCTGACTGGGTGAAAAATCTTGTATTCTGCTCTAGTTCCACTATGGTTCTCATCCCTGAGTGCGGGCTTCATCACTTGCAAGGTGAAAGAGAAAGTTTAAAAGATCTCAAAGAGAATATTAAAAAGAGGAAAGAAAAAGAAAATGTTGAAAATCAAAAGAAATGTTCACCTTATTAGGGGTATCCTAGTACCTCTACCGGGGCTATGGATGCCTGGATAGTAGTAGAGCTATGCTAGGGAGGATCACAGTGATAACCTTGTCGGGGCTATGGATGCCTGGCTGGTAGCGAGGCTCTATCCAGGTTGCTTTTGGAGTTAGAATGCTTATGTAGCCCTACTAGACTAAGTTGGGACCCTGTTGCAACTAAGGAAAGGGAAATGAATGCATACACACACACTTTGACCCAAGTACAAGAAAGATTTGCTTGTTTATGATTTTTGAAACCTTGTCCGCATGTAACCTGATGTGTGGTCTACGAAACTAAAGATTTTGGGTTGATTCCAATTTGTCATTGAAATGCTCTGGAGCATTTTCCCAGCAGAGTCGCCATTTGTTGTGTAGTTTTGCCCACATGACCCACTGAAAGTAGGGACCCCCCTTTTTTCTTGGCTTTTTGGCTCTTTTCTATGGACTTGCCTTTTTTTAAGCTTTTCTTTGAAAATCTTGGGGGTCTTGGTCTTTGGTGCTTGTCTTGGTTTTAAGGTGCGTTTGTGTTGAGTTCCTGGTGGTTATGGAGTCTCACAGATGTCCTCTCTAGAGGTGGGTTCCCTTTGCCTTTAGTTTGTCCTTGGTTTTTTTTTGTTTGGGTCTTGGGAGTTGTTCTTTTCCTCCTAAGGCCTTGTTTCTTTTGTTCTGTCAGACGTGGCACCGGGATGAAATTGAACTTTGAACCTTCAGAAAGTTCACAGTTTGGTTTCCATTCTGGTTTCAGTTTCAGCTCCGCTCCTTGCCTTCTTGTTTTCTTCGTTATTTTGCTTGTCTTCGACCTTCGGGTTGGTTTCTTCCCTTAGGTTTTCCTTGGTTTGCCTTTTTTCTTTCATTTGTCGGAGGCGGGGTTGGGATGGAACTGAACTCTAAACTTTAAGAAGTTCACAGTTCGGTTTCTATTCCGGTTCTGCTTTCACTTCCGCTTCTCGCCTTCGCATCTGTTGTTTCACTGTTTTAGGCCTTTGGGTTGGTTTCTTCCCCTTTGGTCTGCTTTCATCTTCCTTTCCTTTGTTAGAACCAAAATCAGGGTGGGAATTGAACTAGATACTTTGTAAAAGGTCCCACCTAGTTTTGGTTCCGCCTCCACGTATTTTGGTTCTGCCTCCACTTGTTTTGTCTTCATTTCCATTTTGGTTTTGTTTCCACCTCCCATCTGTTTTGTCTCCATTTTTTTTTGATTTTGGTTCCACCTCCACCTATTTTGGTTCCGCCTCTTCCTGTTTTGTCTTTGTTTCTATTTTGGTTTTGTTTCCGCTGCCATCTGGTTTTGGTTCTGCTTCTGCCTAGGTTTGTGCATGGTTTTCTTGCCTTAGGGACTTTGGTGGATTAACTTGGATTTTGATGCTATCTTGAGTATTGATTGTGGCGATTTTGAATGCATAATGGATTGGGTAGGTTGTTGCTGTCGGGGCCGAAGGAAGGATGTGCATACTTTGAAGATATTGCGGGATCCGCGGGATACAATCAAGTACATATTATAGTCACGGTCAGGTGAAACCCATCCATACATGAAGGTTTGATGCTCTCAATAGCCATTCATCCGAGGTGGATGTGGCATGGAAATTTCAAACTGGTTTGACTTGATCGGAGTCATTCATGTGCCTAGCTCAGATGTTGATTAGTGGCTCGTATTCGAACTTGCGTTGCATGCGTGTGGCCATTCTTTTGATTTGCATTGGTGAGATATTAATGTCAGATGGGAGCTACTGGGTTCGACCTATCTGAATTAGGATTTGCAGAGATCCTAGGTTGATTTGAGGAAGGTGCCTCATGCATTCATTGCAAGGTGGTGATTTATTGTAGGCTATCTTGGCCGATTTGGTTGGTGGCTGACCTTATCTGTAGCCCTAGCTTGGGCTCGCATGGGATGAAATCTCTATAAGTATGGCATTTTGCCTCATTTATATTGGTTGGTTGGTTGGTAGGTTAGAAAGTTAGAAAAGTAGGTTATTGTTGGAAAATAGAGGTTAGACAAGTTTGTAAAGGGTTAGGCAGTAGATTTGAAGAATTAGGAGTTAGTTTCATTTTCAAGCAAATGCTATAATACAAAATATTAGAATTGTTGCTATTATTGGTGATTTAATATAAGTGAAGACATTATGTTATTATTGGTGCCTTCTTTGGATTTATTTTTCTTGTATGGTTCCTATTCTATCTTTGAAATTGCTTGGAAATTTTTGAATTCATTTTAGGTTTTAGAGTTAAATAATTTAATGGTGCTTGTAATTTAATGCTTGGAGTGTTGTAGCAATCTCTGGTTCATACTTTGGGTAGCTTCTTGATTGTGGGACTATTGTGCAAGGTCAACCTATACTGTTATTTATGTGCTTAGTTCAATTGTGGGCACTTTTCCATGTCAACTACAAAACTAGGGTTGGCTTGGATGAATGTGCATAATCTAAAAATCTTAAATTCCTTATAAGATTGCACTGTTTCAGTGAGATTGCAGGTATAACCTGAGTTAAGAAGAAAGTAGTTTTAAAGGGATTGGTTCATTCCAAGTATCTCTTCATTGGTATTTTTGATCTTAGGAGTAATACCAGCCTTAGGATTTCTGAAACCCTTACCTTTTTCTATTTCTTTGAACTATGGTTAAAATAGGAACTCAAGTTTCACCTTGTTACAAAATCTAATAAGTTTAGAGTCTCCAATTTTTTTTTTGTAAGTTCCCTTTGTGATTACCAGAATTTTCAAATTTATCACTAAGTGGTTCCACTGCATTGTCATAACCTGACACCCGAGAGACCTTGAGGTTATCTCTTTGTTCATAGAGATCAACCTTTCAAGAGAGATAGGATATTTTATATTCTATCTAAGTTGTTGCTGTGAAGAAAACACCATCAACATCTAGGAGCTATTTTGGATGAATTTCCAAAATTTATGGAACTCTTTTGGGGTTTTATCTCAAAAGAACCTTTTCTCCTACTGAGAAATGTCTCAATGTATGCTTAACATCAACATAGATTTTCTACCTATCATTTTCCTCCGCTAATCTTTTTCTTGATCAACTTGATTTATTCTTCCATGTGCAATAATATTTATAGACCAAGGCTAATTCTATCTTCTAGCTTATCCAAAATTATAGGAGTTTTACACTATCTTCCATATAATGCTTCAAATGGAGCCATCTTTATTCCAAAATGATAGGAATTATTGTAAAAAAATTCTACAAGTAGAAGATAATCCTCCCACTTGTATTTCTGATCCATGCAATACATCCCCAATAAATCTTCTAGAACTTGGTTTACCCTTTTAGTCTAACCATCTATTTGAGGGTGATAATTTGAACTTATACTCATTTGAGTTTGAAGAGAGGAAAATAAGGCTTACCAAAACCTTGATGTCATGCATGCATCCTTGTTTGAGATGATCTTCTTAGAAACTATGTACAACCTAAAAAATTCCTAAACAAACTTATGAGCTATAACCAGTGCTCCATCTATAAGATTCCCAAGTATGTGTAGAAGTTGTCAAAACCAACTTCAGAGTCCAAGAACACCTGCATGCAAAGAGATACCTATCACAGGGAAGAGAAAGGAGAAAAAAGAAAGAGAGGGTTTGAAGCTCTGTAATATGAAATATATATTATCAAAACAATAGAAGGAGATTATTTAGAAAGATCAATCCTTAAAAGGAGATCATGAAAAACCTAAAAGTAAGACATTTAATAATTAAAAGAATTATTAAATGTCACAAATATGCAACTAAAGTGAAATCTTAAGAAAGGAATAAAGGTAACTTAATTAACATAATTAAGTTAAAACCTTTACTCTAACACCCCCTTTAAGATGAACAAGAGTGCAAATACAAACATGTGCAAGAAAGCAAAGGTAACTACAATGCATGAAATAAAACAAGGGTCCCGACAACTCGGCCTGATCGGGTACCCGAATACAACCAAATCTCTGTAAAGTGGAGTAAAAGAGAAAACCACATGGGAAAAAATCTTCTCCAAAAAGAGATGCAAAAAGTATGCTGAAAAAAAACATCAAGGAAGGAAGGCCTCACTGAGACCCCCCAAGGACAACTTCCTTCACCCCGAGCATGGAGCACAAGTAAAGATAGCATGACGATGCCAAAGGTTTAGTGAAGATGTCTACAACCCGCTCCTCGGTAGGAATGTAATCCAAGATGAGAGAACCATCCTGAATCAACTATCTGATGAAGTGCATGTGGATCTCAATGTGCTTAGTCCACTGATGCTCCATTGGGTTGTGGGAAATGTGAATAACACTCTGATTGTCGCACCAAAGAGTAGTGGGACTATTAGGAGGAAAAGAAAACTTAGTCATCAACTTCCGAAGCCATAAAATCTCCTAACTAGCTAGAACAACTACTCAGTACTTGGCCTCTATAAATGATAATGTAATAGAAGATTGCTTCTTGCAAGACCATGTGATAGGACCAAAACCAAGACAAAAAAAAAAAGCCAGAAGTAGACTTCCGATCATTGACATCACCAGCCTAATCTGAGTCAGTGAAGCCAACAATGTGAGGAGCTCCTGATGTATAGTTTATTCCATAAAAAGTGGTGCCCCAAATGTACCTCAATATATGTTTGGTAGCTTTCCAATGACTCTCATGAGGATCATGTGAGAATCAAGAGACAAGTCCAACCACAAAGGAAAGATCAGGACATGAGTGTGTTAGGTACAACAAGATGTCAACCAACTACCTATATAAAGTTGGGTCTACTAAAGGAGTAGTGAAAGTGGTAGACAAAACAACACCCACCTGAAATGGTGTGGGGGCAGGCTAGAAATAAAGCATGCCAAATCGCTAGAGCATATCAAGAGCATACTTTTGTTGAAGTAAGGAAATCCCATTCGAAGAATGAATAACCTGTAGGCTCAAAAAATAGTGCAAAAGACCCTGATCTATCATCTCAAACTGCTCCATCAAAGCTTGTTGAACACTCTGAATCATGGAGGATGAGCTACCTATAATAATTAGATCATCAACATATAGAACAAGTATCAAAAGATCACCCTCATGACGCTGAATGTACACTGTGGGATCAGAATGACAGCGTGTGAAGTGAGAAGCAAGCAGAAAGAAGTCCATCTTCTCATAGCAAGCTTGAGGGGCTTGTTTGAGACCATACAATGACTGCCGAAGTCTGCAAACCAAAGAAGAATCCTACACAAAACCCTGAGGCTGCTCCATATAGATCTCATGTAGGTCCCCATGCAAGAAAGCACTCTTCAAATCCATCTGCAACACTATCCATCCCTGCAAAGCTGCAAAGGAGAGTACAAGGTGAATAGAGTTCATCTTGGCGACATGAGAAAAGGTCTCAGAGTTATCAATACCCTCCACTTGAGAAAACCCCTTCGAAACAAGACGTGCCTTGTACTTATCAATCACACTATCTTCAACATACTTGGTATGGTACACCCACTTGCATCAAACCAACTTTCTCCCTTTCGGAAGAGGAAAAAGATCCCAAGTGTGATTCTTCATCAAAGAAGAATATTCCTCATCCATGGCCCTTTTCAAATCAAGGTGACCTGTCACCTCTGAATTTTTTTGAGGATCAACCAAAATGGCATGACTCAAAAGACTAGTACCAACTGTCCGAGCATGAGTATGATGAGTATGTAAAGGATCACCTGCTAAAGGTCAAGTTGCCTCAACAATAACACATGCCCACTTGGGAAAATAATGAGTATCTAGTGGTGGTGGAGATGGTGGGTCATCATCTATATCATCCTTAGAAGATATGTAATCCTTAAGAGGTGAAGAGGAAGTAGTAGGTAGTGAGAGAGAAGCTGGTGATGGAGGATCCATCTGAGGGTAGCGCTCATCAAACTGGACATCTTGCCAAAACAAGACCTCTCTAGAATTAGAATCACACAACCTGTATGCCTTAACATCCTCATAGTAGCCAACAAATATGAGTGGTCAACTCTTCCTCTCCATGGCTTCCCTCTGAGCATCCAAAATAAATTCCCAAGCCTCACTAACAAAAACTCAGAATGTAGAAACATCAAGCTTGACATGAGTCCAAGCCTCCTCAGGAGTCATGTGTCACAATGCCTTATGATGCATCCAATTCTGAATGTAATTGGCATAATTGACTGCCTTAGCCCAAAAGGAAGCATCCATAGCTCAAGACTGTATCATACAATTGGCCATCTCCCGTAAAGTTCTATTCTTTCTCTCAACAACATCATTCTACTGAGGGGTGTATGGAACTATAAATTGATGTTGTAAACCATGCTCAGTGCAAAAATATTTGAAAGCCTAATTAACATATTCCCCCCATTATCGGTGTGTATCCTCCTGATAGAAAGTCCATACTGCTTCTCCACAAATGTCTTAAAGATCCAAAATGATTCAAAGACATCAGAATTTTAGTTCAAAAAGTACACCCATGTACGCTTGGAGAATTCATCTATAAATGTGAGCACATATCTAGTACCAAAAAAAGGAGTGGAAAAAGAAATAAGATCGCTGTGAACCAACTCCAAAGGTGCCTTAGCACGTGAGGCTCTATCCATAGGAAAAGGATCCCAATGATGCTTTCTAAGAGCACATCCTCAACAAACACCATCAATACATGATATTTGTGGAAGCCCAATCACAAGTGTCATGTACTCATTTGATGAAGATACCTATAATTGACATGGCCAAAATGCTCATGCCAAAAATTGCTCACTATGTCTGCATGTGCTATAAGAGAGAAGCTTGAACTGTCTAGACTCTCAAAGCCATCAAACATGTATAAGCGAGTCTCAGGATCTGCACTCACAGTATCAATAACCAAATTAGGATCATGAAGATCTCAAACAACCATGTCATGTGGTGAGAACACTATTATCTTACCAGTGCTAGAATGGAAAATCTCATAAAAAAAAAGAGGTTTGTAGAAATGGCAGGAACCAAAAGAACATCTTGTAGACAACCACCATCCAAAGAAACAGTACCAGAACCTGTAACGGAAAGCTGTGCTGAGTCACCAACTGCAATCTGTGAAGTATCGCTATGGGCAAGGGCTGTGACTATCTCTTGTGAGTGATTCATATGGTGTGAAGCACCAGAGTCAACAATCTAGGTAGATCCTGAAGGTACAACTCATGCAAAAAGAGCTTGTCCTTTCCTTGTAGAAGAGGAAGGAGGAGGAGGTGAGGTGATATGATTCTACTACATGGCTTCCTCTAAAGCTTCTAATCATTTCCAACACCTGGAAACTAGATGTCCTTCCTTCCCACAAAAGCTGCAAGGATCACTTGAATACATCTTAGTCTTGGAGGAAGACTCACCAGACTTTGAAGATTTGCCTTGTTTTAGATTGTACTTCGGTTTTGAATATGACTTTGGAGGTGGCTTGGAGGAAGTCTCACTACCAATTGAACATGTCTTGGGCTTCAATTTCTTCTTCTTCTTTCCTTTTGATGTCTGAGCAACCAATGCATGGTTCTTTGATCCTGTGAGATAATCTAACCGTGTGAGCTTAGCTTGCTCTCAAGTCAACCGATCACAGAAAACCTCAAAATTAGGCATGGTAAATTGAGTGCCCAAAGCATCCATAGTGGAATGGAAGGTAGATGAGAATATTTGAAAGATCCCATGAAGCTTTGACAAAATTAGGTAAATACACTATGTATATGTCTTAACCTTACCACAACACTGTAGAAGAGATCTCTGTTGTTTGAATTTCATCAAAAATCCTCAATAGAGGGAAAAGAATCAGGTACAAGTGAAGTCAACTCTTCCTCAATCTGTAGTGCAGGAATTGATTGATGGTAACAAATAAATAATTGAACTTGGTCCAAATTTCAAGAGGACTGTTACACCCATCAAGATGAAACAAAAAGCTATCTGAAACATGTAAGGAAATCAAACCCATAGCCTCATCCATCTTATTTCTATGTTGCATAACCTCAAATGGCCATGTCAAAACTAGTTGAACCGCATATAAACATGACCACAACCCCTTTGATCTAAGAAGACGTGTCATGAATGCCTTCCATGTATGATAGTTATGAGGTGTGAGAAGTTTAGTAGAAGAAGAGTTTTCAGCCATGTTTGGAGAGGTTTAACAAATATTTAATGTGAATATTTTTTGGTTTTCTGAAGTAAATGATAGAAAGAAAGAAAAAAACTCCCCCCACAATGGAAGAAACGAAACCCCAGTAGTGATTTTTCAATGAAAAAGTAGGAAAAAGCCAAAAAGGCTTCATACTGAATCTTGTGTACTTGGCAATTTTTTTGGAAAAAATAACAGAAGATCTGAATAGATCATGAGAAGAGATTTTCGACACCTATTTGTTTTCAAAAAATAGAGAAAAAATGACAAAGTTATGCCCTCGGAGTGCAAAAAGCATTAGCGGACTTTGACTGCAAAAAAAGGAAGCCAAATTGTTCTTTTTTGGAAAAAACCCTACACCGTCACGATTGGCTTGGATCACGCTTTCCAATGCCTATTTTCGTTCGAAAATACGAGCTAAAACACCCGAGATATGCCCATTTTACTGAAAGTTGGTTTAAAAAGGCACATACAATGGTCTTTCAATGCTGAGGGGCTAAGATATTTGGCCCCTGGTCACGTGATGACCAAGGGGCTAGCGGGCAGGGTGCTGGGGCGTAGCCCTTGGTTCCTCATATGACCCTGGTGCTGTAGATTAAAACCCTCAGGGGCTATCGGCAGGGTGCTGGTCACCCTTGTGACCACAGGGCTGCAAGTTAAGCCCGCAGTGGATTAGGTTGGAGTCGACAACCCTTAGTGGTGGCACCGCTTGGCCCGGTGGCTCTCGGGTGGCAGCCCAACATCGCTGGGTGGCCACTTGGTAGTGTCCTACGTTTGAACTGGGAGCACAAGTTTTTAATAAAAAACCTTTTAAAAATCAATTAAAAATTGATTTTTAATTTTTTTTTTTGAATTTGGACCTCAAAATTTGTGCCCTAAGGCCGTACAACCTTGGGGCCAATTTGTTTTTCCCTCTCTGGTCAACTATGGCCAAATTTGATAAGCTTTATATGAAAATAGGGGTTTTCAGGTGTTGCAAACTCAATGACAAGGTCCGTTTGGGCCCAAAATGAGCCCAAAGAACAAAGTATGCCAGATCCACAAAAAATGAAACTAAAAACTTGTGAAAACCATATCAAACCCTTGTAGCTCCAAATTATTCAAACAAGAATAGGTTGCAGCAGGTCCATGCTCTGATACCATGTAGAAGTTGTCAAAACCAACTTCAGAGTCCAAGAACACCTACATGCAAAGAGATACCTGTCACAGGGAAGAGAATGGAGAAAAAAGAAAGAGAGGGTTTGAAGCTCTGTAATATGAAAGATATATTATCAGAACAATAGAATGAGATTATTTACAAAGATCAATCCTTAAAAGGAGATCATGCAAAACCTAAAAGAAAGACATTTAATAATTAAAAGAATTATTAAATGTCACAAATATGCAACTAAAGTGAAATCTTAAGAAAGGAATAAAGGTAACTTAATTAACATAATTAAGTTAAAACCTTTACTCTAACAGTATGAACTGAGCTACCTTAGTGATTCTATCTACACTACGATAATAACACTATGCCTATTTATAGACATAGGAAGACCTTGTACAAAATCCATACTAATGATTTTCCACTTTCACTCTAGAATACCATGAGGATACAAAAGTCCTACTAGGTGATGATGTTTAGCTTTTATCCTCTAGCATTCTAGAATTTTTGCTAAAAATATTGCAACATCCATCTTCATTCCTTTCCAAAAATATAGTGGTTTCACATCTGCTAGAAGTTTTGTCACTCCAAGATGTCTTAAATATGGTGTAGAAGGAACTTCTTTCCAAATGACATTCCTTACCTCTTCAAAGTTTGGAACATACATTCTTCCTTTGAACCTTAACAACCCATCTGGTTCAAAATAGAACCCATCATACCTAAGATCTTGACGATTGTCTGAGAGAGCTTTCTTAACTTTCTCATAGTACTCATCTATCATGGAATTTTACAATACTTGGTTTTTAAAATCTGAATAGAGATCATCTAGGAAATGTGTCTCCTTCAAATTAGAGCATCCACTACTTGATTTTCCTTGCCCTTAATATATCTAATCTCAAAATCATAATCAAATAGAAACTTTAACCATCTTCTCTATCGATAATTAATATGCAATTGGGTGAATAAATATTTTATAGTTGATGGTTTGACCTTAACTCAAAAGGTTTTCTTAATAAATAATGCCACCACATTTGCAATGCATGCACAACTGCTACTATCTCAAGATCATGAGGAGAATAATTTTGATCATATGTCTGATTTTCTCAACTAATAGGCAATAAATTACCCTTCTTGCATAAGCACCCCACCTAATGCTTCTCCTGACGCATCAGTGATAACTATAAAATGGCCTTCTAGATCAAGAACTTTTAGTATCAGAGCTAAAGTTAAATTCTCTTTTAGCTAATCAAATGTCTCTTGGAATTTTTATAACCAAAAAAATCGCTTACCTTTTCTTTGTCGAGAAGTGATGGGATAGGAAATCTTAGAAAATTTAGACACAAAATTTCTATAAAGCCTGCTAAACTCATGAAACTCTAGATTTTGTGCATATTTTTTGAAGTAGGTCACTCCAAAATGGTTTTGATCTTTGCTAGATCTACTACAATTCTCTCAACTGAAATTACATGACCCAAATACTATACTTATTTCTGAAAGAAAATACATTTTGATAGCTTTCAATATAATTTGTGCTCTCTTAGACATTGGAGAATGAACTGCAGATGCTAGAGATGTTCCTCTTCATTCTTAGAATATATAATAATATCATCCAAAAACACTAGAACAAACTTATCTAGGCAATCTTTGAATACACTATTCATCAAATTCATGAATGCTACAAGGGCATTCGTCAGTCCAAAAGGTAAGAATATGAATTCTTAGTGACCATACTTTATTTGGAAGGTTATTTTATGAATATTTTCATCCTCAATCCTTAATTAATGGTATCCAAATTGTAGATCGATATTTGAAAATACTATTGCACCATGAATTTGATCAAAAATATCAGCAATACATGGTAAATGATATTTTTCTTTTATCATTTCTTTGTTAAGCATACGATAGTATATACATAAGCATAAGACACCATCCTTATTTTTAACAAAGATCACCGACACTCCCTAGGGTCTAATCCATCCTTTAGCTAACAATTCCTACAACTGAGACTTCAATTCCATCAACTCTATTGTGGTCATTCGGTATGGAGCTTTGGAGATTGGTTCTCAATCTAGAATTATATCTATGGAGAAAACAAAAACCCTCTTAGGCGGTAATCCAAGAAGTTCATCTAGAAACACATTCTCAAAATCTTGAAGAAATGGGTAATTCTCCATATCAAGTTTTCCTTGATCCATAAGATCCCCATATTCAATCCCTTGGATTTTTTGAGACTCACAGTATATTAAGTCATCTTAGAAGATAAACTCCTTGAAATATTATACTTTCTCCATTTTGACCATGAAGAGTTGACACCCTTTTTCTTGGTCCTCTTGAGTTTCATGATAGATATATGCCTTAACTTGACTTCTCTAGGAGTGCCTTGTAGGAAAAATTTATTCCCTAGGTCATCTAGACACTACTATTTTCACAATACAATCTACCTTAGCCTTATGCCTCCACAACCATTTTATTCCTAGGACAACATCATAGGAACCGAAAGGTGCTACAAATAGGTTCACTTCAATTGAAAAACTTAGAAGTTCAACCTTAGCTTCAAACATGTATTGCTCTACATGAACTTTTGTCTAGCTAGAATACTCTACTGACTAGGATTTTTCCATATAACCATATCTTCTAGAAAACTTATCTAGTAATATTGGTGCAATAAATTTTTTAGTAGCACTAGTGTCTATTAAAATAAAAATAGGGACACTAAACAATGTACTTGTAGTTTCAATTAGAGTAATCTGGTACTCCACTTGCTAGTTATCCAATGGTGCATTGGATCCTTTATTAATTTTTTTCCTATTAAGTAGGTAAGGAATTACCATGTGGTTGAGCTCCTTGTGACTTATTAAGGCATTGATTCACATAATAATCTCCTCTACGTGAGAAACATCCTCTAAGAGGTTCTTACCTTTCAAAAGGATTCCTTGAGTTGTCTCCATTCTTTCTAGATTCATTATTGTTCTTATTCTCACTCATGGAATCATTTTGATTATTACAGAACCCCTTATCATTTTTCTTTTTAGAATCCTTATCATTCCTCTTCTTGAAAGACTAGGATGATTGTGACCAATTGAAATTTTTGCTATTCTTCTCACGATAAGCAGATATAGATTTTGAATTTTGTTTCTACTTTATTGCTTTCTCATAATCTTGGTCCATTATTGTGGGGCCATATACATCTACTTCTCCTCCAATTTAGGCCTTTGGCCCCATGATAAATTTCCTTATCCTGAACCTCTCATATTTTTGATACGAGGGCATATATTTTAGGAGATGATTAAACCTTTCCTAGTACTCCACTATTCACAAGTCTCCTTTTCATAGATTCTAGAAATTAGTAAGTTTTTGGTCAAAAAAATTATGTAACCATCTTTTCCTAAAGATGATTACAAACTAATCCCATGTTAAGCTCAATGAACTTAAACCTAACTCAATCTTCTTGTTCATCCACCAAGTGGATGCTTCTCCTGATAAATGTAGGTTCCCCAAACTACCTTGGTAACTTTAGAATAATTCCTTATTTTAAATTATTTCTCCATTTTAGTGAGCCAAGCCTTTTCTACATCATCACTCACCATTACATTGAACTTTGGTGGCATCACCTTTTTCACATCCCTTGATAACTCAAGAGCTAACTAATTTCTTTTTCCATTATCAACTCTCAAATCAGAGTTGTTTTCACTATGCCCACTTAGTGCACGGTGCGCTCATGCCTATTCTCATCTTCACCTTCATGAGATGCTTCATTTTTAGGCCTAATTTTGCACCTAACCTCTTGCTCCAAGGTGCTAATTCCATCCCTTTTTTTGTTTAGCATCGATAAAATTTGGTCCAATTTTGAATTAGGGTTATCAGAAGGATGAGATGCCTCCTAACTTCCTCTAGGGTTAGTTCTAGTTCACACCATGTTTGTTTTTCTAATTCACCTGAAGTTTCACTTTATTCATTCAATTAGATCCTCTAATTTAGTGCTTGCATTATAAATAATAACAATACTCATGCATTTTCCTTAATCCAATAGAGAGATATTTTGAAATTTTTAAACACTTTATTATGTTATTTAGTGGATTTATATAATATCCTTATTTAGTATAATTTTTTTGACCATTTGTGACTATAGGTCACTATTAGATAGAGGTATCTCCTCAGGTTCTTCATCACCCTCTGAGTCAACTAATACAAACTTGGAATGGATGTACACGTAGGTACTCCTCCATAACCTCATTACTTATCTTAGGTGCATTACAACCACAACCAAAAGGCATTTCCTTATGAGTAGATGGTTTAAGTAGTTTGATGATAAGGATGGGTACAATGGCCTTCATTGATTCTTTCTCCCACTATTTCCATAATCCATGCACCTCACATGTAGTTGATGTTCTTGTAGTGTCAAAAAGTCTACTCCTTTCACATTTTCACACTATATTTGGGTCCCTTAATAAATTTGACTTAGTTAAGCCTCTAATCAGCCCAAAATTACATTTACAAGCCTAATTAATTGAAATTTCCAAAAGGGGAGTTGTGATTTAATTAATGCATTTCATTAATTTAACATCCTGAAATTCAAAAATCCTGATAATTTAGGTTAGGACCTATTCACCTTTGGGTGAATGGGTTCCCTTTAAGTTGCGAATTCAAATTTTAAATATTTTCTTGACAGTATTTTAATGATCACAAATTCAATTTTGAATGTTGGCTTGTAATGTTTAATTTTTGAGAAATTATAAAATCATCTATAAAAGAAAGCTTATTTTATCAATTCAAATTCTAGAAGCAAGCTAGATTTTCAAGAGAGATTATTTCAAGAGCTAAGATTATTGCCAAAGGTGTTCAAGGGTATATTTCTAAAGCATTTGTTGCAGCATTCAAGATCTCAAGCATCCTGTAAAAGTTATGTTCATCATGCATGTTTTTGGAGCTAACATTGTGATGTAGGTTTCAAGCTTTCAAGTCAAAATTCAAGCATAAAGCTCACAACATCCAATCAATCCATTCATGAAAGAATCAAGACCTTGGAGAGATCTAATAAGTTTCAATCCTTCTAGCGTTTCAAATCAAGGGTTTGTTGAGTTACAAGATAACACTTGTTCATTCTTCATTCCTTTCAGGTTTCATTATTCAATTCAAGGTTTAATTAACAATAGGGGGTTTGAAAAGGAAAAACCCCATTCACAAAAAATCCAATTTTTCCCTCTTGTGTTTGTGTTGCATATCTTAGGTTGAAGAAAATTGAAGATTGGAGATCTCTAAAGTGCAAAATTATAAAATTTGCAAAAGTTGTCAAAGTTGCAAGGAAAGTTGTCAAGATCACGAAAACTTAGATCTCATATTTTCTTTTGACATTCTTGAAGTGGAACCTATGGAAAATTGAATCTCAAATCTATCTTAAGAGGCTCCTAAAAATTCAGCTTAAAATACTAATCACGGGACACATTCACCATTAGGACACTTTGTGACAGTTCTGGATGCTCAACAACAACATTTTGATGACAGGTGCAAAAATACTAAACCCTCTCAGATCTATCTAAAAGTTGTTGGTTTCATTAGATTAAGGTTTAATGTCATGATTCCAAGTGTTACTTTACATTTTTTATTTGATTTACTATTTTGAATATTTCTCCCAAAAGTGTTGTTTCAACAGATTTGCCCCATCCACACACACAAAGGAAATAGCTAGATCTTCCATAGAATTGACACACACAAGGGCTGAAAGTTAATTATTTATTAGAGGATCTCATTTCCTGAATAAAATAAAAGAAATATAGGTTCATCACACCCCACTTTTTTCCTTTTTGTTTATAGAAAATTGGTAATAAACCCCCAATTTTCTATTTTTTGATGAACCAACACACTTTTCTGTGTTTGATTATGGTGAACCTAAAATTTTGAACATTTTGGATTTTTTGAAATTGGAGTTCATTTAAACCCTAGATCCAGGATTTGCATTAGTTTGCATTATCTTGCATTAGTTTTCATTTCATTTACAGTCTTCAAAATTGTATTAATTTGCATTGCGTTCAGGGTTTTAAACTTGCATTTTGCATAATTTAAAATCTGAAAAATACAAAAAAATTGCATAATATCACATTGATTTTGCATAGTACTTGCATATTAGTGTACTTTTCATCATTCAAATTGAAAAATTGAAAAATTGTATTTTAAAAAGTGTAATGTATTGTTAATAATTTTTCATTCAATTTACTTGCATTTAAACATCAAATTCTTGAAAAATTAGTCATTGAAACCACAATTTTCCACCAAAAATAGAAAACCCTAGTTGTAGGCTTCAAACTCAAATTTGAATATTTAAAACCCATGTACTAGGACCCATTCACCCTAGGGTGAATATGTCCTATACAGGTGGTTGACCAGATTTATATGAGCATTTTTAGGTCTCTTTCTACATTCAATTTTTGTTGTAAGATCCACATTTTGAAAATATGGAATAGTCTGATTTGAATGTTGGAAAAAGTTGTGTTTTAGTGAAAATTTGGGGAAAATTGCAAAATTTATCTTTTGTTTTATTGTTAAATTATTGTAGATATGTAGGTGTTTATTTCATCATTGCATTGCATTAGATAAGTTAGTTTTCAAATTTGAAACATTAGAAACCATAAACGATCTCAAACACTAAACAAAAAACAACATATTAAATGGTCAATCTTGGAGAAAGCATATCCTTCAAACCCTTTAGTTGTGATGAATTTTACATGTTAGATGAAGCCCTTGAGGACTTCATCTCACCTATATCACCCACTAAATATTTGGTGCAAGAGGATGCAATCATAGACAATCATGACAATCTTAATTATTCTTCTCTTGATACCTCTCATACTTGTGATGAAGGTATCTTTGTGTTAGAAGACCCAATTATTGAGCTTCGTGATAATATTGTTTCTCTCTCTTTTAATGCTACATATCTCTAAAAAATAGTAAGATGAATGGAATAGATGAAGATGTTGATTTCACATTAGATCCCCCCTCACTAGAAGGTCATCTAGGTAACTTAGTTGAGGTTATAATTAGTGAGCCTCCTTAGTCACCTCCCATCATAGGACCTTGTAAATTACCTTCAAAAGTTATCTTGAATTTTACAAGGTAACTAACTAGTAAACATGTGTCACAACAACCAATTATCACATAATTGATCAAACATATAACATTCCTTAGTGTAGTGGTAAAGAGAATGATCTTGTTGAGCAACTTCGCCGTACTCTGATAAACATATCCCTTTGGGATTTGATTCAAACATCACTTACATATAATAGGATTCTCCAAGAAGTTTTTCAAAAGAATGATATCCAATTTTTTGTTAAATTAAATGATGTAGCAACCTCATTTGATTGTATGCAAGTTAAAAATTTGGATATCACATTCCCTCAACAAGAATTATACTTGCTTGAGATCCAAAATAAACATGAGGCCTTAATGATAAAGGTGATCATTAATGAAATTGTAGTTAGGCGCACCCTCATAGACAATGTAGCGGGTCTTAATGTTTTTAGCATTGATCTCCTAGATAAATTTGGTGTAGAAAAGAAGCTTATTCAAATCAATGATGTTAATATTCGTGGCTTTGACAATGTTAATAGGAAACCATTAGGAATGATCACATTACCTATTGAGGTTGGACCTGTAGTTTTACCTACCCCTGTCCATATAATGCCAGGACCCCTTTCATACACCCTTCTCCTAAGGAGACCATGGATTCATTCCATGAAAGGAGTCCCATCTTCTCCTCACTACGAGATGAAATTTGAATACTACAACAAGATATAAATGGTTGAATCAGATGAACAAAGCTATAATTCACAAGTTCAACATGATTATGACTCTTTCAACTCCCCTAATACTTTGATTCGAACCTCAAAGGTATAACCTATACAAGTTGATGGTAATCCCAATTTTATTTCATCTAAAGTGAAACTCTTAGGTGACAATTGGGGGTTGTTATATTTTACACCTTCTTTCAAAGAAGAGTCCAAAATCTCACCCTCAAAGTCCAAATATTCATATACAAATGATTCATCTTCAAACACATATTTTAGGGATGATTGGGGTTCATTGGATTTTACACCCTCCTTTATGGGAGAGTACAAAATCTCACAATCTAAACCAAAATAGTCTTGTGTTTCATTTTCTCAACTTGGATCTACATCAACAAAATCACCCCATGGTGGTGATGGGGGCTCTTAAACTTGTTTCATGTCTTGTGATGAGAGAGACATATCCCCTACTATTGATCAAGATACTATCTTGTTGAGGCTTCTCCAAACTCGCTTGATATCTCTTCCTCCAAGAACACAAAAGAAATTTTACAACAAAATTTCATTTTGTGTATATCATAGAGTTCATGGTAATTCTACTAACGAATGTAAGGCTTTGACTGATAAAATTAAACATCTTAAGGATTGTGGTTCTCTTCCTTGTGTTGATGGACCTAGTTCCTCTAATTGATAATGAATTTCATCCTATCATGTTTCTCATCACTATGTGGCATTGGTAGCTTTATGTGTCTTTCTCATTGCCATTCATGGTGGTACAATACTAGGTGCAACCATATCTCTCTTGGTAGAAACATGATAGTTCTTCATGGTTGTCTTTGTCTCAATGATAGGGGGGCAAGGATAACTAGTTCTTCAAGGTGTGAATTCTTCTCAAGGATCACCTCTTCCTCTCTTTCTTCTTAAAATACCAACATAGCAAGTATGTTGATATTTAAAGTGGGGGGCATATTGTCCCCCGTTCATTATTTTCATGTTCCCTTCCTAGTGATCATAGCATATACATCTCCTAGAAAGTGTGAACGTTTTATTATAAGTGTGGTTTTCTTAATCAATGTGTCATTTCTTCCTTGTGGTGATATTATAATTGATGTCCTTCAAGATTGCAAACTTTCTTGGCATATGCCATTCCTCTTAGTAGCGATTCTACATATTGCATTCCCTAAGTTGTGAATATGTTATCCTCAACTAGTCCTCTCTTGGAGAAATTAGGCATGATGTTCCCTAATGTGAGACCTTTCATGAACTAAGAAAAACCCCTTTGAATATCCTATTGCATGTATCAAGGCTACCTAGCATAACACAACTTGCTTTCCTATGGAGCCTTGCTAGCCTTGTGACCATTTCTGTGGTACCTTATCAAAGTTATTAGGAGGTATAACTTTGGTATGGTTAGGAGAATGGGAGCCTAGACAGAGGCACAATTTCCTATTAGCCACTTTTTGGGGCTCACCTAGTGGATAGCAGATTTCACTAGCCCTTGTTAGCATATTTTTTATGGCCACCAAGCATAACAAAACTTTCTTTCTTGTGGAGCCATGTGCCTCATAAGTGATTTTACATCCTTGAGTGTATTTGATGGATGTTATAAGAAAAATAGTAAGATGGATGGAATAGATGAAGATGTTGATTTCGCATTAGATCCCCCTCACTAGAAGGTCATCTAGGTAACTTAGTTGAGGTTATGAAGAAAAAAATTGGATCTCCTTTAATTAGTGAGCCTCCTAAGTCTCCCATCATAGGACCTCGTAAATTACCTATAGGATCTATCTTGAATTTTACAAGGAAACACAATAGTAAACCTATGTCACAACAAATAATTATCACATAGTTGATCACACATATAACATTCCTTAGTGTAGTGGTAAAGAGAATGATCTTGTTGAGTGACTTCATCATACTCTAATAAACATATCCCTTTGGGATTTGATTCAAACATCACCTACATACAATAGGATACTCCAAGAAGTTTTTCAAAAGAACGATATCTAATTTTCTATTAAATTGAATGATGTAGAAACCTCATTTGATTGTATACAAGTTACAAATTCAGATTTCACATTCCCTGAACAAGAATTACCCTCGCTTGAGATCCAAAATAAATATGAGGCCTTAAAGATAAAGGTGATCATTAATGAGTTTATAGTTAGGTGCACCCTCATAGAAAATGGAGTAGGTCTTAATGTTTGTAGCATTGATCTCCTAGATAAAATTGGTGTGGACACAAAGCTTATTCAACTCAATGATATTAATATTCAAGGCTTTGAAAATTTTAATAGGTATCCATTATGAATGACAACATTACCTATTGAGGTTGGACCTTTAGTTTTTCCTACCCCTATCCATATAATGCCAAGACCTCTTTCATACAATCTTCTCCTAGGGAGACCATGGCTTCATGCCATGAAAGGAGTCCCTCTACTCTTTAATGCAAGATGAAATTTGAATACTACAACAAGATATACAGGGTTGAAGCACACGAAAAAAGCTATAATTCATAAGTTCAACATGATTATGACATTTCCAACTCCCATAATACTTTGATTCCAACCTTTAAGGTATAAACTATACAAGTTGATGGTAATCCTAATTTTATTTTATCTACAAAAAAAATCTTAGATGACGATTGAGGGCCATTAGATTTTACACCTTATTTCAAAGAAGAGTCCAAAATCTCACCCTCAAAGTCCAAAGAGTCATATACAAATGATTCATCTTCAAACACAATTTTTAGGGATGATTGGGGTTCATTAGATTTTACAACCTCCTTTATGGGAGAGTACAAAATCTCACAATCTAAATCAAACATCCTTGTGTTTCATTTTCTCAACTTGGTTCTACATCAACAATATCACCCTATGGTGGTGATGGGGGCTCTTAAATTCCCATACCTCATGAGAGGAAGATACATAAATTTATAAAACTTAACAAGGATTTGTGTGCTCATGAAGAAGCCAACCCTTTTCAGAGGCATAAAATCTCTTCATTTGAGTTGGAGGCATGTTATGGTCTTGAATAAAAACTCCTTTCTAAACATGGATATAATGAAAACATGGAGAAATTATAGAGATCAAGAGAAGTATATACCATAATTTTCCAAGAAAGGTCTAGGTTTCCAACCTTTATTTTCATCTTCATCTAATGCCTTATCATCCACTATGTGTATGCCATCTTGTGATGAGAAATACATGTCCCCTACTATTGATTAAGAGACTATCTCTTCGAGGCTTCTCCAAGCTCGCTTGATATCTCTCTCTCCAAGAACATGAAAGAAATTTTACAACAAAATCTCATTTTGTGCATATGATAGAGTTCATGGTCATTCTACTAATGAATGCAAGGCTTTGAGTAATAAAATTCAATATCTTAAGGATTGTGGTGCTCTTCATTGTATTGATGCACCTAGTTCCTTTAATTGATAATGACTTTCATCCTATCATGTTTCTAATCACTATGTGGCATTGGTAGCTTTATGTGTCTTTCTCATTTCCATTCATGGTGGTACAATACTAGGTGCAACCATATCTCTCTTGACAACAACATGATAGTTCTTGGTGGTTGTCTTTGTCTCTATGATTTGGGGTAAGGATTAGTTTTTCAAGCTATGCATTCTTGTCAAGGATCATCGCTTCCTCTCTATCTACTTAAAATACCAACATAGCAAGTATGTTTACATTTGAAGTGGGGGTCATATTGTCCCCCGTTCAATGTTTTCATGTTCCCTTCCTAGTGATGATAGCATGCATCTCCTAGAAAGTGAAATTTTTATTCTAAGTGTGGTTTTCTTGATCTATGTGATGTGTCTTCCTTGTGGTGCTATTATAATTTATGTCCTTGAAGATTGCATCCTTTCTTGGAATATGACATTCCTCTTAGTGGTGATGCTACAGATTACATTCCCTAAGTTATGAATATTTTATCCTTGACTATTCTCCTCTTGGAGAAATTAGGCATGATGTTCCCTAAGGTGAGACCTTTCATGAACTAAGCAAAACCCTTTTGAATATCCTATTGCATGTATCAAGGCCACTTAGCATTACACAACTTGCTTGCCTATAAAGCCTTGATAGCCTTGTGACCATTTTTGTGGTGCCTTATCAAAGTTATCAGGAGGTATAACTTTGGTATGGTTGACACAATAGGAGCTTGGAAAGAGGCATGATTTCCCATTAGCCAATTTTTGGGGCTCACCTAGTGGATAATAGATTTCACTGGCCCTTGTGAGCATGTTTTTCATGGTCATCAAGCATAACACAACTTGTTTTCCTATGGATCCATGTTTTTCATAAGTGATTTTACATCTTTGTGAGTGTATTTGATGGATGTGGCATAATACATCTTTCTAGTCCATCTTTATTTTCTTTTCTCATTAATTTTGATATTGTATGTTTGTGTATCTTATCTTGTTGCTTCATATCATACATTCATTTATGTCCCTTTGTGCTTATATTGATTTGCTATGGGATCTTGGATCTTGGGGGTTTGGTCACTTCCTTGATCTTTTCCATCCTATCCCATCAAAATTTGTACACTTGGACCCCTCTTGAAATATATTTGACTACTTTAGCATGAGTTTGAGCCTAGGGATCATCCTCTCAGTAAAGTGGGGGCAAAATGTATTGTCAAAAAATGTACTCCTTTTACATTTTCATATTATGTTTGGGTCCCTTAATAAATTGGACTTAATTAAGTCTCTAAGTGGCCCAAAATTGCATTTACAAGCCTAATTAATTACAATTTCTGAAAGAGGAGTTGTGATTTAATTAATTCATTTAATTAATTTAACATCGTGAAATTCAAAAATCCTCATAATTTAGGTCACAACCTATTCACCGAAGGGCGAATGGGTCCCCTTTAAGTTTAAAATTCAAATTTTAAATATGTTTTTGGTGGTATTTTAATGATCCAAAATTCAATTTTATTTTATCAATGCAAATCCTAGAAGCAAGATATATTTTCAAGAGAGATTATTCTAAGAGATAAGATTATTGTCAAAGGTGTTCAAGGGATATTTCTAAAGAATTTGTTGCAACATTCAAGATATCAAGAATCATGTCAAATTTATGTTCATCATGCATGTTTTGGAGCTAGCATTGTGATGTAGGTTTCAAGCATTCATGTGAAAATTCAAGCATCAAGATCACAACATCCAATCAAGACCTTGGAGAGATCTAAGTTTCAGTTCTTCAAGGGTTTCAAATCAAGGGTTTGTTGAGTTGCAACATAACACTTGTTCATTCGCCATTCCTTTCACGTTTCATTATACAATTCAAGGTTTAATTACCAAAACATGGTTTGACCAAGGAAAACCCCCATTCACCAAAAAAAAAAAAAAATTCTCGCTTGTGTTTGTGTTACAGATCTTAGGTTGAAGAAAATTGAAGATTGGAGATCTCTAAAGTAAAAAATTGTAAAAGTTGCAAAAGTTGTCAAAGTTGCAAATGTTGTCAAAGTTGTCAAGATCACAAAAAATTAGACGTCAAATTTATTTATGACATTTTTGTAGTGAAACCTACGATAAATTGCATCTCAAGTCCATCTTTAGAGGCTCCAAAAAATTCAGCTCAAAATACTACTCCCAGGACACATTTTCCATTAGGACACTTTGCGACAATTCTGGATGCTCAGTAACAACATTTTTTTTAGGCAAGAGTGGAAGACCATGATATTATTAATAGTATAATAGATAGTTAATACAAAATCCTGGCTCTAGGGGGCATACCGATAGGAAAGAGCCAGGGAGAAAACCTTCAGTTATAGCCCCAAAAAACATACAAACAAACCAAAATGTCAATGAGAAATCCGACAAGCCATATTAAAAACCTATATACCCTACCTAATAATCAACCAATTTCCAACTATATACAATTTGATACTATTACCCCACCCAAAGTATAAATATTTATACCCAAAACCCAATTAATACATAAACCCCATGCATAAGAGAATATACTAAATAACGACACGTCTGTAGAACCCTGGAAGGAAAACAAAACAAAAAACGTGTTAGCTCCGACACTCACTCTTCCATCTGATCACCACCCTGAACTGAATTTTCACCCTTCCCTTCAATCAAACCCTACAGACCCAAAACATTGGCAAAAAATCATACCCCACGAACAATTCATCATCCTCATTCCCTCCTTCTGAATATGAGCTCTGGTAGGACGACCATGTTGATCCCTAAAACTTGGACTTTCCTCAAAAACCTTCGTTGCATTCCATTTAGCCTCTATTATCACTATCGGTGGTAGTTTAGAAGGCAACTCTAACACATTTTTCCTCAAAACCTTTACCAGAATGCCATCATCCTTAACTTGCAGACCTAGCCTTACTACTTCAAATATTTCGACAAAGCCCTGGTGATGTTTTAAGTGTTCTCTCTGAAAAAATGCCCCCAACAAAACCATCCCTACTCTTTTCCTTCGCAATCTTTCTTTCTTTCATGACTTCGCCTTTTATTTTGATATTGCTCACAACTTTTCTGGCCACCACCACATGGCGATCAATCAAAGCCTCCCTTCAAAATCATTTTCTTTCCTTGTGCCGGGCTCCAGTTGCTTGACACGTCACCTCAACTTGCTTTCTATTTGAATGGGGCCCACACTGCAGTTACCTTTACCAAGATCTTTTTGGTCGCTACCACGTGGCATCCTATCAGAGCTTCCCTTAGAGATGCTACTCTTTCCTTTTGTTGGGCTCTAGTTGCTTGACATGTCACCTCGACTTGCTTTCTGTTCAGCTGGGGCCCACACCGCAGTTACCTTTGTTGAAGCAATTAAATCCTCGGTGCTTGCAAGACTGTACATCATCAATGTGGTAGCTAAATATCCTATCCTCCATCTGGAATAGTATGTATTTTCCCAATGCACAATTGATGAAGAAAAAATTTGACACTTTTAACAATGAATGGAAATCTTCATTAGATCTTGCCAAATTTGGATGAAAGCAACCTTTTATGAAAACCGTTAGTGAAGCCAATAAATCTGGAGGTAGGATTTGAAATGATCACCCAAACCATGCAGACACTGCAAATGCTGATCTCATCAAGCCCTTGAAATAAGTCCTTACCATTTGCATTCTCTATCTTGATGCCCACAACACAATTACCTTTTCCAAGAGCTTTTCAGCCGCTGCCACATGGCATCCTATCGGAGCTTCCCTTCGAGACACTTCTCTTTCCTTTTTCCAGGTTCCGGTTGCTTGACACGTCGCCTCAACCTGCTTTCTGTTCAGCTGGGGTCCACACCGTAGTTACCTTGCCGTCATTTCTTTTTCCACTCAAACGTGCTGAAAATCATTCAATTGCTTAATCACCTTTGTCTCTTGTTCAGTTAACTGAATTAATCGAGGAAAATTAGATAGTTTCTTTAACTCATTTGTAACCGTGATCTCCTTCTCAGCAAATCCTAAGTTTTCTAGAAAATTTGCAACTTTATTCCCTTCTCTATAGGTGTGCAAAATCACAATGGCTTGGAATTTTTCCATAAGAGGCAAGATTTTCTGCATGATATAATTTAGATTCCAATTATATAATTTCTTCTCCCTACAAGCATTTATGATTAGCATGGAATCACCTTCTATATGTAACTTTGTCACCTTTAAACCCCATGCCAGTTCCAAACCCATCAGTAATGCTTGTGCTTCCGCATTATTATTTGTACCTTGATGTATATTGAAAAAAGAGGTTGCAATTAGGTTCCATGACGAATCCCTTATAAAAAATCCTGCTCCTGATTGCCCTGATTATGCTTTAGCTGCCCCATCAAAGTTTAGCTTAAAAAAATCCAATTATTGTGGTGGACTCCATTTAACTATGTTTTTGTTAATTTTCATAGAACTAATTTTAGGCATGCTGCCATCAAAAGGCATCTCAATATTCTTCCAAAACTTTAGAATACTATTGTCCCAATTTGTAAACAATGAATTAATAGGTCTCTCTTTCTGAACACATGCATTGACCCCTTCCGATATGGCTTTCTCAATTTTTATAATGACTACCTCAACTGAAGCTTTTGTTTTCCTAAAAATTCTCATGTTTCTTTCCCACCATATATTCCAAATCACAATAGCTGGAACAATATGCTAGATGCAAGAAAATAATGAAGATTGAAATAGAATTGGCCAACTTTGAAATAGATCCCACAGAGTATCTGGGAGTGGAGCATATATTTCTAACCTCGCTTTGAAAAAATCCCAACACTGACTAGAAAATGTACACTGCAGGAGCAGATGATCAATTGACTCAAATTCTTTCTCGCACATAGGACATTTAAAAGGATCTACAATTCTTAGTTTGACCAACCGATCACTAGTAAGAATTCATTTTTGTAGAGCCAACCATGCAAAACTACCTACTTTTGGTAGTACTTTACTGTTCCAACAAAAATTGAAAGCATGTTGGGGTTGAGAAAATTGGTCAACTTTACACAAAGCTGTGTAGCCTTCTTTTACAGTATAAGACCCTACTTTAGAAGCAACCCAAAATAAATAGTCTAGCTTATCACCTTTAGATCTATATAAAATTTATTGGTTCCATTAGATTAAGGTTTAATCTCATGATTCCTAGTGTTACTTTTAATTTTTGAGTTGATTTACTATTTTTAATATTTCTCCCAAAAGTGTTCTTTCAACAGATCTACCTTGTCCACACACACATAAAGGAAATTGCTAGATCTTCCATAGAATTGACACACCCAAGGGCTGAAAGTTAATTCTATCTTAGAGGATCTCATTTATTGAATGAAATAGAAGAAAGATAGGTTCATCACACCCCACTTTTCCCCTTTCTATTTATAGAAAATTGGTAATACCCCCAATTTTCTATGTTTTGGTGAACCTACACTCTTTTTCTATGGTTCAGTTCTCAAGGAGTTTGACCTTCGGAGATGACTCCTTCTTATCCACAATACTAGGAAGTTTTTTGGGTATTGAATTCCTTGCAATTTTCCTAGATCTTCTTTTTCATTTTATTCTGGAACTAGAAAATTTCAAACATTATCTACTAATAATGTTTGAGGAAACTTTCACAATGAGCTTATAGGTCCACATGTTGAACCTAATATCTCTGATACCATATGTAACAAAATCACTCATACTACAAAGGAATTACTTTGGTTTTTACCATAGAAGTAAATAAAAGATATGCTTAAAATAAGAATATTTTCTTTTTCTTTTTCATACATCATTTATTACACATGACCTAATATAAAAGTAGAAAAAAACTTTTGAATTTGAACTTGATTAATTTTTAACTTGAAAATGAGATAAACATTTTCAATAAAAATCATACATGATAAACTTTCAAGTATACAAGTTTACTTAGTACAGTACAATTACAAGGTCAAATCTTCCATATCTAGACAATGCTTCTCTTTCACAAGCCTTAGTATTGTCATATGCAATAGGTAGATCATCACTTGAGTGCTTCACCTCCAACCACAGACCGGTGGTCCCCCACACACCTTCCAACTAGAAGTGGCCCTACCCTTCACAAAGAGTATAGACTAAGGAACCCACAAGTATGCCATACATAACCAATCAAGCAATCAAGCATACAAATTTAGACATATCTAAGTATGACCAATTTTTTTGTATATGTAATCTAGATCGTGGTGAACCAACTAATGCAAGAAGACACTTTTGCATTACTTTTCCCAAAGTTTTGAAACATTTCAAACACTTAAGAAGTGAATTCATATGTTCACACACCTCTAACTCAACTGGGAAACCACCTTGACCTCAGGTTTAACTCAAAACTGACCATTTGACCAATTTTTTTGACTTTTTATAAAGAAACTCAATCACAAATAATAGCTTACTAAGTCAGTAAATGACTAGGATGTATATGCTTCTTTGACTTTGAAGATCCATGTTACGTTCTCGTAACAACATGGGACTTAGAAACTACCACTTGTTTGAGTGCTTGCATTCAAACCAAGAGAGTAAAATACTCTCCCATTTTTATGTACATGTGGTTTACAATGATAACACATTGTCATCAACTCAAGAAAATTGGTCTTGTATTAAGGTATTGACTACTTGTCAAAATAAGTATAATAAAATAATATTAAACATTAATAAAATATCACTTCTTCTTTTATAATATTTCAAACTTATCAAAGTTTTTCCATATGGTTCTATGCTTGAGAACACAATAATAATTTTGGTAAACATATAATATAAAATACCATCTTAATTAGGTTTGAAAGAATACTATGTTCAAGTGTTTGAAAAATTCTTCAACACATTTTTATATAAATATAGATATATTTAGTTAACTTAGTTGAGAAAACATCCATCCTATCTGTTACTTTCATAATCACATATCATAATTTATCCTTTTCATAAAATTATATGAATATCTATATATTTATACATATATATTCTCGTATGCATATATATGTATATATATATATATATATATATATATATATATATATATATACATGTATAAAAATATATATTTATCTATCATAAACTAGAAATTATTCTCTATCTGAGAAAAATAGAATAAATATTTCCACTTAACACATTAGAGAAAAAACAGTATTGATGGAGCAACTACAGCTAAGTAGGAAAGGGAAAGGGGCTCCATTTTTGAAATCTTCAAGTGACGACGATGGAAAAGACTCAGATTCTGATGATGACAACGCACGATTTTGGCTATTGGTGTTTCCTTGGCATGGGTTTTTGGTGTCGGGTCCCTACAGGAGGACATTGCTGCTCTTTCTAGTGGGGGTTGTGACTGTGTTGTGTGGGGGGTTTTCGTTCATGTGGTTTGTTGCTCCCCTCCCTTTGTGCCCTTCGCTTGCGATTAGGATTATGGTGGTTTCCTCTCTCAGCTGGTTGGAGGCCTCTTTGGCCTGCCATGTGTGCTTCTTCCCCTTTCTATTTGAGACTCCTTATGTTGTCTGTGTGGGTCTTTGGTTCTTGTCGGAGGTGTTTCCTTTGTTCTCCAAGGATGTTGTCAGATTGGTCATAGGGTCTAGCGAGTGTGGGCTCCTTACTATGTTGTGGACAAGCAACTATCTATTGGTGTTAATGTCACTATTTTGGCCTGTGTTTGGGTCTTTGTGGTGTGTGGGTCCTTGGTTCTTTCTAGAGGTGTTCTTTGTTGTGCTTCCTCTTTTCCCTTGGTTCGAGCTTCACACTTGTTGGTTTTTGTTCTCTCTTCCTTGCGAGAGTTCTTCTTCGGTGCTTGGGTCTCTTGGAAACTCTATTGCTCTTATTCCTTGCTTTGTCCAAGTTTTTCCTGGCTTCCCTCATAATGTTGTGTCTGCTCTATTGGGCATTCAACCTAGGCTGGCTTGGGTGGTGGTGTTGGTCAGCGGGCTCTATTTTTTTCACTGGATGGGTCTATTTTTGGGAGATATTTTTTCCCCTCTTTGTTTTGGCATTGCTTTTGGTGAGATTTGGTGGTTCAGTGGTGCTTTCTCCTTAGTTTGGTGTGGCCTCAGAGGCTTTGTTGCTGAAGCTTTTGTGTGCCTCTGCTAGTTTTGGCTGATGTGGTTCTCTACCCCCTGGTTTTAGTCTATTGCTAGGGGTTCTACTTTTCTCTTCCTCTATATTTTTGGTTTTCAGTTTGGTTGTATGTCATGCCTTTCCTCATGACCCATATTTTTTTGTGGTTTTTGCTCCTTTTAAATTTCCTATTGTTGGGTTTGCTAAAGGATGGTGTGTTTTATTTTTCTATGGGAGTGGTGGATTTCTCCTTGATTCTACAACATGTTCCTATCATGGTGGATTCCTCTTCTATCAAGGTGAAGATGGGTGTTGTGGTTTTGGTTGGAAGCTTCCTTTTCTAGTTTTCTCTATTGTTGTCCCTTTTGAGATGGGATCTACTCTTATGGAGGTGGAGTATGTGGTTGTTGGAGATTTTAGGGTTGAGTGGAAAAGGTTTTCATGTGATCCTCTCCAATAGAGGGGATATCTCTCTATTTGATACAAAGATTGATTTGTTTTCCTAGTTTGACAGGTGTTTCAATGATGGCTCAAAGTTGTTTCTGAGCAATAGGTTTACTGCAGCCTGTAGGGTCTATGGTTGGTGACAGGATCTTGGTCCATATCCTATGTTATTTTTTTGTCCTTTTTAGCTTTGGCCTTGTTGTTTCTTTGGCTTTGACTTAGGATTGTTGTTAGTTTTGAGTGTTATGTCACTCCTGGTTATCTACCAAGTGTTGCTTGTGTTTTCATTTTATTTCTATGGTGTTTCTACTGGTGTTGTTTCTCTATTTCGTTGGAAAAGTTTGATACTTTGGTGTTTGGAAATGTCCTTTTCTTAACTTTGTAAAAGGTTCCTTGGTCCTTTCAAAACCTTGTGTACCTTATCAAAAACACATCAGAGAAAAATATCTATTAACTTTGTTATTCAACTCAAAGTGAAAGATAGACTATTTAAGTCCTAAATTCAGAATTATCTCTCTTATTTAAATACCTTGTATTATTCTCAAATGAATAACTAATCTTCTATATTTTTAAACTAGAAATTATAAAATGATAACTATGAGTTTCCATAGAGATAAAAATTATTAAAAAATTCCTATAGACACTCTTTTCTTCTACACTTTTGGACTTCCATAGTCACAGTTGCGCTCTATATTTTGTATATATAACATGAAAACTCTACAATAGCTCTTTTCTTTTCCTCACAAAAAATCTGCCACAAGTTCTTTGAAACACATAGTATAGTTTTTTCTTTTTCTCCTCTTCATCACGAATCTCTCCTCTTCTAATACACAACTCTAAATGATTCCTTTACCAAAAAATTCAATGTGTAAAACATTAACTCTAAAAATACAAGCCAACACCTAGTCATTTTCCTACTCATTGCTGCTCTTCTCAATGCATCCCATAAGAATCATGAATAATCACAAGTGAAATACTAATTCAAAATACTTTCTCACATCACTACCCTTTCTTAAAAATTTCAAGGAAAATTTATTCACACAAAGATAATATAGTCACAACTCTCTTCATACTTCATAATGATAAAAGAAGCTCAAACTGTTACTACCCAGACACTGGTCTCTTTTGTTCCAAAGTTGATAGTGAAAAAGTGATGATCCAAAAAATGTTTTTTCCTTTTCCCATATATCCGTGACCTCTCTAATCCTTTGGTATTAATTACCAACTATCTTTATGCCACATAGCCTATTATATTGCATGCTATTATTAGTAACTAACACCTCAGAACATAGCTCAAACAACTGATCATTTCTCCACTCCCACATGACTTTTAAAAATGGCTGGCGATAAGGCACTGAATTCTAACTCTTCCCTTAATGCTCGACACCCAATTTTTATTAAATTCACATGCTAAAAATAGAAGTCAACACCTCATATAAAGACTTGAATTATAGATTTAAATGCATTTAAATCACTGTTACAACTACCACTTAACATGGCTTAATAAAAACAATTTTAAACTCTTCATGTTGTGACTTGAGTAATGGTTGCTTTAAAGCATTTAAATCACATTTTAATATGCATTCAATTTTTAGTTTGAACTTCCACTTAGTGGCTATAAAAATACAAGGTAAAGATGTGCCACCATGTGGCCATAACCATAGTTTAAATGCCTTTCAAACTTGCCTTCCTTTAAGCCTTTGATGGAGACTGAAATGCCTCTCAAAGAGCTAAATAATAATAGATTTAAATCACTTTATACATTATTTTATTAAGCGCGATAAATATGCCATTAAATATAATAATTATATTATATAATATTGTAGACACTTAAAATTTCCCGAATGATATCATGTACTCGAATTATATATATTAACACCATTTCATCCTAAAACCCATCCTCTTTTTGCTTAATTGATTAAATTAGACTAGCTATTTAATTAATTATGTCATTTTTCATCTATTAATCTAAATGACCTAATTAGGTTAATTCATCCCCTTTCATGCTAACATTTCGTCCTATTAAATTGAATAAATCAAACTATTTAATTTAATCCCTAAGTCCTCTTATTTAATTAAATAACCCTATGTTATTTAATTGAATATCATAACACTTCCCCCTTTTTCATAAAATCATTTATTTAATGAATATCATTTAATTCTCCTAATTTTCATAATTAAAACTTTTTTTTAGTTATCAGATTACTAATAAATCTAATCCCCCACTTGCAAGGGAATATTCCAAGGGAATATTCCTCCAAAAGGAAATATTCTTTCCACTTTTGCACATTAAAAATTTGTTTTAATTTTCTAAATATCCAATTTTCCTTACCCATGAGGATATTCCAAGGAATATTCCCCCTTATAACAAACTTACAAGACTTCATGTACAACTTAACCTACAAGACTTCTTGTGCAAGTCTTGAAAGTGTGTTCATTTGGATTAATGTGAGCCCTTGATTAAATATCATCTTGCATTTTCTACCCTTGATGGAAATTCATGATCCATGCCTCCATCTTCCTTCCTTTTTGACCATTGATTAACCCTTTTAATCTTAACCCTTCATTTCTGATTTTCTCTCCCATAAATAGGTCACTATTTGGAGACAAATGGATCCACCTTTTTAGAGAAAAATTATGCTGTTGAAACTCATCCATCCATCTTTTAACAAAAAAATTATGCTGTTAAAATCACTTGCACTTGCACTCATATTTAACACTCATTTAGCATCATTTCACTTGCATATTATCTTAGCTTCCATTAATGATTTCCATGGTAACATAGATGTATCCATTTAGCTTATTTGGTAATTAGTGTTTCAATATTTTTAACTTAAACTCAATTTAGATTAGCTTTGCATACATCCATATCGATCATCTTAGCATAAATCATGTTAAAATAGCTTGCATCATATTTTCATACACATCTCACAATGGTTTATTAATTTTCTTCAATAAAATTGATTGAAACAAGCTCATTTATCCACGGGATTGGGAAAGGGTTGCCATTCCACATCAATACAACACCACTCCCTCAATAGGATAAGTTTCAATGGATTAGAATAGGTGTTTTTGAAGCTTTCATGATTTAATATGTTAGTTTTAGTGGATTCTTAGTTTAGTTTATATTGGATGATCCTATTGAGATTGATATATAGTGGATTAAATATGCCTCAAATTCATATGGATTAGGTGTAGTTAACCTATACTATGTCATTGGTCATATTTTGGCACTAGAAGGAGGGAAAACTTTAATGTTTTGAGTGTTTTTTGAAGGAATTTTGTAGGTTACACCCATAATTTTACTTGAAACCTGTCACTTTTTTTAATTATAGAAAATTGGGTGAGTTAAATCTTTGATAAATGGCTATTTAGGTTTTTTAGATCTCGATCTTACCTTTTCATATCTTTTTACAACACTCAATTTCATCAAGAATTGACAAGGACATCAAATTTGTAATTATGCTATGTTTTTCTTAATTGGTTTTAATCTCTTAAAAGCATGATTTTCTTTCATTTTTAATAAATTCTATATGATTAATCTTATAGAAAGGTTGTTGGGTTTTGAAGATCTCATGTTTAGCTTTCGAAAACATTTTACGATTTCAAAATTGATCAAGAGTTGATAAATTTGTCATTATCTCAAGTTGTTATAATGTAATTTTCTAAAAATGTTTCTCAACACTTAGTGAAAGGATAAAATGAATTAACTATCAAAGTTGGATAAAATTGAACCAAACCTTCACATTTTCTTTAAATTTTGACATGTGCTTTAAATTTTTGAATTTATCTAATCGCTAACATGTCACTGACTTCTCATTTTTTCTTTTTAGACTAACTAGTTTTACAGGTTGGAGTGATAAATTTTGAATTGAATAAGAATATTGCCATTTGAATATAATTGTAACAAGTGTTTCGACACTTATGGGGAAATTATAACCCATTTATGATACTTTATTTCACGCTTTTAGGACCAAACTAGATTTCTTTTAGGCTTTAAAATGAGTGTTCAAATTGGTTAAACTGAACCATCACATCATTTTGCTTGTTGGTCTAAAATTGAACAACACAAATTCTACACTTCAAATTGGTACTTAAAACAAACTCATTTTCTATGATGGATTAAAATGAACATGTGTCTGAATTTCTTGAGTATGCTTGTTGTGCATATCCAATCCCCTTGTGCTTTGTGCAATCTAGGGTGAAGAGAAACAAACAAGTATACTTTTTTATTTTTGGAAGTGCTAATCCTCTCCCCTTGCGCCTACTAGCAATCTTGGGTGATGAAAGTCATTTTATGCTTCGAACATGTGTTACCTTTGTTAGAAACCAAGATTAGACATGCAAACCAGAAAATACCTTCCACAAGAGAAAAACAAAAAAAGAAAGAGCAATTTGCATGAAGATATGCAAATGAATTGTATTCAGGAATTAAGAAATTACAAAAGATGAATTGCTTTATAAAAAAAATGTATTCATAACCCTAAAGGTAAAACCTAATTTTGACCTAAAATTAGCTCAAATAAATAAAGCTTACTTATTAATTAAGTAAACTAATTATTACCTAAGTAAACTTAATAAAGTGTAATCAAATAGTTAATTACACCAACACCCCCCCTTAAAGGAAACATAGAGAGACAAAAAAAGAATGCATCTAATGCTAGGATGAATGCAAGAATGCATGAATGGGTCCTGGAAACTATTTCATGTTAGGTACCCATGTAAAAATGCAATGCAAAATAAACCAAAATGGGGTAAAGGAGAAAACCACATGGGAAATAACTCCTCCCCAAAAAGTAGGATGCAAAAACAGCTAAGTGATGAAAGATGGAGGACTCCATAAGACCCCCAAGAATACAATCCATCACGAAGATACTTGAAAGAACCCCCCAAAAGAGAGGAATAAAGAGACCACATAACCCCCCATAATTAAGTAGCTCCAAAAAGATTGAAGAAACCGCATCTCCTGAAAGAAGTGAGAGGGAAGAATCCTGATGAAAATAATCTCTGAAGGTGAATCAGGTGAAGCCCAAGATGTCTCCACAAAATTAGTTGTGACCTCAACTAATGAAGAAGTAAAATTAGGTGAAGACTCAAGAGAAACCTCTAAAGATGAATAATCAACTAGGTCCTACTACACTAAAAAAAAAGAAACTACATCTGTAGCCATAAAAGTATCAATAACTACAATAGTAGGTGGTGGAGATGGAATGGATGGCTCAAGAATTGGATCCGAAGTGAGAACACCAATGTTTAAGAATCCAATTATCTCCTATGAATGATGATTCACACTAGAAGTGTGATGAAAAACTGCAAGAACAAAAGCACCATCAGAAGCAAAATCTGTAAAGGAATACAACCGAGATGAGTGATCCACCACCCCAATAGCAATAAATGCTCTACTCTCCAAGTCTCTGATGATAACTAAATTGGGTGTGAAATCAAAAGATCTCCCATTGCCTCCATGTGTGGTTTGATATATGGAAAGAAGGTTGTTCATGAAATGAGGAACACACAAGACATCCTGAAAAATGTTGTCCCCAAAACTAATAGACCCCTTCCCTGTAACACTCATGTATGTATTATTTCCCATCAAAATAGGAGACATAGTGCAAGGCTCAAAGGAAGTGAACATAGACTATGAAGATACCATATGATGAGATGCTCCTAAATCTAAAAGCCATCTCCTTGATCCATGACCTAAATAAGCACAAAGAGCATGCCACTGCATATCTGATGAAGTATGCAAACCATAAATGCCCCTATCAGAGTGTTGTGAGGAAGACGAATGAGGAGAAGGAGATGATACAAACATCCTAGAAGGCAAGTCAATATCATGTTTCTAAAGAAGATGATTCAACTCATCAATGTCCTTCTTATAGCAACTATGTTCTGCATGTCCTTCCCTCTTGCAATATGCACATGCAACCTTCTCCTTCTTAGATGATTTCCCCTTTGAAGAGGAGGATGAATCTAAGGACTCCTTTTGCTGCTCATGAGATTTGGAATCCTTTTGTTTCTATTTCTTTCCCTTTCCACTAGAAGCCTTTTGATCTATGTGCCCTTGAGATGCAATAAGTGCCTGTGATGTAGAAGGTTTCAACTTTCCCATGCTAACCAACTTATCTTGCTCTTGAGTGAGAGATGAAGAAATTCATCAAGGTATGGCATAGTAAATCGAGTACCAAGAGCATCCCTAGTGGCATAAAAGGTAGATACAAAAACTGAATAATCTGGTCCAAGCTTAGAAATAATGGACAATATCAACTGAGAGTCCTGCTTCTAAATACCACACTGTGTCAACTGAAATCTAAGAGACTTGAGTTTTGTAAAGAACTCTTGGATGTTGTCAAAATCCATAGGATTTAACCCAATAAGCTCATTTTCCAATTGGAATCCTCTCATAATATCTTGATTCCCAAACAAAGACCCTAAACTAGTCTAAATCTAACGGGGTGTAGTGCAAGAATCAACATGAAAAAGAAGATTAGGAGAAATAGACAAAGATAATGTACCAAAAGACTCATCACACCTATTAAACCACTTTCTCTTTTCAACAACACCTGTAGGTTCAACTTCAGTACCCATGGTCACTCTGTACAACCCTTTGTGCATCAAATGAATCTCCATTTGTTTTTTCCAACCAAAGTAGTTGAATGGAGTAAGGGATGTAATTTTTTGTGAATCCATGATAAAAAAAGTAGTATATACTCTTAATGCAAAAAAAAATTCTTTGATCTAAAAAAAAGAAGCCTGAATTGCATGTTTCCCAAGAAAATAACCAGGAAAGAAAAAGTTAAGATCTGACAAAAATATTAGGTACTTGGTAAAAAATTATAGAAAATTAGGTCAGAGATCTGTGAAGAGGACTCTGTCAACTTTTCGATGCCACAAGAATCACTAAAAGTTGATACCCGAGTCAAACGTTATGTCTCCTGGACTGAAAAAAACTACTTTTGACTTCAAAGGCCTGCAAAAAGAAACTAGTGCAAAATATAGAAAAACCACCTATAGTACTAGAATGGGATCAAAACTATCTTTCCAACGGTATATCGTTTGTGAAAACCGGACACTGTACGCGAAATTTACGCCCAATTTCGTGAAAGTGCTCCAAAAAGACCAATCTAGCCTATAGGCAATGCTGGGGGCTAAAAAAAAAAAGCCCCTGGTTGCTTGGATGAACTAGGGGGTTGGTGGCTAGGGGCTAGGATTGAGCCCTTGGTCACCCATGTGACCTTGGCGGGTGTTGAAGCCACGACTGGTCCTCCAAAGGCCCGACAACTTAGCTTTTAAGCCCGTGGGGGCTGGCTGAGGATCTGACGACGGGTTGGCGATAGTGGCCGCTTGGTGGTTGTTGGGTGGTTGCTAGGTGGTAGATCACTTTTAAACTAGAGGTACTTTTTTTAAATCATTTTTTTATATTTTTTTAATTTTTGCCTCGTAAAGCGTGTTGGGGAGGCCCTATGGCTTCCCTAACAATTTTCTTTTTGCCTTTTTTTTCAATTGCTCCAAAATCGACCAAACAAAAAGCATTCCTAGGGTTTTTTTCCGCTACGAACATGATGGTGACCTCCATTTTTGCCCAAAATATCCAAAAAATTCTGCTACCCCTAGATGTTGCACAAAAAACACCAGACTTGAAACCCTTGTTGATCTGGCAAACTGTGATGAAAATCAATGAAACAAAAGCCAATCCTAACTTTTCTAGTGCTCTAAATCCAATGGAGATGCCCAATATGATCCAAAACACTCCAAAAATAAGTTCAAGGTATGAAACCCTTGAGGATCTTCAAACTTGCTTTGTAATGAATTTCTCCAAAAACTGAGAAGGGGCTGCAAATCAAGGCTCTAATACTATGTTAGAAACCAAGATCAGACATGCAAACCATAAAATACCTTCCACAAGAGAAAAATAGAAAAAATAAAGAAAAATTTGCATGAAGATGTGCAAATGAATTATATTAAGGAATTATGAAATTATAAATGATGAATTGTTTTATAAAAGCAATGTATGCATAACCCTAAAGATAAAACCTAATTTTGACCTAAAATTAGCTCAACTAAATAGAGCTTACTTATGAATTAAGTAAACTAATTATTACCTAAATAAACTTAATAAAGTGTAATTAAATAGTTAATTACAACAACAACCTTTAGCAGGCCTGCCTTCCAACTTATGAGAGGGAATGACCCAAGCGGTGCTTTCATTTTGGTCTGCGATATAAATACTTGGCATGATGAAAGCCATTAACCAGCTAGTGTAGTTACACTATACCTATGATCATCTCCTCTAGTATCCGTACAATACATGAAAACCCTTAGATTTTTCTAAGGGTTGGGAGTAATCTTTATTGAGTGAATTTGTCGCATGTATAACACTAGTTTATCCTAAATATGGTCATTAAAATCCTTGTTTGTAGTGGCTAACTAAGTCCAATTTCCAAAATTTATTTTAAGGTAGGGAATTGGAGTAGCATCACTCCAAGAAGTTACTTACCATGTCTATTTTTTGATTGAGGCAATAAAGAAAATGGGGAAGGGACTCCTTTGCTTGGCACGCCAAGACGTTACATTTCCTTGACATAACCTATTTGTCCATTTCATCTTCTCGGATCAATCATCTATTCTTATGGTGGTAAACCTAATAATAAATATGTACCCACTCTATCTAGAATTGTAAATGCTTGAGAGTCAGTTTAATACTTGCTTGGTCCCAAAATAATTGCAAACAAACATCAAGAAGTTTTTTCAAAATTTCAAACCCTTTGGTCTAAGTATGGATACCCTTTGACAAAACCTTAATATTAGTCCTTGTCCTAAGGATTTATTCTTAGATACTTCTAAATATATTTTTTTACATCTCAATACATACTTCAAAGTTAACCTAGGAAACTATGGCTTGAACTTCATCCTTTTCACAAAATGGACCTTGTGAAATTTATGATGTTTTTGACATAGGCATTTAGTTTGAAACTTAAGAAATAAAAAATATTTGTGGTAAAAAATAAACTCATTTAAGCAAGATAAATTGACAAATTGAACCCCACATGACCATTTGGCATCCGATCGCTCTGGTTCAACAACCAAAACTTATGTTGGTTATCATACAGCCAAAATTTGAACTCATTAAAGGAGAACTAGACATAATCAATGGTTTGAGGAGATTCAAATTTGAGACAAGGAAAATATTACACATCATGGAGTCCAAGTTCCATTTTACCAAAACATTTTGAGTTCCATTATCCAAAATCAGTGAGCTCTATTGTCAAAATCTTTGGGTCCTATTTTAAAAAAAAGTATTTGAGTTCTATTTTACCAAAATCATTGAGTTCTTGAAGTATTATCACTTTAGAGGTCTAGCATGTTTCTCACCACCTTGGTATTATAAAAAAAAGGTTCACTCTAGGTCAAAATTGGGTCAAACATTTCATCCATCTTTCATCAAAATTCATCCTTCACTTTACCAAACTTTGAAAACTTTTGAAAACACCAACACTTTTTGACTTAGACATCTATCAACCCAAACCCTAACTTAACTACTTTGTTTGTGAAATGAACCCTTTTCCATACACTTAGCTAAATGAGCTATCATCTTTGGACTAGTTTACCTTGAAGATCATGAGTCTACCCAAAAGATCCACAAGTTCATAAACATCCTTTATCCAAACATCAAAACATCAAACTTAAGTCAAAAGTGTTGTCCCAAAATGTTTGCAAAAGCTCACATCCCATATCATTCACCAATTTCATCATCCACTTCACATCATTGCTCCAAAATGACTTAGAGCATCCATTCTACCCGGATTTGAGTCAACTAGAGAGTTCAAACATTACAAATCTCAACACAACTCTCTCATAGGTGACCCATAATTTATGGTAACAACAAGATCACAACACAAGAGAAAACAAAAGTCTCATCTACCATCAGTGATACCAACCCTCAAGAATTTGATCCACAAGATCATTCTACCCTTGCACAAAAAATACAAGATTTGATTGGACCATATGAGGTAGAAGATGTCACAAAAAACCAACTTAAACTTACTAAAGAAGAACTCCTTGAGTATAAACAAAATCATCCAACTTTTGTCACACAAAATTTGACACTAGGGTTAACCCAATCTACGATTCAACCAACTCCATCCCTTGTACCAAGTCAAGCCTTAAAATTTAGTCTTACAACTAGGTTAGTAACCAAGCTTGGTCTCACTTCATGTCTAGGAACAAACACAATTGTGGGTATTCACAACATGACCATTCCATTAACCAAAACCTTCCCCAAAACACAAGTTGGACACCAAAATTTGGAAAAAACACTTACATCCCATGATTCCACAATGACCTCAACATTTTGAGTGCAACCATCTTCATCCATCACCACAAATACCACAAGTGTGCTTGATGCAAAGGAAAAGGAAAAACTCAATGATTGCCAAAAAGGTTCAAGTATACTCTGGTTTGTTCACAAAACGCCTTCACACAACTCATGGTTTCTAAGGGTTACAATCCACCATAGGTGCACTCAAAAAAAAAAACATCTACTTAGCACCTAGATCATGCTATAAAAAGTGAAAATGAAATAAATAACCCAACAATGACTTCCACAATCTCATACTTGACAAGATACAAGATTTTCTCTTTGACTGTCCTAATTACCCTCTTGACCACCAAGGAACACAAAAAAACAAAATGGCCTTATGGTTCAAATATCTCTAAAAAACACATGGATCACCTTTCATAGGGTTAAAATGACCCAATAAACTCAACCAAGTCACTCAAATAACTAGGGATCTCCAACTATGATCTTTTCCCACACAGTCTGCTTCACTCCTTGTAGCCATTCAATTAGAAACTGACTCATAAATTTTGATACAGATGTCAAATCAATACTATGAAAGTATTTTTGGATACCCATTAAGGATTTTTAAAACATATAAAAAATTAAGTATAGGTTACTTTGCAACAGAAGCCCCAAAAATTGACTGTCCCATTTCCTAGAAGGCCTAATTAGGCTTAAGCAAGTAGGGGTTTAATGATTATATACTCTCCTGGCTCAATTTATCCTCACCATCACTTCAAACACTCCTTATTAGGTCTATATATGCTCACAAAATCAACTACCATGATCTACCAATGCTCTTTTAACAAATCCTCACCTCTATGGTCTCCAAATGGCTAAACAATGCAGAAATAGCCTAGGGCATCATTATATTTATCCAAAACCTCATCTTGAGGTCCTATAACTTGGAGACCTTTTATAATACATATAAATACTTCATTATACAAATTTTTAGGAGTTTTTAAGGGTTATAAATGGAGAAATACAATTTTTAAGGTCTGTTGTGACCCTAAACTAGGGTTTTAACCCATTTTCAGAAAACTTACAATATCTTGCTCAAACTTACATCCATTCACATGAAAAAAAATATAAATGGAAGAAGATTCAAAGGTATAATTCATAAAATAATTTATAATTGTAATCCTATCCATATAATTTCGTACAAGAGTCTGAAACAGAGAATGGCATTGGAAATTTTCAAGAAAACAGTGCCATTATTGATTCATTAAATTTCAAAACTAACCAACCTCCTTTAAAACAATGCAAAAGGAATTTTATTCCTTGTAAAAAAATTTCCAACCATTTCTAACCAGCTAATGAACTTATACATTCCCTTGACCCTTCACATTCCATTTCTTGCATTTTTTGCAATTTGGCAATATGACAACTTTTGCACTTTTTAGACAACTTTTACAAAATTTGTAAAATCGACTCAAGTTGACCTCCTAGGAATTGAAACCAACTTATACAAGTTGAAAATGGTCTAGATGACCTTATTTCATGATCAAATCACTAAGCTTAAACTAGGAAACCAAAATTGCCTCGTAGAGGCTTAAACCTAAAAAGGTGCTCCTGCACCACACTCTTGACCAAAAAGAAACTCAAGTACCTTGACTGAGGACCTGCAAATGCATGAGAACCTGCATCAACAATCTACTTCATCTTGAATCTAGGTGTATGCTTTCTTAAGGCTTAAATTACAACAATATTATGGTATATTCCATCCTTATTCTTATTCCCTTGTAATGTGACTATGATCTCTTCACCTATGGTTTTCACCTCTCCCATATGATATTCTTCCCCTCTATATGCTGCTCGATTAGGTTCATTAATATATGTTATGATATTTTTTGAATGACCACTATCCTCCTTGAACAACAATGAAGAAAAAACCATATCAACATACCTTTTATACCAACTTTGATCTTGCAAAATCAATTCATCCTTGACCTTCTCTTTATCAAATCTTGACACCAACTCAATATTATTTCGCTCTAAAATCACATCATACTTCATACCTGCTATCTCAAAATCTCCATGGTTTGAAATGGCTGCATTCTTCATATGATTTTCTTCCTCTGCTTTGATGAACTCCATCATCACATCATCTTGCTTGGCTTGTTCATTGTCTTCCTTTATCAACAAAGGTTCTATTATCTCCACTTGCCTTCTCCTCTTCAAAATAATCTTCTTGATAGGCCATGTAATCTTCTTCTTGATTGGTAAATGCCAAATTTTCTCTTGTTGTTCTTTCTCAAGAAGTTGCATCTCCATTTGGAACTTTAGTTCCATTCTTTCCATATCTTTTTCCATTTGTTTCAAGGCTTGTTTCAATTTTTCTATCTCTTTCTCAACATCCGTTTGATTGACCTTCTCATTCTTCTTCTTTATCTCTCTTTTTTATTTTCTCATATTACTTGGTACCTCCTTACTCTTCAAGTCTCCATAAACTATTTTACACAATACATCCATTCTTCTTCCTAAATCAAGTCTCTTTCACCTTGCTTCTTCTTGTCTTTGTGATACCTCACCTAGGCTCCTTTCTTCATCACTACCTAGTCTCTTGGCATCTAGGTTCTTTATTCAACCTACAAAAAGACAACAAACACAAACACACAAATTTACTTTCCCAGAGTCTTCTAGCTCTAATACCAATTTATGTAGAGGCAAAGGAAAAACTCAATGATTTCCAAAAACTTTCGAGTATACTCTGGTTTGTTCACAAAAATCCTTCACATAACTCATGGTTTCCAAAGGTTACAGTCCACCATAGGTGCACTCAAAACAAAAAACCTCTACTTAGCACCTAGATCATGCTAGACAAACAATCAAGGAACACCACCAAGGAACACAAACTCAAAAAATGGCCTTATGGTTCAATTGTATCTAACCAACACATGTATCACCTTTCATAGGGTTCACATGACCCAATAAACTCAACCAAGTCACTCAAAGAACCAGGGAACTCCAACTATGATCTTTTCCCACATAGATTGCTTCTCTCCTTGTAGCCATTCAATTAGAAACTGTCACTCATAAATTTTTATAAAGATCTCAAATCAAGAGTATGAAATGATTTTTGGATACCCATTAATTATTTTTAAAACATATCAAAATTTTTGTATAGGTTACTTTGTAACACAAGCCCCCAAAAACTGGTTGTCATGTTTCCTAGAAGGCCTAATTATGCTTAAGCAAGTAGGGGTTTAATGGTTATATAATATATTGGCTTAATTTATCCTCAAAAACACTTCAAATAATCCTTATTATTTCTTTATATTATGACAACATCAACTCCCATGATCTACCAATGCTCTTTTAACAAACCCTCACCTCTATGGTCTCCAAATGGCCAAAACAATGCAGAAATAGCCTAGGGCATCATTATATTTGTCCAAAACCTCATCTTTAGGTCTTGTAACTTGGATAAATTTTAGAATACATATAAATCCTTCATTCTACCAATTTTTAGGAGTTTTTAAGTGTTAGAAATGGAGAAATACAATTTTGAAGGTTTGTTGTGACCCTAAACTAGGGTTTTAACCCATTTTTAGAAAACTTACAATATCTTGCTAAAAATTCCATCAATTCACATGAAACCAACTATACAAGTAAGAATATTTAAATATATAATTCATACAATCATTTAGAATTGGACTCCTATCCATAGAATTATGTACATGAGTCTATAATAGAGAATGGCATTGGAAATTTTCAAGAAAACAAGCCATTATTGATTCATTACATTTCAAAACTAACCAAACTACTTTACAATGATGCACAAGGAATTTTTATGCCTTATTAAAAATTTTGCAACCATTTATAACCAACAAATCAAATTCTACATGCCCTTGACCCTTCACATTCCATTTCTTGCATTTTTTTGTAATTTGACAATATGACAACTTTCACACTTTTTAGACAAGTTTTACAAAATTTGCAAAATGGACTTAAACTAACCTCCTAAGACTTAAAACCAACTTATACAAGTTGAAAATGGTTTATATGACCTTATTTCTTGATCAAACCACTAAGCTTAAACTAGGAAACCAAAATTGCCTCATGGAGGCTTAAACTTGACAAGGTGCTCCTGCACTAGTGCCTAACATTACACAAGGTAATGAGAACCAAGTTCCTCAAATAGGACAAGGGAAAGTTAACACCCTCACGCAATGTCAACCCCTGAAAATTGGTTCCAACAAACCCATTGAAACATTGAAACAAGTGGTTGCCCAAACTACTCAAGTCAATCCACCATCCACATCAACCCCATTCATCATCAACCCAAATAAAAACAACCCCTTGGTCACAAACCCCATCAACCAGGGTAATACCTTGGCCAAATACCAAACACAAGGAAATCCCCATAAAATCAATCAAGGGAACCCTTTCAATCAATGGAGTGAAGGTCCTAATGTGCCATTTCCATCGCAATATCTACTAGCACCATCATCATCTTTCCCCTCTGTCCCTCTTATCATGTAAAATCAAATCGGACCTCAAACTTAAATTCCTTAATCCCAATCAACTCTTCTACATAGAATGTTAAACCAAGGTAACCCCCAAACTCTCATCAACCATCCACAACCCACGTAAAACATCAATACCCAAAACCTATCATAGATATCCTAATAACCAACCGATCCTACATTACAACCACATGCCTTAGCTTTACAACAAGAACAATAGGCCTATCAACAAGTCATCCAAAAAAAACAACAACAAAAATAAGCCTTAGTAGCACAATAATAAAAAAAAGTTCATGAAGTAGCCTTAGTAGCACAATAACAACATCAAACAGCCTTAGCAACACAACAACAACATCAAGCAACCTTAGCAGTATAGAAAAAACATCAAGAAGCCTTAGTAGCACAAAAACAATAAGAACACCAAGAAATATTAGTAGCACAACAACAACAAGCCCATCAAGAAACCTTAGCAACACAACAACAACATCAAGCACAACACCAAGCCCTAGTGGCCCAACAACAACAAAAAATCACATCAAGCGGCCATAGCAGGACATCAACAACAACAAGAACATCAAGCAACCCTAGTAGCCCAACAAAAATAACAAGCCCAACAACAAAAACAAGCCCAATGACAAGCTCATCAGTATGCACAACAACAACACGGTTTATACTATAACCTTAAAAAAAAAATCATCAACCCAAACACAGTTGGAACATATGTGCCTCCACTACCATGACCATCACAATATCCTGCAACACCATACTCACCATACAACACCCCCTTATATCAAAATCCCATGTATAATCCATCTTCCATCCCACAATACACAACATATGTTCCTCCACCAAATCCACTAGAAGATATAGCATCAAAACTAAAGGTGTTAACACAAGAAATGTAGGATATCCAGATGGGAAAAATATAGAAGCCCCGTACATAATAGTAGAGAAGGGGAATTCACTACTCACAATTTCTCTTCAATCAAAGAGCCTCAAGGGATGAACTACCCTAAAATACCTTAAAGGACAATGACAAGAGTTCTAGAATTAGAAAGAGCAGGCCACAGAGATCCGCTAGAAAAATCGACAAGCTCTCGGCCAAAGGACATGAACGCAAAATCCGGATAACAATGTGGCACACTGGCATCCCTGAGGTGTGTTGGCATCTCGTATGAACTAGAAATAACATTTATCTCATAAAATAACTAAGTGACTAACAACAATCCAATTACTGAGAACTTCTAGAGTGTAAGAAAATGAAAAAAAGTGATAAAAATGAAATAGAAGAAAAGTAGATAAGGACAAGGAGAAGAAGGGAAAGTAAACGCATACAACCATGCGATTGATGAAGCCTCCATCTTGTGAAAATCTTCAATACCTGCAAACAAGAGAGAGAGAAAGTGTTGGGGCTATATAGGGGTTTGCCTTAGTCAAATCCCCATTTTGGTGTTCCCACCTCCATGGACAACTTTATAGATAGAGAGAAAAGTATGAAATGAAGTAAAGAGTACTAAAGCGCTACAAAACAGTGTTATGCTACTCAACCAAATAATGGAGGAGAGGAGTGAAATCTTACCACCTGCGCCCAAAGCGCTCAAGGATAGTGGGGGAGAAAATTAGAGGAACTCAAGCCTAAACTGCTATGGTGTTTTGTTCCACACTTGCTCTATTGAAGTGATGGAGTGTTGATGTTGTTGTTGTGAAGTATAAAGTGTCGAATGAAGATTGAAGAGATGGTAAAGAAGCTTCTTGGAGCTTGTGAATATATTGTGGATTGGATGTGAAGAGATCAACCAACCATGAAATGAATGAGAATGAGTGAATATGAAGGAAAGGGGAAGAAAACGGCCATATTCGGGTCGGTCGGTCGAAGAGGTGTTACAATTTCACTCCCAATGGGAATTGTAATTCCTTTGCAGGCCCCAGACATGGGAATCTGTCAGGGATGGTAGTACACCACGTAGATGTCTATACATTGCATAGGCATCCTAAACAGAAACGCCTCCACCGACACACAAAGCAGGCACCAAGTGTGATGTGAGCAATGGGCTTATGTGGAATTAAGCCTCCGAGTTTAGTTTTCTAAAGTATAAGGGGGTAAAAAGGGAATTTGCGTTAGGGGTGAAAATTCATGTTGATACATTTTTTCCCACTTTAGCAAGCATGAGTACTAATGAGTTCTTCAGTAAAGTAGATCAAAGAAGACATAGGGTTAGAGGTGTAGACTTGAACTGTCTAGGAAGCAGAACACGATCTGGAAAACCTGAGAGTGCAGGACAAGAAAAGGACTTCATAACTCTATGGAACTATGAAGCTAAAGAAAAAAAGCACCTTATAGACCCACAAACCTACAAGGAAGGTATCCTCCAAGAACTCTCACATTAAGGAAACCAAGAAATCACCTTACAGACCCACAGACCTATAAGGAAGGTATCCTCCAAGAACTCTCACATGAAGGAAACCAAGAAAGCACCTTGCAGACCTATAGACCTGGAAGGAAGGTATCCTCCAAGAACTCTCACATGAAGGAAACCAAGAAAGCACCTTATAGACCCACAAACCTGCAAGGAAGGTATCCTCCAAGAATTATCACATGAAGGAGACCAAGAAAAGGGAAATCCACAGAGTCAAAGATGGTGACATGTTTACCTACAGATAGAACATATCAGGAAGCGGCCGCGTAGGCCAGTGAACAGATAGTCATGCAGATCATTGCTAATTTGCAAGACTTTCAAAGGGGTCCCTCAATAACCCTTCAAAAGGAAGGAGGGTCCACTCAAGGGACACACTATTTGAAAAGTAAAGTCTATTCAAGCTACCCCCAAGCTAGATGCAAAGATAGGTATAGTCGGGCTACCCCTGAGCTAGATGCCATGGAATTCATTCGAGAGAAAATATTTCAAAGGGGTCCCTTGGGAAGCCTTCAAAAGGAAGAAGGGGTCCACTCAGGGGATGCTCAAGTTGAAAGACATAGAGAAGAGAGAGGGTCCTTAGAAGGATACACACCTTGAGAACAAGTTATCACCACCCCCAACATACATAGGAGGAGAACCATGCAAGATGTTTAAGCATGCAGGATAGAGGTAGACCTCGATATCACTTGTCATTCAAAGAAAAGGCAGGTGCATCAGTAGGCACCTGAATCATGAAGTTTTTTTATTTTATCCTTCAAGGCCTTACATTCACTAGTGGAATGGCCAGGCACTCAATGGTATGCACATAACGAATGTTTTTCTTTATCATGTTTATGAGATTTCTTACGTGTAGGAAGAGGAAGCATAATCGAGTAAGATTTTAGAAGCCACAACAAGATACACTCTCTCTTAGATAGAGGATGAGGAGCAGGAAGCAAACCTTTCTCTTACAGAGAAAGACTCAACTTCTCACAAGAAGAAGAAGAAGACACAAAGATAGAAGACAAAGGAGGATAGACCAATCTGTGAGAAATAGGTTGAGCAGACATCCTATCAACATTCAACCGTGGTTTCTGCTCAGATGGTTTATTTGAGAAACCAAGTCCCAAGTTACACTCATGAGGTGCAAATTAAATAGGGACCTATATGCCTTGTTCATTATGCCCATAACCTTTACACTCATATCCATACTTAGAGAGGAGCTTAAAGCCGAGACCATAACATGTTTGCAAATCATGAGAATAGGGGGGATCCTCATAGAGAGAATTATTCCAGGAAGGGGAACATACTCCTCTATAGGATCATCATCATACTTCTTGATAGGACTGTCAACATTATCCTCTTTAGCAGAGGCATAATCATCTTCCTCAGAAGAAGGATAAACATTGAGAACATTATAGTTCACATTCACATTATCCCACAATATAGAAGGACAATCGTCTTTGATGGTGGGTGTGAATAATGTTGTAGGAAGGTCTAAGCAGATCAGGTCAACTTTATATTCCTGAACAAAGGAATCTGTACAGTATGAAGGATCCCAATCATCACCAAGATATGCATCCCTTCGAGAAGAGGTAGAAGGAACAAACTTAGGATTTCTCTCTTTAGAAGGTTCTTCCTTAGGGACATTAACCTTAAGATCATCCTTTATAGTAGATATTGCTAGAGTAAACATTGATGCATTATAAGACATTGAAGGAATAAGAGTATTCACAACTAAAGCTTGACCAGCAACTGCCATCTCACATAAGTTCTTAGCATCAAGGTCAACCTTAATTGTGACTACTCGATTATTAGAAATGAACTTAATAGATTTATGCAAGGTAGATAGGACTACACCCATAGCATGGACCCATGGTCTACTAAGAAGAAGGTTATAAGGTAACCTCTCTGACATAACATATACAAGGGTAGGTATAGTAACGGGTCCCAACCTCAAAGAAAAGACTATCGTGCCTAGGGCTTGTCGATCAAAATTATCGAACTCATGAATGTCAATAGAAGAAGCATTAATAGAAGATGGGTCAATATTAATCTTAGGCAATAGATCAATGCTATATACATTGAGCACCAAACCGGCATCAACGACAGTACATATAATACTGATTTTATTAATATTAAGTATAACCATTAGAGAATTCGCTTGCTTTTGTACTTCTAGAGGCGGGAGCTCCTATGGATAGAATGTAATATTTGGTGAATCCGCACGAATATAATCTATCAATGCATCAACATTTTCCAGGCTAGTGGAAGAAGGCAAGAGGATCTTTTACAAGGCTTCCTAAAGCATACCTTGATAAATCGAAGTAGACTAAAGCAAGTACCATAGTGAGATCTTAGCCAAAGTAACTTGAGGTTGCTTGACAAGATCGTAATCATTAGGTTCTTTAGTTATAGGTTTAGGTTCTTGAAGAAGTCTTAGTGGTTTATTCATTCTAGTATCATAGTTACGGGCTACCACTCTATGGGAGGGAGCCTTAGAAAGATCAAGGGAGTCACTATCAAATGAAACACCATCAATAGAACAAACCCTTTCAGGAGAATGGCTAGCTGGAGTCACGTAAATGATTGGTCTCTTAGGCCTTTGAGAGGCAGTAGAGACATAGATTACATTTACGGAATCATCACAACTAGTAGAACAATTATTCAAATACATATTCTCAACATCGATCCAAATAAGATCAAATGTGGAAGGAGATTCATCATGCACCAATGCATCATCTCTAGAGGAGAGTACAATGGAATAGATAAGAAATTCATCATTCACACATGCATCATCTCTAGAAGAGAGTGCATCAAAATGAGTAGAAGATTTATCATCAATGCATGTCTAGAAGAGAGTGCATCAAAATGAATAGAAGTTCCATCATTCATAAATGCATCATCTCTAGGGGAGAGTGCATCAAAATGAATGGAAGAAAGAGTGACATTAAGAAAGGTATCAATGATTTCATCTTCTTGTAGCAAGATATCCTCCGAAGCGAGAGGACTCTCATGAGAAGGATCAAAGATACAAAGTGACATGGGAAAAGCCAAGTCACTATCACATGCATGAAATAGAATATCATCAATATTTTGAATAATATTAGATACAAAACTAATAAAAGAAGATATTAAATTCATTAGAATTTTTTAGGTATTTTCTATGTTCCAATAATTTGCATTTTCGGAGGTCTTCAGAATGGAATTAGGGTTCATAACTTGCATCAGTCCCTAAAATTCAACTATCAAAGGCACCCATAGTTTAGGAACTAAAATAGATCTTTATAAGACCTTTTCAATGGTGCAAACGGTTCTAAATTCCAAGCACCAAGTCAAAATTTATGACCCCACCAAGTAGGGGTAAACAAATTCCTAGTTTTTTGAAAAACACTATTCTTCACGTCGGGTTCACCAAAATGTAGAGAAGGGGGATTCGCTACTCACAAGTTCTCTTCAATTAGAGAGACTCATGGGATGAACTACCCTAAACTACCTCAAATGACAATGACGAGAGTTCTAGAATCAGAAAGAGCAGGTCACAAAGATCCTGTGGACAAACTGACAAGCTCTCGACCAAAGGACATCAACGTAGAATACCGATGATAGCACAGTGTGTTGGCATCCCCGAGGCATGCTGGCATCTTGTATGGACAAGAAAAAAGGTTTATCTAAAATAAAAACTAAGTGACTACCATCAATCTGATTACTGAGAACTTCTAGAGTGTAAGAAAATGACAGAAAGTGATAAAACTGAAATAGAAGAGAAGTAGATAAGGACAAGGAGAAGAAGGGAAAGTAAATGCTTACAACCATGCGATTGGTGAAGCCTCCAAAATGTGAACATCTTCAATACCTGCACACAAGAGAGAGAGAGATAAAGTGTTGGGGCTGTATAGGGGTTTGCCTCAGTCAAACTCCCATTTTGGTACTCCCACCTCCACAAACAACTAGATAGATAGAGAGAAAAGTATGAAATGAAGTAAAGAGTACTAAAGCACTACAAAATAGTGTTATGCTAGTCAACCAAATAATAGAGGAGAGGAGTGAAAGCTTACCAACTCCACCCAAAGCGCTCAAGGCTAGTGAGGGAGAAAATGAGAGGAACTCAAGCCTCTGCTACCATGGTGTTTCTTTCCACACTTGCTCTACTGAAGTGATGGAGTGTTGATGTTGCTGCTGTGAAGTGTAAAGTGTTGAATGAAGATTGAAGAGATGGTGAAGAAGCTACTTGGATCTTGTGAAGATATTGTGGAGTGGATGTGAAGAGATCAACTGACCATGAAATGAATGAGAATGAGTGAATATGAAGGAAAGAGGAAGCAAATGACCATATTCGGGTCGGTCGGCCAAAGAGGGCGTTACAATTTGACTCCCAATGGGAATTGTAACACCTCTGTAGGTCCTAGACATGGGAATCTATCAGGGATGGTAGCACACCACACAGATGTTTGCGCGTTGCACGAGCATCCTAGTCAGAAACACCTCCATCGACACACAAAGCAGGCACCGAGTGTGATGTGAGCAGCAGGCTTATGTGGAATTAAGCCTCCGAGTTTGGTTTTCTAAAGTATAAGGGGGTAAAAATGGAATTTGCATTAGGGGTGCAAATTCACGTTGATACAATAACAAAACCTATGTCCATATCCCTTTGACTGAAATATCGCAATGGTACCATTCCCTCCCGACTTTGAGGTCCCCAAATTTGATAAATACAAAGGGAGAGGAAATCCTATGGACCATGTCAAAGAGTTTAAGATCATGTTTATGGAGGTCACCTATAATGAATTCTATTTGATGCACCTCTTTCGACGAAGCTTGACATGCCCATCCATTGATTGGTTTTCTCAGTTCCCTCCAGGTATAAAAACTTGAGAAATCACCAATAAATTCATAGATCACTTATCCTTTAATCTTGACATGGATGTGATCCTAGAAGATTTATACACACTCAAGAAAAATAAAGGATAATTCTTACAAAGGTGGAGGCAAAGAGCTAGTAAAAACAAGTGGCCCATTCTCGACGAACAACAAGTTGGGATTATCATAGAAAATGTCAATCCAAATCTATCCTTCTACTTGAAAATGTAATGCATTATCACTTACAATGAGGTTGTCCCTAGGGCCCTCAAAATTGAGAGAGATCTAATATCATAGGGAAATACACAAGTGTATAGAGACAACCACCCATCCACTAGTTCTAATAGTAAACTCCTCTTTTGGGCCAACAATAAGAACATTGTTGTTGGCCTCCAATAATGTTTGAACAACTAAACCTTTATACCTGTTATTTAGAGATTAGATATCTAACCTGAATAGCTATCTCAATCATCATGAAGGTGCATTCAAATTGTCAACCCAGGGACATAAACTTGAAATGGGTCATCACTGTATGTGCACTAGGAGTCCAAAGTAGCCATATTCAACCTAAAGCTAAGAAAGACATAATACTGAAAGTAAATTACTTGGAAGGAAATAACATAAATGCTGAAAATCAACCAATAACTAGGCTAAACTGAAGTGCATGATAGAAATGAAAATCTAAGTGAACAAATAGGAAACTACTCTATCTACTTTGACTGCAGGAACAGTCACAAAATGAAATTCTAGTGGCTGCAGGAACAGTCAATGCCACATTCTTAACTAATAATTGAACAAAAAATAACAACTAAAATAAACTAATCTAAAGGAAAAAATACTAACCAAGTGGCCCCCCTTGGACAATTATTCCCTAAAACTAAGATAGACTTAGGTACACAAACTTATAACTTCATTTCA
>CM021102.1:198767146-199100867 GCA_007115665.2 Sequoiadendron giganteum | reverse complement strand
AAAAATATCCTCCTTTGGGTGCTCTCCCTCTCCTCTAGCCTCCTCAACCCTAACATCAACCTCCTCCTCTCCTCTAGCCTCCTCGCCTCTGACCTCCACCTCCACCTCCTCTCCTCGGACCTCCGCTTCCTCCCCACCTAGCTGCTCTACCTCCTCACCCTCCTCCTGGATAGGTGACAATGGTGTGCCACCCACTCTCTCTTTGAATATCTTAGGGTGCCTCTACCCTCAATTACCCCTTATCCTCCTCACACCCCTCCACCACCCCCGTCACCCGCCCCACCCCCCCGTCATCTCCCCCGCCACCCCTGCCATCACCCCAACCACCATCTCCCCCACCTCCCCCCCATCCCCCTGACCACCATCTCTCCCCCGCCCTTCATCTCTTCCTTCGTCCCTACCACCCCGACCTACCCTTTGCACCTGAGGAATGACTTATCAATGATCAATGGGAGTGAGACCATCTGGGTTTGTCAATGGAATAGGCCTATGAACCTGCCACCAGGCGTTGTACTCAGTAGATGTTCCTGCATCTGCTAGACCTCCCCTCCACCTCCACTGCTGTGTGACTAGGATATCTATCTACTACTTTTCCATTGCCACTGCTATCGGTGGCCCCCATACAGTCTCCCTAGACGACCGTGCATACTCTACCATCTCAACTGGCACAACTTGATACTCGCCAAACTATCATAGTATCCGCTAGGGTAGGTAAATCTCAATGATACGTTGAATCTCCACCATGTAGCCAATCAAGTATCTAAAATATCTGTAGAATGAAAGATGGCCATCCTCATCTGGCCACTAGGCACAATCTCTGTATAGCCTCTAGACAAAGCTAACCAATGTGTCAATCTAATGTCGCCAGTACTCAGTATCTCCTACGTGGGTCTGGCTAACTAAACCGACATATAGGTAAACATAGGGCATGTCATCGCCCAACTTTTGAATTTGTACTAGTGGGCAGAACACGAGAATGTGCTCCCATGCCCAGATCATAAGTAAAGTGGTACCATGACTGATACTCTGACCCTCCTGATACACAACCTCATGCAGCTGATGGTATAGCATGGCCAACAAGTAGGGACCCCAAGCAAACATTGTCCTTTGTGAATGCATGCACACTAGTACATCCCCCCATCCTATGGGAAATCTATGTCCATGGAGATCAAGAATCAACACTCTGACAATCAAAGTCATAAGCATGGCATCCCATCGTGCATAGTGGTCAGCCACAAAATCCCACCTGATCGTATATCCATGGATGCCTAAACCAGTACCATCTACATCCTCATACATCTCTCCTAGGGCCTATCGCTCTCTATGTGGATCATATACTACTCTCTCCCTATTGATCGGGATGCACAAAATACAATACATATCCTCTAGGTTAATGGTAGCCTCTCCTATAGGTAAATGAAAGGAATAGGTCTCTGAATGCCATCTCTCACAGAGCACCGTCAGTAATCCCCTATTTGCCTGAATTATGGGCATGTAAGTGACATAATACAATCCCAGTCGCATCAACTGTTGTCTCTCCCTATCACTCAACCGATCTTTGAAAGCATAAGTAGCAGGCCTAAACTCTTGAGTATAAATAGACACTAATGATCTCTGCTCATGTAGAAACAAAGGTTAACACACATGGATTAACAAATTAGCACATTACTACTATCTAAGAAACCAAAAATGCCTCTAAAAAAAGAGTCTACACTAAGTCAACTTTGGTCAACCTTGGTCAACGACAATTATGTCGCGTTGACTGCAATTGCGTCGCACTAAGTCACATGCAGCTTTGCATTTCGTGATTTTTTCACAAATTCAAAGATGCGTCATTCCACCTAGCAATTGCGAACCTTTACAATGATTGTGCCATTTTATAACAATTATGTCATTTGGAGAGGCGGTTGTGTCTGAAACTCGCACTTGTGTCACTCACCACCCTGTTTGCGTCGCATTTTGACACATGCATCATTTTCCCTATCACTTGTGTGTTTTTAACCTTAACTTGCCCACCCATTGCACTTGGATCATGATGCAATCAAATGCGTCGAATGCGAAGGCATTTGCGGTTTATGCGACAACATTTACGTTGCAATGCATTTGTTTCCCCCCCCCTAAACCCTAATAAATGGACAAAAATTGAGAAAATTAAAAGTCAGATAAGGTACTTACCGGTACCTCTACACCCTCAAGCCGTCGAAATGTCCTCACACGGTAGCCATGGTGCACTGTCACTGGAATCACCATCATCTCCTCGCTCTCTAATCTCCAAAATCTCTAAATAGCAATTGTGAAAATGACATTAGGTTTGGATTTTTCAACTTATTTATAGGTTGAGAATTAGGGTTTGACCTAATGGGCTTGTATTGGAGGCTCATTTGACCACCTTTGACTGGCATTTTCGCTGGCTTAACGTCCTCCATTTTTGAAACTGATAGGGTCGTTGTTTTTCTGGTCATCAAATTGACCAATCGAAACACTTTCTAAATTTTTCTAATCCCAGGCCAAAATTTGAAAAATTTCCTGAGGGGGCATAGGCACTCTGTACCTTGGTTGGGGCATATTCTTGACTTGTTTTCTTTGCCATAACATGATAAACTGCATTATGACAAAGAGGGGCAATTGTAGACACATAAAAATGACCTAGTCCTACAAGCTCTATTTTACCACTTTTGTCCTAGTATAATTATGACATTTTAATTATGTTTGTGGCCCACCTTTGACTATTAATTAAATAATTCATGTCTTTTTATTCTTCATGATTATTAAATAAATATATCTCATTTATTTATTTAATGCATCACTAACTATCTAAAGTCTTCTCGTAATTAAATAAATTTCTCAATTTATTTAATTAATCTTTGCCACTTATGTCTTCCTAATTATTAAATAAATACATCTTATTTATTTAATATGTCAATAATTCTTAACTCTTCTTATAATTAAATAGATTTATTAATTTATTTAATTACTGGGTCCATTCTCTAAATTAAATAATTATCTTTAATTATTTAATTGCCTTATTTGACATTTTCCTCATTTTAAATAAAACAATTTATTTAAAATGGTCTCACATGGTTAAATGCCACTTCTTTTAGTAAATAATCTCAAACTCAATTATTTACTATCACACTAAATCCATATTTTGAATTAATTTTAATTCAAAATGGTAATATTCTTCTATAAATCAAGTAATTGCTAAAATTATTGATTTTCCAAATCTCATCTTCTTGTTCAAAATTGATCTTTTGATTTTACTAATTTTCATTTCACTGTCACATCTATTCTCCATCCTTGATTTAATTTTTTAAATTAAATCTTGTGCACTCATTTGGAAATCTTACCCTAACCCTAATTGAGAGTTTCCATTTTGAATCTTTACCATATATTCTAGGGCATTTCTCAATCTTTAATCTCACCCGTCCATCCAAAATTGCATTTTCTATAAAATGTCAATTTTGTCCTCATTTTCGACATCTTGAATAATCTTGAATATCTCTTAATCTTTTAATCTCTTGCATTCTCTTGAGTTTTAAGATAGTCTTGTTTTTGTCATTTAGCTACTTAGATTATTGCATGTAGGATTTATTTTCTCTTGCACAAGTACTCAAATCCTTCAACACTTACGTAGGGCTAGTCCATAGTATAGAGTTTCTCATCAACATCTAAGGACACTTCACATTTCAGCAAGCTAGAAGGTACAATGGAAGTCAGCCATGGAGGATGAAGAAATTAGGTGAGATCTCTCCTTTTGTTCTTTATTTATTCCTTTGTATTTCATTGAATATTATGGATTGATATAATATGCATGTGATATGCTAACATCTAATCTTGCAGGAAAAATCCATAGTTACACCTTAAAATGTGATCTTCCAAGCTCTCATCCTCCTTTTGCTGCATTCTAAAAATGTCATCTCCTCCCATGTCATTGCCTCTACAATATTCTTTGTATTTATCAAGGAACTTTGTCTTCATGTCCTCCTAAGTCTCCACAGTATCTTTTCCTAGGCTCATGAACCATCTTGATGTAGCTTCTTTCAAAGTGGTAGTGAGTAGCTTAAGCCTATGGGCATTGGTGGTATAGTCATAAATTCTACAGAGTATATCAAACTCAAACAATAATGTGTCATGATCTTCTATGACAAGCCCATAGAACTTAGGAAGGACTGAACTAGGGATATTATTGAGGTTGTCTACTTCATTTTGATGATCAATGGGGAAATGAAAAGCTCGTCGATTAGGTCTATTAGGTCCATTTCCATTTGCATCCCCCATGCCTACCTGATGAAGTTCCAAAGAAAAAGGGTCTTCAAATAGGTTTTGATCTTCATAGGAAACTTTAGAATTGGTAAGATCTAGAAATGTATCAACAAAGAGATGTGGCTCTTCTTCTTGTTCATTTCTTGGTAGGTTATGATACTCAACTATCTAGAATAGATCAGGATTGTTAGGAAGGAATCTCCCACGAGCATCTCTTCTTCTTTCTCTATGCATACGGTATCAATTCACTATCAGCCAACTCACACAAAGAATTGGTAAAAGAATAGGGGTTCATAACTCTTCTAAACGAGGGGTATACTAAGAACAAACTTCAAAAAACACTACAACAAGGAAAAATATCAATGAATCCCAAGAAATCCTAGTTTGACACCATCCCTAACAATGATGCCAAAAATGTTGGTCTCCTATAATGTTTTAAAAACTAAGCCTTTATAGCTGCGATTCAGAGATTAGACATCTACCCTGAATAGCTATCTCAATCATCATGAAGGTGCATTTAAATTGTCAACCTAGGGATGTAATCTTGAAATGGGTCAACACTGTATGTGCACTAGGAATATGAAGTAGCCATATTCATCCTATAGCTGAGAAATACATATACAATAATGAAAGTAAATTGCTTGGAAGGAAATAACATAAATTCTGAACATCAACCAATAAATAGGCTAAACTAAAGTGCATGACATAAATGAAAATCTGATTGAACAAACAGGAAACTACTCTATCTACTTTGGCTGTAGGAATAGTCACAAAATGGAATTCTAGTGGCTACAGGAACAGTCAGTGCCAGATTCTTAACTAATAACTGAACAAAAAATAACAACTAAACTAAACTAAGCTAAAGGATAAAATACTCACCAAGTGGGCCCCCTTGGATAAGTATTCCCTAAAACTAAGATAGACTCAGATACTCAAACTTATAAGTTCATTTCATTTATTGGAAAACAAGAGTACAAATGAGCAACATGACTGTATTACTAAAAATCTCAAGAGTGTGATTACATCAAATTAAAAAATATTCCATCTTCAGTTTGAGAGCTCAGAAGGAACATCAGATCTTTCTTTATCCAACCACCTAGCAAGGTAGTCAACTCCAATAGATGTGGAGGATGCCACATTAGGGAAAGCGTAGAAAAGAGTAGAGGCAGCTACACATGCACAAAATCTGTCAGGCATGTTTTCCTTAACATGATTTTGGCACAGTAGTAACGCCTAAGATCGCTCAACAACATTTAAGACCACTACAAGGTGGTTACAAATTGATTTGCATGAGGAATCTCTAGTCACCAAGAGTCTTACCTCCAATAAATGACCACCTTGTTGACTGATATGGTAGATGCCCAGTTGGCAAAATCTTCTTGAATTGCAAGCCTCTAATTATCTGCATGACAGTGTTAGTACACACAACAACCTCATATCAATAATCATCTTAAGCAAGATTCATTGTTCACATGCAAAATTAACACAATCAGTTCACATAGCATGTCAATATCGTTTGAAAGTTATGAAAATAAGTTCATGTCCAAAGTCTATGGTTTCAAGGAAATATTATGAAAAGATCAACTCCCAAGTATCAAAGTCTCATGACAACTGCAGGAAATAGACAACAACCCTATCAATAATTAAACCATAAACTAGACTCATCAATTACTAGTGATGGTGTTGTTGATGCAAAGGTGGTCTTAACTGATCCTAGGCAAGAAAACACCCAAACCATGAACACACAACAACCATAGATGCCATCTACAAAAAAAAATGCTACAAACACTCAACATGGACAACAAAGAACAAAAAGTGCTCCTAAGCGACAATCACTCCCTTAGGGGAAACTATGGAGGATGTGTTGAAGAGGTTCATACAGTCTAATATTATCACACTCCCAAATTTATCAAACTATCAAGAGCCAAAAGTTAAACCTCATAGCTATAGAGAAGATCATTTTTGTGATTTTCACAGATACAAAGGTAATAACAAAAAATTATTTTAGACTCAAACATCTAATACAAGATCTTATTGAACAAGGAGACATTTCTTTCGATAAAAAATCTAGGAATGAAACTCTACAAATTTACACAAACCCTATGCCTAATCATGGGAAAACAAAGGATTTAGAAAAGGCATTGACCTCAAATAATGTAATCCAAACTCATGATACGATGATGGGACATATTTATATTATTCCTTCATCACCATCTATGGAATCAGATACATATCAAGATACTATTTTAAAACAAAGTCCAAACCCATCAACAGTGTTTAGCAAAATTTTATACTGTAATGACATCAAGTGGATATCAGATTGCGATATCTCTCCCTCATATGACTCAATGATTGGGCATGTTGAAGAAGTTCCAAACAAGTAATAATTTCACCAAGAGTTAAGGGACACCTTCCAAACCATTTTAAGCTCCAAATATATGCCTGATATCACCTCTGAGATGTTTCTTTCTAATAGACATATAGACATTCTTCATCCAAAAAAAGAATCTCCCACTCATGATATTGCTACACAAGAGCAAGCACTGATCAATATTCTTGATTCTTACAATGATTGCATATCATCAACATATTTTGAGTCAACATCAACATACTTTGAAGTAGTATCAATAGATAACAATGTCATAGAATCATAGCAAATAGTTCATATTCCTGAACAATAGGAACCCATAGCAATATTATATTTTCATGACAAGTCATATTAGTTGGCTATGGATCAAAGGATACATTATCAGGGCAAATAATGTTGGTATTATTGTGTCGGCATTACTCATTGTCTAAATCAGTAAAATGCCATAATGGCTTTCGGCATGTAACCCTTGGATAAGCCTGCAGACTTGACATGGTATAATGAGTGTGTTTATTCATTGTCCTTTTTCGGATTCCAAACGCCTATCATCCTTTGCAAAGGATTTCACATTGTTTGCTGTGGTAGGTTAGGGAAAAATGTCTTCTGCTTCACATTTTTTTGCTGCCCACATTCGGGCCACCACCATGTATCCTCTACCTTGGCCGTTTCATGGTTATCCTTGGCATTTTTGCTATTGGACAACAATCGGGAGCAGTCAGGAACCCTGCACCGAAGTCGCTCCACTTGTCTTCTTTCAGCCACAGGGTGCAAGCACGTTTTTTGGAAGGTTGTAAAGTCATTTCTTCTCCTCTGCAGATTTGGTAATCACATCTTTGATAGCAACATTCGTTTACCAGGTATTCTCCTTCAGTTTGGTTTGCCGATTCGCTTCAGGACATGCAATTTGTTTACGAGGTTATTCTTTCTCTCTTATGCATGTGAAAAACTGAAAATGGCTATTGCTTTCAAGAAAAAGTCAAAAATATTTGCTTCTTAGAATGAAATCGTGACTGCAATTTCTTTTGAAGGTTATCATGATAGTTAGTTTAAGGATATGTGTTTTCTGGTTATGGGTAATGATAATATCATCAAATCTTTGCATATGCTTATCTGGGTTCATGGATAACAGTTCTTGTGAAGTTATTTCAGTCACACTTCACAATGATTTCAGTTTATTAAGTTTTTCAGTCACTATATTGGACATAGATCTCAAAATATTCTCTCAGCCTCACTAGAATTTGTGGGTAACTGTTATAATGCTTGGTTATTGGCTTTCAATTGCATGTTGGTTGGGGTTTCAGTTATCTCTCTTTCATAGCAGCATATTTGTCAGAACTCCTATGGAATATGCATTCTTCATTACTACATGTGGGTAAAATCTGAAAGTGGTTTCATTTTGCTAAAAATACTTAAGCTGCATTGTTGGTTTAGTCAAGGAAAAATGGTTATCATTTCATTTTTAAATGATGTGCTCTCATTTTTTTTTGTTTAAGCACGGCATGTGCAGGATTCTAGTGAAGACATGCTCTGTCACACTTCTATTCTTGGTCATTGCTGTTCTATCCTCAATAGAAAGAAAGAATCTCTCTTTTGTGAACACTGGAACATCAGATCTGACTTGACAGTTATTATGTAACCTAAAAAACAACCTTGCAATAACCTTCTGGAATGTGAAATTCGAGTAATAGTTGTAATACCTCCAATTTGTAATGATGTTTTTTGTAAAAAGCCAAAAAAGTGAGTATAGGGTTCTATCATGACAGAAAATAAAAAACAAAAAATAGGGGTATCATTATTTAGTTATTTGGAAGCCTATTCTTTTTGATGATGTTGAAAATTGGAAAACACAATGTGTATTCAGATTTGTAGTTTTCTGTATGGGAAAAGATTGAAAATCAAACAGTGAGAAAAGAAAGAAAAGATGTATTATTGTAAAACAGTTTGATGAGACTGTATTGTAACTGTGATAGGATTTTCCTCAAGTTCCATTGAGATTAGAAAATGCATGGAATTCTGAAGAGTCAATTTTGACTCTTGAAAATTCTATGTTTTGTCTGTCAAGAGGCACTTGACAAAAATCAAGTGAAACAGAGAGATCCTCTGTACTATTGTAGGTTCTATGGAATATTAGGAAGGGGGTTGGTGCTCCTTGACATTGGTGTCTCTAAACAGAGGGGTTGGTGCTCCTTGAGTCGGTGCTCAGAAATCAACCATTGAGGCTCTGTCAAAATAGATTATTGAAATGAAAGCCTAAAAAAGACAGCAGGTTCAGGAGTGGTTTTTCTACCCCAGGAGGGTTTTCCACTCGACATATCTTGTGTCTATTGTGTCTTTGTGACTCTTTTTCTTCAGTACTTTACTACTTTAAAATGCAATGTTACATTACTCATTTCAGTTTATATGATTGCATTCGATTACATGAATGACACTATCATTGAAAAATGAGAACATATGTATGGCTCTTTTTAGTTTCAGTTTAAAATGTTTATGAAGTTATAAAAACTGATTCACCCCCCCCCTCTTAGTGTAATTTCACTCCAATAAATGGTATCAGATCCTAGGGTCCTCTGATAGCTCTTTCCAACCTAGGATTGATTTTGGACTTGGATTCTACTAAAAATGTCTCAAGCTCTTGAAGGTACTTCCATGACTAGAGCTCCATTATTTGATGGAAATGATTATGTATTCTAGAAAATCAGAATGGAGATTTATTTAACCTCTATAGACCTTGATGTCTGGAGCATAGTATTGACTGGGTACACTGTAACAACTACTTTGCCAACTACTTCTGATGAAAAAAAGAGATATGAAACCAATGCAAGAGTAAAGCATGCTCTTTTATGTGTTCTAACTAAAGATGTCTTCATCAAAGTCATGCACTGCAGTTCTACTAGAGAAATCTTGACTAAACTTGAAACTATCTATCAAGGAAATGAAAAGGTAAAATAGTCCAAATTCCTCACTTTAAAACATCAGTTTGAAGAATTAAAAATGAGGGGCGATGAAAAAGTTGCTGACTATTTTCTAAGATTTGATGAAATAGTAAATGCTATGAAGGGTCTAGGAGAAGAAGTCAAGAAGTTTGACGTTGTAACCAAGGTCATCAGAACCTTGCCAACAAAATTTGAAGCTAAGGTAGCTACTCTAGAAGAGAAGAAACATTTTACCTAGCTTACCCTTGACAGTTTACAAGGCACTTTGACTACCTATGAAATGAGGATTAGTAAAAACAACACCACTACAAAAGAAGCAACATTTAATGATGAAAGGAAAGAAAGGGATGAGCTCTTTGAATCATAATTTTCTAATTCTAAAGAATCCCATTTTGTAAGGAAACTCAAAAAGGGTTCTGGAAAGTATAAGGGAAAACTTCCCTTCAAATGCTTTAACTATGGAAAAATAGGTCACTTTGCTGCAAAGTGTCCCTATGGTGACAAAAACAGTGATAACGAGAAATTTGCCAAGAAAAAGGCTTATAGATCCAAACATAAATTTAACTTCAAAAGGAAGAAAATTCTGCTCAACAAAAATGAAATAGATTTTGAATCTAATGACTCTCTAGATGAAGAAGATGAAAATATCTTCATGGCTGAAATCATTCAGCAAGATGAAACAAACATCAATGATGCTGAAGAAGGTGAATTGGACTATAAAGGAGAACTGAAATGTGCTCTAAAAGAGCTGAGAAAAATTAAGAAATAGTTGCGTGCTCAAGAACAAAATGCTGTTCAAGATAACTCATAAGAGAAGCTCATTAATCTTGAGATAATTTGATTAAAAAATCAACTTGAAGAATCCAAAAGAGTTGAAGATTGTCTTCGCATTGACATAAGTTCCAAAGACCAAGAAATTCAGAAACTTGAACATGAGATTGTAGATCTTAGGAAGAATATTGAAAAGTATGAAAGCACTCTTAAATTGAATGACATGCACAGTAAATAGAAATTAAACAAAGACAAAACTAGTATTGGCTTTGTTAAAGGTGAATGCTCAAATAACAATGAGAAGAACAATACTGTTGCTAGAAACAAAAGTCCTGAACTCAGACATTCTGATTTTGTCAAGGATCATATTCATTCTTTTAGGAGCAACATAATGGTTTATAACTCCTACCCTCTCTTTTATGGGTACTGTTACTTTTGCAATAAATTTGGTCACAAAGTAAATTCTTGCAGATTTATGAATGCTAGAACTCCTATATTTGGCTTTAGGCAGAATCATGGTTTTGCAAGATAGATTAGATGTTTTACTTGCAAATATTTGGGTCATTCAGCAAAGCAATACAATGCTGATCAGCAGAATAAACAGCTGAAAACCATCAAAGTTTGGAAACCCAAAGCAGTTAACAACATTGAACAGACTATGCTTGTTCAAACTGCTTTTCACTCTAAGAAGAAGGACCTATGGGTCCTGGATAGTGGCTGTTCAAACCACATGACCGGTGACAAAGAAAAATTTACAAATCTAGAAGACTATGTTGGCGGATATGTAAAATTCAGAGACAACTCTGGAATTCAAATCAAAGGAAGAGGTTCTCTGTTACTAAATGAAGACACTCCAATCTCAAATTTTTATTATGTAGAAGGATTAAAACATAACCTTTTGAGTGCCAGTCAAATCTGTGATAGTGGCTATCAAGTCCCGTTCACTTCACAAGGATGTGAAATCAAAAACCAGTTAGGAAAAGTTGTTGCTGCTAGAAGGAGGACTAAAGGAAATGTCTACAACTTACTAGAAACCTCTGGACATGAGAACAATCACGATATATGCTTAATGAGTTAGGTTGAAGAAAGCTGGTTGTGGCACAAGAGACTAAGCCACATTAATTTTGACAATATGGTCAAAATTAGCAAAAATTAAAATGTAAGAGGTCTGCCCCCTCTTAGAAAACCTAACAAAGTTGTTTGTAAAGAGTGTCTCAAAGGAAAGCAAACCAAGGTAAGCTTTAAATCCAAGGAACATTTCTCTACTAAGCCTCTGCAAATTTTTCATATGGACTTATGTGGTCCTACAATGACTAGATCCATAAATGGTGAGAAATACTTCATGTTGTTTGTTGATGACTACTCTCATATGGTATGGGTTACTTTTCTCAAGAATAAATTAGAAGCTTTTGAACGCTTTAAAGTTTTTAGAAAAATGGTAGAAAGAGAAACAAACTTAAAACCAAAATGTGTAAGACCTGACAAAGGTGGTGAATTCACCTCACAAGAATTCATAGACTAATGTGACAAAAAAGGCATAAAAAGATAGTATGTTGTTGCTAGAACACCCCAACAAAATGGGGTAGTTGAGCGAAAGAATAGGACTGTAAAAGGGATGGCAAGAACCATGTTGAATCAAGCAAATCGGGCAAATATGTACTAGAAAGAAGCTGCTCATATAGTTGTTTACATTTTGAATAGAGTGCAGATCAGAGTGAAATCAAATTTCACTCCATATGAACTGTGGTATGGAAAATCTTCCCAAATTAAATATTTCATAATATTTGGCTGCAAGTGCTTTATCAAAAGAGATGACGAAAACTTAGGCAGATTCCAATCTAAAACTGATGAAGGTATCTTTTTAGGATACTCTACACATAGCAGAGCCTATAAATTCTTTAACAATAGGCTGAACAAAACTGTTGAATCTGTTGTTATATGTTGAACCTATGTAGGATGATGAAGAGGATGAATTTGAGCTTGATATAATCACTGAGAGCTTTGAAACTACAAAGCCTAAAACAAAACCAACAAGCCCTAAACTTGCTGAAGCACAATCTGAAGATGCTGAAATCAGCTCAGAAAAATGTGAACCCAAAGTTACCTCAAAATATATTGCTAGAAATCATCCTAAGGATCTGATTATAGGAGATAGATCTGCAGGAGTTCAAACAAGAAAAATATCTATTAACTATGATGAAAAAGCTCAGATCGCTGAGCTTACTGCATTTTCTTTAATCACCCAGTTTGAGCCCAATTTTTTTGATGATGCTCTAACTGATGAATGCTGGCTTAATGCAATGCAGGAAGAAATTGATCAAATTGAAAAAAATCAGACTTGGGATCTAGTCCCAAGACCAGATAACAAAAATGTCATAGGAGGGAAGTGGATCTTTAGAAACAAACATGATCAACATGGTCATGTTGTTCGCAACAAGGCTAGATATGTCTGTAAAGGGTATGCTCAACAAGAAGGTATTGATTTCGATGAAAATTTTGCTCCTATTGCTAGGCTTGAATCCATTAGAATTTTCTTGGCATATTCTATTTAAAAAATTTCACTATATATCAGATGGATGTAAAAACTACTTTTCTAAATGGATATTTAGAAGAAGAAGTTTACATAGAACAACCTGAAGGGTTTATATGTATAAACAAACCGGATCATGTCTACAGGCTGAAAAAGGCTCTATATGGCCTAAAACAAGCTCCTAAAGCTTGATACTCTAGATTGGATAGTCACTTACTGTCAAAAGGGTTCATTGGAGGAGGAGTTGACAACAATATGTATGTTAAAATTGAAGGATCTGATATTATTGTTGTTGAAATTTATGTTGATGACACCATTTTTCGTTGCAACAATATTGCCTTGAGTAAAAAATTCTCACAAATCATGGAATCTGAATTTGAAATGTCAATGTTGGGAGAACTGTCATTTTTCTTAGGTCTCCATATTTCACAACTTGACTCTGGCATCTTTCTATCTCAAGCAAGGTATGCAAAAGAAATGTTAAAAAGGTTTAAAATGGATGAAAGTCATCCGGTAAGCACTCCAATGGCTATTGGCTGTAAACTTAGCAAAATTGATGACTCCCTTGCTGTAAACTCAACTGATTATAGGTCAATGATAGGTAGCCTATTGTATTTAACAGCCTTAAGACCTGACATAATGCAAGCTATTTGCATGGTTTCTCGTTTTCAATCTGCTCCTAAAGAATCTCACATCAATGCTGTGAGAAGAATTCTTAAGTATGTACAAGGAACAATTGATTATGGTATCTAGTATGCCAGAAGCAATGATTTCTCTTTAGTAGCTTATACTTATTTTGACTGGTCAAGATGTCTAGATGACAGGAAAAGCACCAATGGTGCTGCCTTCTTTCTTGGTGATCGTTTAGTGGCTTGGCATAGGAAAAAGAAAGAATCTGTTTCGCTCTCTACTGCTAAAGAAAAATATATAGCTTCCACTTCCTACTGCACTCAAGTAATTTGGATGTCACAAACATTATTAGATATGGGTATTGAAATTCCAAAACCTATTACTATTATGTGTGACAATACTAGTGCAATAAACATCTCAAAAAATCAAATTATGCACTCTCAAACTAAGCATATAGCTATAAAGTTTCATTTTCTTTGCTAAAAGGTGTTGGAAAATGAGGTATCTGTGCAATATGTTCCTACAAAAGCATAGGTTGCTGAAATTTTTACAAAACCGTTGGCTAAAGATGTCTTTGAGAGACTTCGATCTCGATTGGGAGTGGTCTCTCAATCCTTGTTATCTTAAAAAGTCTATCTTGGTGATAGGGGGAGTTGGTTAACTCTTCCTGCAGCTTATACTTTGTTGCTCAAAGGTTCTTTCTACAGTTTGTTGGCATGTCACAATTGATTCTGGTTTATCTTTGTTTGGTCTCCCTTTATCCTTGTGTCAAAAAGGGGGAGAATTTTGAGCATTCGGTTACAGTTCATTATCCTTGGTTTGGTGGCTCAATTTTGCCATCAAGGACAAAGGGGGAGTTTTTTGAATCCCTCTTATGCTGTTTTTTACTTCCTTGATGTCATCTTATGATTATCTGGCATCGTGATGTTTATCTTCTCAGTTGATTCATATTTTGATTGGCACATTTACTTCATTGGTTTTATTATCTTGGTGGCACTGATCGTTTAACTCCATGTGCAGATTACAAATGCTTGCTGAGGTATTCTGGTTACAGCTCATTTGTCTCCATTTGATCAGGTGATACATTTCTGGTTTAATCTATTACTATTTCAGTGATGATATCAATTATGTTGTCCTTGGCATAAATCAACTTTATACAGGTTGACTATTTATGGCTTGTTCAGTAAAAAGCAATCTTGAATTTAAAAACGGTCTTGAAATTCTCAAAGGTATACTTCTCTACTCTCAGTTAGAGGAATTGATACAAGGAATATTGGTTATTTCAGTGCATTCTGGATTTGAGGAACACACTGCTCATTCCTTTGCTTTTGGTTAATGGTATATGGTATGGAGAATTTCATAATTTCTTGCTTCTAGTACTAAGGCATTGGAAATTACTTGCATTGGATTTCATCATGGTGGCATTTGAAAGGGCATTTTATTCGATCCTCTAATTGTATTTGTGTTGGGTCATTTGGTTGATATTTATTTCAAGCCTTAAGGCCATCTGCAGTCATAAAAGGTTGTTTATTGTTCATGCCACTTTGAATGTGACCTTGCCTTGACTTTGTGGAAACCTAAAGTCTTATTTCTTTTTCTCCCCTTCACATGAAATAATATTGGTATTATTGTGTCGGCATTACTCATTGTCTAAATTAGTAAAATTCCATAATGGATGTCGGCATGTAACCCTTGGATAATCCCGTGGACATGACATGGTATAATGAGTGTGTTTATTCATTGTCCTTTTTCAGATTCCAAATGCCTATCATCCTTTGCAAAGGATTTCGCATTGTTTTCTGTGGTAGGTTAGGGAAAAATGTCTTTTGCTTCACATTTTTTTGTTGCCCACATTCTGGCCACCACAATGTATCCTCTACCTTGGCTATTTCATGGTTATCCTTGGCATTTTTGTTGTTGGACAGCAATCGGGAGCAGTCAGGAGCCCTGCATAAAAGTCGCTCCACTTGTCTTCTTTTAGCCACAAGGTTTTTGGAAGGTTGTAAAGCCGTTTCTTCTCCTCTGCAGATCTGGTTATCACATCTTTGACAACAACATTCATTTACTAGGTATTCTCCTTCGGTTTGGTTTGCAGATTCACTTCAGGACATGCAAGTTGTTTATGAGGTTATTCTTTCTCTCTTATGCATGTGAAAAACTGAAAATGGCTATTGCTTTCAAGAAAAAGTCAAAAATATTTGCTTCTTAGAATGAAATCATGACTGCAATTTCTTTTGAAGGTTATCATGATAGTTAGTTTAAGGATCTATGTTTTCTGGTTATGGGTAATGATAATATCATCGAATCTTTGCATATGCTTATCTGGGTTCATGGATAATGGTTCTTGTGAAGTTATTTCAGTCACACTTCACAATGATTTCAGTTTATTAAGTTTTTTAGTCACTATATTGGACATAGATCTCGGAATATTCTCTCAACCTCACTGGAATTTGTGGGTAACTATTATAATGCTTGGTTATTGGCTTTCGATTGCATGTTGGTTGGGGTTTCATTTATCTCTCTTTCATAGCAGCATATTTGTTAGAACTTCTATGGAATATGCATTCTTCATTACTACATGTGGGTAAAATCTGAAAGTGGTTTCATTTTGCTAAAAATACTTAAGTTACATTGTTGGTTCAGTCAAGGAAAAATGGTTATCATTTCATTTTTAAATGATGTTCTCTCATTGTTTTTGTTTAAGCATTGCATGTGTAGGCTTCTAGTGAAGACATGCTTTGTCACACTACTATTCTTGGTCATTGTTGTTCTATCCTCAACAGAAAGAAAGAATCTCTCCTTTATGAACACTGTAACATCAGATCTGACTTGACAGTTATTATGTAACCTGAAAAACAACCTTGCAATAACCTTCTGGAATGTGAAATTCGAGTAATAGTTGTAATACCTCCAATTTGTAATGATTTTTTTTGTAAAAATCCAAAAAAAGTGAGTATAGGGTTCTATCAGGATAGAAAATCAAAAACAAAAAATAGGGGTATCATTATTTAGTTATCTGGAAGTCTATTCTTTTTGATGATGTTGAAAATTGGAAAACACAGTGTGTATTCAGATTTGTAGTTTTTTGTATGGGAAAAGATTGAAAATCAAATAGTGAGAAAAGAAAGAAAAGATGTATTATTGTAAAATAGTTTGATGAGACTGTATTGTAACTATGATAGGATTTTCCTCAAGCTGCATCGAGATTAGATAATGCATGGAATTCTGAAGAGTCAATGTTTTGTCTGTCAAGAGGCACTTGACAAAAATCAAGTGAAACAGAGAGATCCTCTGTACTATTGTAGGTTCTATTGAATATCAGGAAAGGGGTTGGTGCTCCTTGAGATTGGTGTCTCTAAATAGAGGGGTTGGTGCTCCTTGAGTTGGTGCTCAGAAATCAACCATTGAGGCTTTGTCAAAATAAATTATTGAAATGAAAGCCTGAAAAATATAGCAGGTTCAGGAGTGGTTTTTCTACCCCAGGAGGGCTTTCCACTCGGCATATCTTGTGTCTATTGTGTCTCTATGACTCTTTTGCTTCAATACTTTACTGCTTTAAAATGCAATGTTACATTACTCATTTCAGTTTATATGATTGGAGTCGATTACATGAATGACACTATCATTGAAAAATGAGGACATATGTATGGTTCTTTTCAATTTCAGTTTAAAATGTTTTTGAAGTTATAAACATTGATTCACCCCCCCCCTCTTAGTGTAATTTCACTCCAACATCCCTTGGTTGAGAAAAAGGTTTTTGAACTTTGTTGAAGGAGATCTAATACAAGCAATACTCTATTTTTTAGACTTTCTATGTAAACTTGTTGATCCCATACTTGGTACAGCCTTAAGCTTTCCTGTACAATTCTAAGGCTGATATGGACTGAAAGAGGGCTGAGTTGGCTTTCTTTTGGTGGTGTTTTTGTGTAAAGCCATAAAGGAATAGAGAAGTTCTTACTATTTTTTTGCAAGTGGTCTGAAGCCATCAAGAACTAGGGTTTTGAGTGGAATTTCCTCATATCTTCCATCTCCACCATTTACTAAGGCTAAATCCAGGTGGAATGGAAGGGAATAATGTTTATTTTGATTCGATATTGGTTTTAGAGAATGGATTGAAGGTTGGAGGGATATCTTTGGCATTCTAGGCTAGACATCTCTATGTGACAGGCCTAGTTTTTTTGTAAAATTCCGAGTCTTGATTGTTTCATGAGTGTTTTGTGATAAGGGTGCTTGGGAGAATTTGATATGTGCTAGATAAATTTGTATGAACCTGTTTGCTGCTGAGGGGTTTTGGGGTTAGCTAAGATATTTGATTCCTTGTGTGGAGTAGCCTTTTTAGGCCTACCTTATGGCATTCTATTTTGACCTATCATGGCTTTGCCTTTTGTTTTCAAGACATGGGGCTTTGAGGTCTTGTAGAGATTGGGGTAAGATTATTGAAACCAGTGTCCTTGGTCTAGGTAATGACTTTTGAGTGGTTCTTGTGTTGACTGTCCTAGTTGGATAGGCTACAAGGAATAGGGGGCCTAGTTTGGAAGTGATAGGTTAGAGGTTGTTCCCAAGCATAAGGTGAGTTGTGTTGAGTTGATTTGGTCATATTGGGAGGTTTCCAAGTCTACTCCAAGTTATGGTCATGTCTAGTTTGATAGATTCCATGGTTGGGTAGTTGAGTTACCCTGTTGAGTCAAGTGAATGTTGATGTCTTAGTGGGCATATTTGACAGAATCTGTGTCAAATCACATCTTGGTTGATCCACTTTGCATGAAAGTGGTATCAGATCAAGGTCTGATTGTGGGAAGTTGGAAAAGGATTGCGAGTAAGTAAAGAGTGAAGAATAATTTCTCCAAAAGGTGGGTTTGTGGTTGCAAAGGAGTTGAAGGACCTAAAAGAGAAGGTAGAATCATTAGAAGCCAAAGAGAGGAGAAGAGTGGCTATTGACAAAGAAGATACCTTAGAGGAAGAGGTAGAAGGTGATGAGGAAGAGACTCCAGAGTTGTTGAAGATATGGCTCCTATGGAAAGGATATTTTTGGGCGCTTTGCAAACCATAAAAGTAGAGTCTTTTGAACATAATATGGAAATACCAATGTATGGGGGTAAGATGAATGCTAAGGCACTACTAGAGTGGGTATATTTCTTAAACAATTACTTTGAGAACAAGGAAATTTGAGATAATAAGAAGGTTAATTTTTCCAAGATCGAGTTGAGTGGATCAGCCTTGATTTGGTGGAATTATCACCAAGGAGAAAGAGTGAAGGTAGGAAAAAACATGATTACTTTATGGGAGAGAATGGTGAGTTGAATAAAAGCATAGTTTCTCCCTATAGATCATGAAGTACAGGTGTTCAAGAAGTTGCAAAAACTAAATCAAAAGGACATGGATGTGGCAACCTACACTGAAGAGTTTCATAAGCTCTATATGAGGTGTGACCATGTGGAGAATGAGAAAGAGAAAGTGGATAGGTATTTGAATGGCCTAAGGTTTTTGATTCAAGATGAAATCAACCTAATGACCCCTAAGATAGTGGAAGAGTGTTTTCAAGTGGAATGTAGGGCTGAAGAGAAATTGAGAAGGAAGCAAGATCAACAAGGAAGGGGTAGAGGTAGAAATTTCAAAGGAAGAGGTAGTTTTGGTGGAAGAAATCAGTCACAAAAACAACAAGGGTAGTCAAGTGGAAAATAAGAACAAATTCAAGAGTCAAGAGGAGGATTTAGGGGTAGGAGATCTAATGGAAGAGGCAGATTTGGTGGAAGAGGTTCAAATTCATTCTCTAGAAGATGCTTCAGTTGTAACCAATTTGGACACCCATCCTTCAAGTGTCCTGAGAAACAAGATTCAAACCCTTATGGTGGGGATAGGAGAAATCAGTTGGTGCAAGAAGAGGATGCTCAAAGTGTGACTTCACCTTCCAAACCTATTGATCTTGAGATTGGAGAGAACTTGATGATGAGGAGGACACTTTTGAAGGTACCAAGTACCAAGGAGGCACCATAAAGGAAGTCCATGTTTAGGACCACATGCAAATTCCATGGAAAGGTATGCAAGGTAATTATGGACTCAAGATCTTCTGATAATCTAGTATCCTTAGAGATAGTTGAAAATTTAAAATTGAAAAAAAATCCTCATCCTAATCCTTACAAGGTGTCATGGCTAAATAAGAATCAGCAAGTGCTTGTCAATGAGAAATTTTGGGTGGAATTTTAAATGAGGGACTATAAGGACGAAATCCTTTGTGATGTTACTCCCATGGACACTTGTCACCTACTCTTAGGATGTCCTTGGTAGTATGATATGAAATCCCAACATGATAGGCATAAAAACACCTATAAGATCAACAAAGATGAGGAATCTTGCACCTTGAATCCTTTGTCAGATGAAGGCATGGATACACAACATGAGTCTAACATCATGATCATAGGAGAGAAGGATTTTTTGCAGAACTTAAAGGATGAGGGAGGTCTTGGGTTTTCCTGTATTGTTAAGCCAAAGTGTATGTCTGTTTTGTCTACAAACAAAGTAGGATCCATCCCTAGTGAAGTCCAAACCTTTTTTGATGGATATAAGGAGATTGTGGTGGATGAATCGCCTAGTTCCCTACCTCCAATCAAAGATATCAGTCACCATATTGATTTGATATCAGGTTCCACATTTCCAAATAAGGTTGCCTACAAAATGACCCTTGCTCAAAATGAAGAGATAGAAAAACAAGTGCAAGAACTATTGGATAAAGGCCTAGTGAGGGAGAGTTTGAGCCCTTGTGCTATTCCAACTATTTTGGCTCCTAAGAAAGATGGTAAATGGAGGCTATGCATTGATTCAAGAGCCATAAATAGGATAACCATCAGATATAGGTTTCCTATGCCAAGAATGGAGGATCTTATGGATTGTCTAGGAGGGGCTTGCTATTTTTCATAGATTGACTTGAAAAGTGGGTACCATCATATTAGGATCAGAGAGGGGGATGAATGGAAAAAAAACATTCAAGACTAATGAGGGTCTCTATGAGTGGATGGTGATGCCCTTTGGCTTGTCCAATTCCCCTAGTACCTTCATGAGATTAATGAATGAGGTATTGAAACCATTTATTGGAAAATTTGGTGTGGTTTATTTGGATGAAATTCTTGTGTTTTGCAAGTCCAAGGAGGAGAATTTCAAGCATCTTGATATGGTCCTAAGGAGGTTGCATGAAGATGGATTTCTGATCAACATGCAAAAGTGTGAGTTTACGAAAGAAGAATTGGGATATCTTGGGTTTGTCATAGCAAAAGGCAGCCTCAAAATGGACCCATCAAAGGTTGAGGCCATTCTCAATTGGACAACACCTAGGTCAGTGGTTGATGTGAGGAGCTTTCATGGCCTTGCAAGCTTCTATAGAAATTTCATAAAGAATTTCACTCACATTTTTGCACCAATCATAGATACAATCAAGGGAGATAAGAAGAGAAAGTTCCAATGGACCAATGAAGTAGATGAAAGGTTTGAATATTTGAAAAGAAAGGTATCACAACAACCTATCCTTGCTCTTCCTAATTTTAATAAAGTTTTTACTATTGAAAGTGATGCAAGTGGTCAAGCAATAGGTGATGTCCTAAGTCAAGAGGGTAGACTGGTTGCATTATTTAGTGAAAAACTAAATGAGGCTAAGAGGAAATATTCTTCATATGATCTAGAATTGTATGCTATGGTCCAAGCCTTGAAGAAATGGAGGCACTACTTGTTACCAAAGGATTTTGTTGTATTCACTAACAACCATGCACTTAGTTTCTTGAATGGATAGGAAAAGTTGAACCAAAAGCACATGAAGTGGGTTGAATACCTAAAAGCATACACCTTCTCCATAAAGCACAAGACGGGACAAGAAAACAAAGTTACAAATGCCCTTAGTAGAAGGGTCACGATGGTTCAAGAGGTTCAATAGCAAAGTGTGGGTATAGAATCTCTTAAAGGTATGTATAAGGAGGATGAAGATTTCAAGGTTGCTTTTGATATTTGTTCTCAATTTTCAGATGCCTTTCACAATGATTATGCTGATTATGTTTTGCAAGATGGCCTATTGTTTAAAGGGGCTCAATTGTGCATACCCAAGTGCTATATGAGGGAAAATTTGATAAGAGAAAAACATAGTGGGAGTCTTAGAGGGCACTTTGGACTTGACAAAACCTTGGAACAAGTTAGGAGGTTTTACTTCTGGCCTAAAATGTAGGTGGATGTAAGAAATTTTGTGGAGAATTGCACTATATGCCAAAGAGTAAAGGGAAGTAATTCAAATGCTGGCCTATGCCAACCTCTACAAATCCCAAATAGACCTTGGGAGAGCATAAGTATGGATTTTTCCTTAGGATTGCCTAAGACTCAAAGGGGAGTTGATAGTGTTTTTGTAGTGGTGGATAGGTTTAGTAAAATGACACACTTTATTCCTTGTAGAAGTAATAATGATGCCACTAATATTGCAAGATTATTCTTCAAAGAAATTATGAGGATCCATGGTGTTCCTTTGAGCATTGTGTCAGATAGGGATTCCAAGTTCATTGGTCACTTTTGGGGGACCCTATGGGAGAAGTTAGCGACAAATTTGCAATATAGTTCTGTCTACTATCCTCAAATGGATGGAAAAACAGAGGTAGTCAATAGATCACTTGGTAATTTTCTAAGGCGCTTGACAAAAGAGCATGGTCTTCAATGGGATTTGGTGCCACCCCAAGCAGAATATGCTTATAATGATTCTCTAAATAGGAGCATAGGAAAAATTCCCTTTAAGGTGGTGTATGGAATGAATCCAAGGGGAATCTTTGAGTTGAGAGATTTGAAGGGAATGGAGAAGAGAAGTGCAGAAGGAGAGGAGTTTTCCATTGCAATTAAATCTATTCATGATCAAGTGAAGGAGAATCTCAAAAAGAGTGGGGAAAAATACAAAGAGAGGGCAGATTTGAATAGAAGGAATGTTCAATATAAGGTGGGAGATCTGGTTTTTGCATACTTGAAGAAGGAGAAGTTGCCTAAGGGAAAATACACAAAGTTACAAATGAAGAAAATAGGCCCTTGCAAGATCATTCATAAGTTTGGGAAAAATACCTATGAGATAGCACTCCCCCCTGGAGTGGCTATCTCCCCAATTTTTAATGTTTCTAACTTGTACCCCTTTAAGGGATCTTTGGATGTAGGTGCAGGTGTTGCAGTTGATGAAGATTGGGTGTAGGACCTTCCACCATTTTAACCTTTGAAACTTGAAGCCATTCTAGATACCAAAGAGGTGAAAAGGACAAGAAAGAAGGTATATAATGAATATTTGGTTAAGTGGTAGGATCTTCCACCTGAAGATGCAACTTGGATGAGTGAAGAAGATATCAAACAACATGGAATTACTCTACAACAACTGATCTTAGGTGGTACTTGAGATCTCTTCACCCTGGGTGTATGGTGCAGGGTACCTTGGGGTATACACGCCTCCATGAGGCTTTGTTGAAACTTGTTTTTTTTTCCAAGATGTTTGTGGTGTAATAAGGTCCAAAGGACCATTATTAGTAGTTTGTAATGAGTTTTCTACCATTTTTTAGTATTTGAACTAGGTCTCCTCCTCACCTTGTAAACTTGGTGCATCTAGGCCTAATAAAGAAACAAGGTGCCATGATGCAAACAACTAATAGAGGGGAGTTACCTTGATGATTTGGAAGGTTTTGAGGTATCTTAGACATCTTTTGAGTTTGTAAAGAAGTTGGGTTCATGTGTGTCATGTTAAGTTGTCTTAACTAGGCAACTTGATTTGAATTTAAGTTTGTTACTCCTCCAACAGACCTCTAATTCAAAAAATAGTTGAGGGACATTGGGAGGAGGTTGGAAATGTTTAGAAAGGTCTCTCTTGGTCAAGGCAAAGGTTGTTTAACTTTTTTCAAGGAGATCTAATACAAGCAGTACTCTGTTTTTCTGATATTCTATGTAAACTTGTTGATCCCGTACTTGGTACGGCCTGTAGCTTTCTTGTACGATTCCAAGGCTGATATGGATTAAAAGAGGGATGAGTTGGATTTATTTTGGTGGTGGTTTGGTGCATATCCATAAATGAATAGAGAAGTTCTAACCATTTTTTTGCAAGTGGTCTGAAACCCTCAAAAACTAAGGTTTTGAGTGGAATTTCCTCATATCTTCCATCTCCACCATATACTAAGGCTAAATCCAGGTGGAATGAAAGGGAATAATGTGTATTTTGATTCAATATTGGTTTTAGAGAATGGATTGAAGGTTGGAGGGAGATCTTTGGAATTCTAGGCCTGGAATCTCTATGTGACAGGCCTGGTTTTTGTGTAAAAGTCTGATTCTTGATTGTTTCATGAGTGTTTTGTGATAAGGGTGCTTGGGAGAATTTGATATGTGTTGGATAATGTTGTAAGAACCTGATTGTGGCTAAGGGGTGTTGGGGTGAGCCAAGATATTTTATTCCTTGTGTGGAGTAGCCTAATTAGGCCTACCTTGTGGCATTCTATTTTGACCTGTCATGGCTTTGTCTTTTGTTGTCAAGAAATGGGTCTTTGAGGTCTTGTAGAGATTGGGGTAAGATGCTTGAAACCAGTGTCCTTGGTTTGGTTAATGAATTTTGAGTGGTTCTTGTGTTGACTAACCTAGTTGGATAGGCTACAAGGAATAGGAGGCCTAGTTTGGAAGCAATAGGTCAGAGGTTGTTCCCAAGCATAAGGTGAGTTGTGTTGAGTTGATTTGGTCATATTGGGAGGCTTCCAAGTCTACTCCAAGTTATGGTCATGTCTAGTTTGATAGATTCCATGGTTGGGTAGTTGATTTACCTCGTTGAGTCAAGTAAATATTGATGTCTTAGTGGGCATATTTGAGAGAAGCTATGTCAAATCACATCTTGGTTGATCCACTCTACATCAATTCCAATACTGGCAAGGTAGATCAGATTTCTCAAAAGTTGTATTCAAGTGCTTGTATCCTCACAAAGTAGCTTCTTCAATCGGGATAACGTTGGCACATTATGACAGTGGCCTCTAGATCAATACCACTAGGTGGTTCAACATGAGGGTAAAATTTTCAAAAAATCAAAAATGTCAAAAAATCAAGAAAATAGTAAAAAAAATCATCATCTAGTGAAAACCACTTTGGTGGCACTTTGGGAAAGTAGCTTGGTGAAAACCTGAAAAATAGGCACCTTGAGTAAATAAAGCACCAACATAGATCTTTGGATCTTTATCCTATCATCCTTTGCATCACATCCATCCATTGCATCATTCATCCTATCTATTCCATCACTCATTTGCGGTTGTATCATAGCTTGGTATTGTGAAGTATTGTGTCCCCTTTAGTAATACTTGGCATATTTCGAAGGTTAGTTTGTCCTACCCATATTGAGGTAGTCTATTGTAAAATGTTTGGGGAAATTTTTTATGGATCGAATCAGGTTATTGTATATCTTAAGGTTATTGGAACTCTCTCAAAAATCCCAAAAACATACATAAAAATTCATCAAACAAATCCAAAAACACTTGCAAAATCTATAAGGAAAGCAACGATGCAGAAACACCTTCCTAATGCGAAATCCTCAAGAAAGAAGTGCAGAAAAACCTTCATTTAAAAAGTTACATCTGTGTTGTTAGAATATGTGGTCTAATTAGAAAGTAAACTAACACACCAATGAAACATTAGATTGAAAGAAACTAATTTAGAAAAGACAAAAGAAAACTCTAAATGACAACAGCTCCTTCAAATTTGTCTCACTGTTCGTTATCTCCAAGGATTCAATTCAAGATACTAGCTCTCAGTTGGTTTAAGCAATAGCTTGTTAGAATGACAACTTAGGAGAACAAGATTGATGCAAAATGCATGTCCATTGCTAATGATTAAAAATATTCTTATGAACTTAAAATCCTATGATATTGCTAAAATGTCGATATGCTGATTCGAATGCAACTATAGTAATTGTGCATAAAATCTAGGATGATATCTACTCACAAATAGGTTGTATTTATAGATTTCCGGAAGGAAAGAATCTAGATGGCGAAGATCAATGGTTGAGTTTCAAACCTGTCAAGATGAACGGTGTGAGATTCTGGAAGTTGAGAGAAAGATGGAGAATGTTTTCAACCCACAAAACTATCTTCATTAAAAAATGGAGACAAACATGCTCTTTGTCTTTTCATTTATTGAAAAGTTAGTTGAAGTTTGAAGATAAATCCTAATTAAATAAATAAATTTATTTAATTATATGTGACATGTATTTTGGAAACTTCCATAATTAAATAGTTATTTATTTAATTATGTGAGAGATGAAAAAGATGTGTAATTAAATATTTACAATATTTAATTATGTAAGGTGTTGGATGAATTAGAAGAATATTCCATAATTCGAATTTAAACATTCAAACTTCAGAAATAAAATGATAATTAAGTAAATAAGTTATGAAATTTATTGAATTTAATTAAGAGGAAAATAACAATAATTAAATAAACTTATTTATTTAGTTTTAACTATAAGAATTAGAAAAATGAACAATATAAATAAATAATTAAATTTATTTATATGTAGATGACTTTAGAATAATAATTCAATAATTCATATTTAATTAATTAACAGGTTTGATTAATCGTGACCATTTTTAGATGTATACATTTTTCCTCTCTTTGAAGTGATGTGTTTTATGCATTACTTTAAAGAATTTTGCCCCTGAATTTGAAAATTTACCGATGCTATATGCCCCTCAGGAGATAAATCGCATGATTTGAATGATGATGATAATGATTTGAAAGAACTTAGATTATTTTTGGAGTGAAATTGGCGATTTAGCTCTCGAAATAGCGCTCTATATAGTAAAAATTGAAAATAACTTCCCTTTTTACCCCCTTAAAAGGTGGAAAAGGTGAAAAGTCATTGTCATTTGAACAGTAACTTGTGGTAAATTTCAGAGCTCTAGGAGATAAAAATGAGATGCCGATCCACTACAAGCACCACCGATTCGAGCGAGCTTGCCGTCATCAGAGACCAGTTGTGTATGGACCTCCGGTAAGTTGACTTGATCTGCTGCCATGAATTTGAAATCGTATTTTTGAAGATTTTTTTTTTAAATTTTTTTTTTAAGATTTTTCGCAGTTTTGTTTTAGTGCATAGGTTTTAACTTTAGCGCATGCGAGCCTTAGTTTAACGCATAGATGTGATAAAGTGGCACATACAAAGTAGCAAATAGATGCGTAGATTAGCGCATAGCCTAAAATAGTGCATAGATTGGATAGAATCGTGCATTGATGAAGTAACGCCCACATAGGATGCTATTTTAGCGCATAGGCTAGATCAATGCATTGACGAGATAGAGCGACGCATATCCGTGATAAAATAGCGCATAGGTGTTTTAGTGCATCCAAGATCTATTATAGTTCATAGATTGGATAGAATCGTGCATTGATGAAGTAACACATTGCACCTTTGTTTTAGTGCATTCATGATTTAGTGCATTGATGGACTATTTCAGCGCATGCATGAAATTTTGTTGATTGTTGAATTTTGAGATGAAATTTGAGATGTGCTTGATGATTGTTTCTATATTAGACAACTGATTTGATGGTTTTGAATGTCACCAAGGATAGATTAGCTTGATTTCAGTAATGATCTGATAAATTTATCCTCGTGTTTGAAGAACAAATAGTAATAAGCCTGATAAATTTTCTTTCCTGATTGAAAGACAAATAGTAGAGAAGATTTGATAAATTTTCTTTCCCGATTGAAAGACAAATAGTATTGATTGAATGTTGAGTCAATTGACTACTATAAATTTGTTTCCATGCGATATGAAAAACAAATAGATTAGGATTTATTTGCCTTCCTGCTTGAAGAAAAAATACGATTTGATTTGATTGAGTTGATTGCCCTTTTGATACAATTGATGAATTTGCTTGATGTACTGATTTGATTAGATGATTTTGAGTATTCCCTACTGATTGATTTGTGTGATTTATTTTAATGTCGTAAAGGAAAATTTTAACCTCCTCCAGATTATAGAGAGATTTCCTCGCACGTGGGATTTGGTTCCTCGACTATCCCAGGCTGATTTAGGGATGATATACCAATGTGGGTTGAGTCCACTATTGAGGATCCAGTAGTATAGGATCAACAAAGTATTGTTTATGGACTTAGCTAAGAGGTGGCATAGTGAGCACAACACCTTTCACCTGCCGACGGGAGATATTACTATGACACCAGAGGATGTATACAGGATTCTGGGTATCCCTATAGTTGGTGAGCTTGTGATCTATGATCATAAGGAGATTGGAGGGACTAATGCACTGAGATGAGTCTTTCAGGATCCTCATGCAGGCGGGTATGAGATTTCCTTGAAGGATATGGTGGAGAGTTATGCCCCACTACCTTCGGTGTTAGCAAGGTTCATCGGTGGTTTCCTTTGTCCTGATCGTAGGTCAAAGGGACTATCAGTTGGTTGGGGTCGAATCTTAGAGGACACGCTCCTCCATCGGACTAGATATGCATGGTGGTTGTGCATGCTTTCCCATCTGTACCACGATCTACATCAGGTGGTGTACACATATGGGAAGTCTCTCATGTGGAGCTACTCTTTATAGTTATGGGCATGAGAGCATTTTTCTATTACTCACCCCACTGTTCGAAGAGATCACCCGTTTGGCCATCCATACATTTATTCCTACATAGGTCCCCTTGTCCAGTAGATGTTGGGCAGGTTAGAGTATTGGCGATGCGTGTTAGATGACATGGATATAGTCATTTGAAGACCATATCTACATTGTGATCCCTGAGAGGTTGATGATGTAGAGCTGCCCTACTGCACCAGATTTAGGTATTTGATTGGTCACACTCCATTTATTATAGAGAGGTTCTTGGTTATGTGGGTATTGAGACAATATGGTTTAGTATAGATGATGTCGTAGGGTGTGGAACACTATGCCAGGCGTCAGGAGGATGTGCCAGAGTGGGGTCCATTTGTGATGATAGAGGTTGCTAGAGCAGAGTACATAGATCAGTAGCCAGGTTATAGGGCGATACATCCAGAGGTGATAGATGCAAGGATGACAGATGAGTATGTAGCTTACTTTTACACACATCCCTTCCCGAGATTTACCAGCCCAGAGGAGCATACCCCATTATTGGGAGGACTAGTTATACAATGGGCATGACGATAGGCACAAGCACAGGCAAAGGCTGGGGAACAAGCACAGGTACTAGCAGAGGCAGAGGATGTGGAGGCTATGGATGTTGATGATGAGGAGGATGAGGTGGAGGATTCAAATAGCTTAGATGATAGTGATGATGACAGTGGGAATGACGGAGGTGATGGGGGTGGAGGTCAGAGGTTCTTCTTCGATGTACCATTTAGGACGAGGCCTCAGATAGCGAGAGTGGTGGATCAGCCGAGTAATTCGGTCCCATGGATCACTATCAGGGCTCCTTCACAGGGACAGATGGATACATTGTAGGTAGAGGTTCAGACTCTTCGGAGTTAGTTAGTACAGGCACAGGTGACTATCAGCCAGCTACAGGCACAGGTTGCACAGTCACCACCTCCTAACCCACAAGTAGCTCAGCTTATGACAGAGTGAGATAACTTCTGAAAGTGATGTATACAGGCCGAGGGGGTAGCTGAGAGACTCTTGAGGTCAGTCAAGATCACTTCTATTGGAGAGGTTGTGGCAGAGGGACTAGAGACTACTCAGGAGGCCGAGTATTAGAGGATAAGATATTCTGAGGCAGTGCCACCCGAGAGGAGGATTGCCTATACACAGTCAGGTACTCGGTCACAGACCCATTCACGTAGCCATACCAGGAGTGCCACCAGGAGTGTGGGATAGCCAGTCAGACGAGAGATTAGGGCTCCTGGGAGTAGAGATCCAGCGAGACCTACCACCTCAGGAGATATTAGTAGCCATGTGCCACAGCCGGATGCCCCTCGATGATGAGTGATTGATACATCTATTCATTGTATTTTATATATGTTGTTAAAAAATTTGATATCCTTGTACACCTAGACATTTGTTTTGATGAGATTTACGATCTGTAGGGGTGATTTGATATGCACATGTTATGGATTCATGTATGCATTTTATTTCTATATGCTATGTTGTTTATGATTATGGATGATGATATATGCATTGTGATATGAATTGCAAATGATGCTTTTATTTTATGTAATGTATGATGATGCAATGATGATATGATGTAGGATGTGTTATGATGAAATGATTTCTAACATGATGATATATGATGCAATCTAAATGGTTTTCCTTTATTGATGTATGCTAATGAATATATTGGATGCAAGATATAAGATGTAATGATAAATGATTTTAATGAGATGATATGTCCTAAAAATGATATGCACATGATATGAAAATAATATGATGTAAACTAAATGGATAATGATTAATATGAATGAGACCTAATAATGATCAAAATGAAAAAGTGATATGAATGGATATAAGAATGGAAATATTTAATGAAATGTACTGATGAATGCTACACACATAATATGAAAATGGTAGATATATATGAACTAAAATGAATAATGATCATAATGATGATGATAATGATAATGATGATGATATAGATTGGTGTGATAATGGAAAGATGAAATGCAATGATAATGATAATGATACATAATGTAATAATACATAATGATATGATGCAAAATGATAACCTAAAATGATGATATGAAATAAATGAAATGGATGTATCTGTTATCAATGTAATGCAATATGATGTGAAATGAATGATAATGCAAATGCTATGAAATGAATGATCAATTAATGATATGTAATTTATGAATGATTATGCACATGAGAATGACATTTAAAATATGGTTTACTAAATGAGATTGAATAATGATAACAATGCTAATAATGATAATGAAATGAATTAATGTGAAAATATGAAATATGGTACTGTAATGATAATGATAATTATGAATGAATAAGCATGGTGAAATGATATGTAATGAATGATAATGCAATGATATGCAATAAATGTCCAAGTGTACTCAATTGTTGTCATAAAAGATATATGAAAATTTTGCCTACCTTCAAAAATCTACTTAGATAGCCCCCCCCAAAATGCAATTCTAAATGAATCATGCAGTCTTAGAATGTAGTAATGAAACATTTCTCCTGTTTGTCATTCCATGAACCAATGTTGCATGTTATTTTTCATCATTGAGCCTTTTGATATGTTGAAAGTTAGTACAAGCATCAAAGGGTATGTTAGAACCAATGATGACCTGAGTATTACGTTCATGATGTTTGATGTGGCAAGTTAATACAAGCATCGAGATATAATTGAACCAAGATGACCTAAGTATTGTTTGCATAAACAAACAAAAGTTAATCATTTTCCTATGCAAATACTGAAATGTCATCAATGATACGTTGTAGAGCATGTTCCATGAAAAATTTGCACAGTAATAATGATCAACTCATAGACAAAAGACAAAGAAAAATCATACTCCTTCCTTGTGACTCTAGTTCAGTACATCATTGAGCCACTCCAAAGATATGATGTCATCAAATTTCAAAAAAAATAATTCAACTTATGCTTTAAGTGTGTCATTCATTTTATTCAGATTAAGATCATCTAGTTTGTTTCAGTTTTCTATCAAACAGTCATTTAGACTCAGTTTTGAATGGACAAGTTTGTTGTTTCTGATATTCCAATGCTTGATACATGTTGTTGTTTGTCTGCCAAAAAGCTCCCAGAAGTGAATTTCCCCCTAATGACCCTGCACTCTGACTTCTACTAGACACAATTGCTGCTAAGGATAACCCTAATCATCAAGCCATGATGAGATCCTTGTCATTTCAAGGAGATTTTTAAGATGTATGATGACGAATGTGATGGCGAGGCATGTATGTGATGCCGATGAAAGATGGATATGCAAAATGTATCCTAATAGATGAGAGAGCCAAACAAAATCACAAACAATGCCTGTTTGCCAAGTTTTCACCATTTATTTTTATTGCACTTTTTCCTGATTTTTATGATTTTTTTAATTTTTTAATTTTTATTTTTATTTTTATTTTCTTTTTGATTTTTTTTGTATTTTTGCTCTTTTTGATTTTTCTGTATTTTTTCTCTTTTTGATTTTTTTGTATTTTTTCAGGACTTTTTATAATGTTTTTGATATTTTTCAGGCATAAAACTTCTTCAAATGAATGTTGTTGGTCAGATCTTCAAACGGGTCCCCTTTTGATGTTGATAACTTATATGCCCCCGATCCATATGCGGAAATGATAACGAACGGGCCCAACCAATTAGGTTCGAACTTGCCTTTCTTTTCCCGATCCTACTGATTACGAGGGTTTTCCTTGAGAACCAAGCCACCCACTTGAAAATCTCGTGTTTTGACTCTATGATTGTAGTTGCGGGACATAATTTGTTGATACCCCTTTAAATGAGTAACTACAGTTTGATGTCATTCATCAAGCAGCTCCAGCTCTTGCAACCTTGATACTCTGTAGTTTTCATCATTGATTATCCCCTTTAGCGATACTCTAAGTGAGGGAATCTTGACTTCTAATGGTAGAATAGCTTCTTCTCCATAGACCAAAGCATAGGGAGTAGCACCTGTTGATGTGCGAATACTTGTTCTATATGCCCAGAATGCTGGAATTAATTGGACATGCCAATCACGACCTACCTCATTCACTGTTTTCTTCAAAATCTTCAAAATAATTTTGTTTGAAGCCTCAGTTTGACCATTCCCTTGTGGATGATAAGGTGTAGAGAACCTGTGTTGGATGCAAAATCCTTCACATAGTTCATCAACATCCTGATTTTTAAAGGGTCTTCCATTGTTTGTGATAATAGAGTTGGCAATACCATATCAATAGATGATATAGTTCAAAATGAATGAATAAATTTGTTTGCCAGTAACAGTTGTTAGGGGAACAACTTCAATCCACTTAGTAAAATACTCCATGGCTGTGATAATGAATTTGTGTTTGTTTGAAGATGATGGGTGTATCCTACCAACTAGATATAATCCCCACTGAGCGAAAGGCCATGTTGTGGTGAAGGGTTGTAATTCCTGAGTAGGAGCATGAATGAGATTCCCATGAATTTGGCATTTTTCACATTTCTTAACAAAAATAAATGATTCCTTCTCCATGTTCGGCTAGTAGTAACCCAATCCAACAAGTTTCTTTGCTAAGGTTAGTCCACTTGAGTGTGTCCCACAAATGCCACCATGTACCTCTTGCAAGGCCTTTTTCGGTTCATTGCGTTCGACACATCTAAGGAGGGTACCATCCAGACCATGCCAGTATAAGATGTCACTAATTAAGGTGTAACGAGAGGATTGATGAATGAAATTGCTTCCCTGATTTCTAGACAAGTCTAAAGGTAAAATTGTATTCTTTAGATAAGTATAGATTTGGCCATACAAGGGAGAATAAGAACTGGTTAAGTGGAAAATGATGTGAGTTTATGGATTTTCATAGGTGGGAGAAAACAATTCTTCCACTAGGAAATCATACCATGCTTTATTCTCTGACAACTAAAGTAGTGATGAGATTGTAGCCATGGCATTCGTAGCTTTATTATCAGTTCGTGGAATTTGCGTGAACTTAATATCAACAAAGTATTTCTTGAAAGTGTCCACCATCCTTTTGTAAGTAATTAACTTTTCATCCTTAGTTTGATATTCGTCATTGATTTGATTTATGACAAGTTATGAATCACCAAAAAATTGATGTTCAGTGATTTTCCAGTCTATTGCAATTCTCATGCCAATTAATAGTGCCTCATACTTAGCTGTGTTGTTTGTGCAAGGGAACATTAGCCAATAATATTTTGGAATTGTATGTCCTTGAGGAGTAATGAAAATAATCCCTACCCTCGAACCATGTTGAGTGTAGGAACCATCAAAGTAGAGTTCCCATGACTTCTTAATAGCTGTTGTGAATACATCTACATCAGGAAAATAAATGTGTATGGGGTGTTCTGCTGGCACTAGTGCTTCCGCTAACTGGTCTGTGATTACTTGTCCCTTTATAGCTTTTCAATCCACATAATGAATGTCAAACTCACTCAATATCATGACCCATTTAGCCAACTTGCCCATTAAGGTTGCCTTACTTAGAGGATATTTGAGTGGATCAATCTTAGCCACAAGCTTTATTGTATGAGCTAGCATATAGTGTCATAAATTTTGAGAAGTGAACACTACTACTAAGAAATATTTTTCAATTAAGGTTTAATTTATCTCATGACTTGTCAAAGTTTGACTGATGTAATAGATTGTTCGCTCCTTTCCTAAGTTGTCTTCCTGTGCCAATAATGCTCCTAGGGACACTTCTATGGCAAAAATATACAATATGAGTTGTGCACCTTGCACTGGTGGAATCAACACTGGTGGGTTCATTAGATAATTCTTTATTTGATCAAGCACTGCTTCACATTTGTTTTCCCATTTAAATGGAACATTTTTGTGTAAGAGATGAGTAAATGGTAGACTTTTATCGGCCACTTGCGCAATGAATCTTCTGATGGATTGTAAACATCCTTGCTAAGAGCGTAGTTGACTAATGTTCCTTGGTGGTGGCATATCAAGAATTTCTTGTACCTTAGTTGGATCCACCTCGATTCCCTTTTCTGACACAATATAACCCAACAGCTTTCCATATTTCACTCCAAAGACACATTTCTTTGGATTAAGTCTCACTTTGAATTGTTCCATTCTCTTAAATTTTTTAGATAAGATAGCTATTTGTCCTTCCCTGGTGTTAGATTTGGTGAGGAGATCATCTACGTAATCCTCTGTGAATGTGTGCATCATATCATGAAAAATCATTGTCATTGCCCATTGGTATGTAGCTCCTACATTCTTCAACCCAAATGGCATTACGTTCCAGCAATAGGTACCCCAAGGACATGTGAACATTGTTTTATCCCGATCCTCTGGTGCAATCTTTATCTGGTTATATCCTAAAAATACATCCATTAATGAGTACATCGCATGTCCAATATTCAAATCAAAAATCATATCTATGTTTGGCAGAGGAAAATCGTCTTTAGGACATGCCTTGTTCAAATCCTTAAAATCTATACAAATTCGGATTCTTCCATCTATCTTTGAAATAGGTACAATATTGGAGATCCATTTTGCATAGTCAATAGACCGAATGAATCCGACATCTAAAAGATTCTTTAACTCCTCTTTAACCAATAATGCAACATGTGGATGCATTTTTCTGAGTTTTTGCTTCACACGTTTTTCTCCTTGTCTAATAGATAGATGATGCATAATGAGATATGGATCTAATCTAGGCATATCTATGTAGGACCATGCAAAACTGACTTGATTTTTCGTGAGAAATTCTATGAATCCCAGTATTTCCTCTTCTGTTAGAGATGCAGCCAATTGTAAGATTTTGGGTTGTTTTGTAGTACCTATATTGAGTGCCTCCGTTGGTTCTATTAGAATAGAAGACATTTCTTGATAGTGATCGAGAAGAGTGTCAAGTTTCCCATCCTCTAGTGCCTTTGAAAGTTTTTCACTATTGGATACGCTTTTTATTTTTCTCTTTTCCTGATCTAATACTGCCTTTGTTAGGTTTTCACTATTAGATATTTCTTTTATGTTATTTATTTCATAGCTGAGAAAATTGGAACTTTCCTATTGAAAACTTTGATCTTGTGATTCCCCGATGGAACGTGTTTCCGGTTGGGATGAACAAAGGAAGTTTATGATGGTTTCGTCATTTGGAAAAGTTGGAATATCAATTGGTGCAATTTGTTCCCGATCAATGAGTTTGGGATGAACCAAAGGAAATGGATCATTAGGCTGAGTAAGGTCACTGACCGTTAGGGTCATGATGCTATTATTAGCTTCATTATTGGAAAGATCTAGGATGGTATCCTCCTATGGATGATCTGTCTCACTTTGAATCGAATCGTTCTCATTTGAGTCATGATCACTTAGTAGAACATAATCAAGCGGAGGCCTTGATCTTTCCCCTTGTAGGAATGTGGGTGTGAATTTTTGTATGACATCCACCTTTTTATCCCTCTAGAATTTATCATCAAAAATGGTGTCCCATTCATATTCATTGGAGTTAGTGTCAAAATTTTTTTCTTGGATTCACAGAATTGTTTCAGGTAACTCCTCACTAGATGGTCTTTGGCTACTTCTTCCTTTGTATCTTCACCATATCCTAACCTAGTCTTATCCTTTGCATGCATTGTTTTTATTTGGATAGGTTCAACAATACCCTCCTTTCTCTTTCTGATAGGGCCATTTCCTTCATAACCCATTTGCTTTATTATTGCATAACCTTTTCCATATTTCTCTGTGGGTAACTTGACATTTTGTACTGATGCTTCTTCATCTTTGTAGAGCCAATCAAGGATATCTCTATCTTCCATTTCATTTTCTTTGATAAATATTCCGTCAAACTTAGTGATGGGAACTGAAGTTGAGGCTAAAGTTGTCGTAGCCTGCTATATGGATGTTGATGGTTGACCATGGGATCTTGGCGATATGGGAAGATTAGAGAGACATTAAGAATATTCTCCCACCCCATTATCTTTCAATTTTAGCTTGGTGCCAAAATTACTTATCATTTCTTGTGCTTTCTCATTGTATTTGGAGGTAGAAATGGCCAAATCCTCTCTATTATGTGGGATGAATGTGTTATGAGTTGCTCTTAGATTAGAGCAAGTTTGACTACTAATGTGATCAGCAGGTATTGTGACTTCTTTTCCATCATATGGAAACTTCAAGCATTGATGATAAGTGGATGGAACAACTTGCATCTCATGGATCCATGGGTAACCCAAGAGTATGTTATAGGATAGATCCCGATCTAGAACCTAACAAAAGGTATTCTTCACAATAGGTCCCACTCTGATTGGTAACATAATGAGGCCTTTGGAAGCTCTTTCCTTATCATCGTATGCCTTAATTGTAATTTTACTTTGTGGATCTATAGATTCTTCTAAATATCCCAAAGCAAGGACCAATTTCAAAGTACAAATGTTTAATCCGGCTCCCTCATCTATTAGGACATGTCTAATGCGAGCTTTATGAACCATAACCTCTAGGTAGAGTGATGAATTATGCGGATGGGTCATGGATGAGTCATCCTTCTCAGTAAAGGATAAACACGTGGATGAGGACAAGTGTCCCACCATGGCTTGAAATTTATTGATATCCAGATCAAGAGACACAGTTGTGTCAACAAGTGCCTTTTCCAGAATGTCCTTATGTGCGGATGATAATTTTAATAGCTCCAAGATAGAAATTTGGGCTGATGTTTTTCGTTGTTGATCAACCAAATTGTATTGAGTTGGAGGGGGAATTTCTGCCTTGGATGAACTTCCTTTGACAATTATTTTCGCTTTTCCCCTTGTCGTAGCATTGACTTCTCGATATTCTTTCTTACCTTTGATTTTGATAGCATTGATTTACTGATCGTACGTGTAAATATGATTGATTATGGTGTCGTAGACATGATTAACATTCTTTCCTTTGTCACCTGAAGATTCCCCTTTTTGATAATTGGGGAGAGGATCCTTGAATTCCTAATGGTCATCATTGGCATTATGTCCTTCAACTGTGATGGTACGGTTATCAATCAAATCCTGAACAATATTCTTTAACCCTTGGAAATTATTTGTTTGATGACCTTTACACCTATGATATTCACAAAAGTGTGAGTCATCCCATGATGGTGGTTTAACTCGAGGCTCATAATCTCTTTGTGCTGGCAATGTAATAGCATTTTGATTCTAGAGTTCTTTGAGAATGGACTCCAAAGACTAGCCCAAGGGAGTAAAACTTCATCGATTTGAAAAAATGAAGATTTGGGTGCATTTGAATTTTGATTATTGCTAAAATTATTTCCATGATTATTGGTCACATTCCCTTGATTGGAAATATTGCCTTGGGTACTAGAATTTCCAACATTATTGCTACGCTGGACACCTCATACATTAAGAATAGTAGGCTTCACATTCATGTTGTTAGCATCTACTACCCCATCATTCACAAAATTTTTATTCCGAGTCCAAAATCGTGACTTGTCATTGTTGTTACTATTGTTGTTGTTGTACGAATTTGGACCTTCTTTATCGAGTTTCAGAACTCCAAGCTTGACCAAGACACCTTCAATAGTAATCGCGTTTTCAATCAATTTTTTAAATGATTGAGGACAGTGAAGGTTTAGTCTGTAACTCATCTCTTGATTCAGACTATCGATAAAGATCTCCATCTTCTCTATTTTAGGAATAGGATGGGAGTATCTAGCAAACACCCTTCTCCACCTTTGTAAAAATGTGGTGAAGGATTCCCCTACCTTTTGCTTCACTTTACACAGATCAAGCATGGTTATCTAGTGTTGGATATTGTAGGAGTATTGCAATATAAATTTATTTATTAACTCCTCAAATGTTCTGATGGGGGGAGTGATCTTTGAAATCCACTCCATGGATTTTCCACCTAGACTTCGTGGAAATAATCGCATTAAGTAGGTATCTTCATGAGAAAATTCTAAGATCATATTTCAGAAATCCCTCACATGTTCAATGGGGTCTGTTTTCCCATTATACCTATCAAATTTAGGGATTTCACAATGTTTGGAAAAGGAATCATTTGAAGACTCCTGTCAAATGGATATGGACATATATCATCCAAAACATACTTCTTTGTTGTACCCCCTTGGATTTCCTTTATTTTCCCTTGTAATGCCTTTATCTGTTGAGTAAGGGCACTAAAATCATTAGGAGGGGTTTCAGGATTCTCTTTAATCCCTTCTATGTCAAAATCAGCAAGTAACTTAGCTCCTTGATTAGCTAATGAAAGGAAATATCTTTCCTTGTTTCATTCTAAAATTCTTTCTATAAGAGTATGGAATTAGGGATCCTGTTCTACTTCTTGGAGCTTCTCTTCTGTTATCTCTTCAGTATTTGAATTATGAAAAGGATTCTCTTCCCTATCACTATTATCACCCATTTTGCTTAATGTACTTTCCCTTTCATCTCTTTCTATTTGCTTTTGAGATCTTGTGACAATAGGCATAAGCTTTTGCCAAATTTCTACTTAACTTTGATCAAAAGAATGAAATAGTGCAATTTTGATGGATATGAAAGTCAGGATAGAATGAAGATTCTATGACTTATGAGATTTCTAATCTTTAGCTTGTGATTCCTTGATTGAAAGGATGAAGATCCGGTTTGCGGGAATTAAACCAAAGATGAAAAATAAAGATAATTTTTCACATTGTGAGGTTTGATCGTAGCTTTGTAAAAATAATGATTCTGATAAATGCCTAATGTCCTCGAGTTCTCTATTGCAGAAATTGATTAGGACGAGTAGAGTATACAATTGCAGGTTGCAGTATATAAGAGGAATGAATATGTTGGCTATAATTATTCCTTTGAGAAAGGGCTCTTCTTTGAAAGAAAGCTCATGATTATAATGGTTCTACAGCATAATCATCAGTGAAACCTCTAACAAAGTCATGATATCGATGAATAAAGGTTTTGTGTTCAAGCAAAACCCTTCGAATTTGGTATAAAAATTTCCTCTTTTTCAATAAATTCTTATAACTTAGAGATTTCTTTGGCTTTCTAATCTTCCTCTCTAGGGACTTGTGGAAAAAGTTGCAGACTTCCAAACCCTGAGCATAGAGAAAAAAAAAAGATTAGACCGAGATGACAGATTTTTGAGTGTTAGAAAATTACCCAGGCTTGGAACACAAATGCGCTAAAGTTTCAGTAGATGCGCTAAAAGATCCAACCTATGCGCTAGACTGTTGCAAGTATGCACTAAAACATAGCACAAATGCGATAAAATAGAGCATGAATGCACTAAAACAGAGCACAAATGCGCTAAAACAGAGCATGAATGCACCGAAAGAAAGCACAGATGCATTGAAACAGAGCATGAATGTGCCAAAACATAGCACAGATGCACCAAAACAGACTAGGGATGTGCTAAAATATTCGATTACTTTTCTGAGACATACATGTTTTGATAGTTTGATGTTTTCAGATGATCTTAATCTGATTTAAATGTGAAAAACACAACATACAGTAATAGACAGTTATTTTGTAAATCCTAAAATCTAAACAAAAAGTGTGTGTTCTTGAGATTTTCATGGGTATTAAACAAGATAAGCACTTCCAACAGACTCACTCTTAGTTGTCAAATAGGTCATCATAGGAATCACAACCCACAACTTAAAACTGCATCGACTCACACAACTGTGTCACCCCCTAGACGGTGCCCGTGTTTTTATCTTTTCCTAGTGCGTACTCAAGGTTAGATTTCTCGATCCCCTGAGCAAACAATCTGTGGCGATTATATAGTGAGTGTCTTGGGGGAAGATTCTTCCCTCCCCTTGCACTGTGATTGAAATGATGTTTGGATACTGACACGGTTGACTTTCTACACTATGGTTCATAGTAAAGGTTTTCGTTTGGTGTGGCAATAGATAAACTCCCTCAGGAGACCTCCCAATCTTTAAAACAAATATTTTGGGGATGGTTATCTTGCTCACTTCCGTTGAATATGGGTTTCCCCAAACTTCACTTTTGATTAGAGTGGGTTGGAAAACCTGGCTTTGGTTGTTCCCACTTAGGTCATTCTTGTAGGGTGAGTACTTTTTCCCACTATGACAGGCCTTCTAAAGGATGTAATAAAGCATGAATTGCATAAACTGAAAAAGGTAAGTCTGACATTCTAATCACCCAGTAAAGGGGAGAGCATATACCTATTACCCAACAATCACAATAAACAAATGGTTCAAATTTTAAATCCAAATGATAGTTTTCTATGCTAAGTGAAGATTTTTCTTCACAACAAACATTGGATTCATTTTAAACAAAAATGATGTTTGGTGACTATCCTAGGATTGATAAATTCTAGATTTTAAATTTTTATCTTAGGATTGCTTCATTTTACTTTAAACTGAATTGAAAAATCTCTGCTTGCAGATGCTGTTAGAATCAGGATTTATTTTTTACAATTCCCTGTATGCGATAAAAGAACTGGTAAATGTGACAAAACAGTTAACAAATGCACTAAAGGAACAAGCAGGGATGCGCTAAAACAAGCCATCTATGCACTAAAACAATCCATGGATGCGCTAAAACAATTCATGGATGCACTAAAATAGTTCATCAATGCACTAAAACAGTCCATGTATGCGCTAAATCGAGGCTCACATTCACTAAAATGCAACTCTAGTCCATCACCTATTAGAAAACCTACAATAAAAAGATTAAAAACGGGGTGCCCCACGGTGGGTTCCAAAAATGTGTTGTTAGAATATGTGGTCTAATTAGAAAGTAAACTAACACACCAATGAAACATTAGATTGAAAGAAACTAATTTAGAAAAGACAAAAGAAAACTCTAAATAACAACAGCTCCTTCAAATTCGTCTCATTGTTCGTTATCTCCAAGGATTCGATTCAAGATACTAGCTCTCAGTTGGTTTAAGTAGTAGCTTGTTAGAATGACAACTTCGGAGAACAAGATTGATGCAAAATGCATGTCCATTGCTAATGATTAAAACTATCCTTATGAACTTAAAATGCTATGATATTGCTAAAATGTTGGTATGTTGATTCGAATGCAACTATAGTAATTGCACATAAAATCTAGGATGATATCTACTCACAAAAATGTTGTATTTATAGATTTTCGGAAGGCAAGAATCTAGTTGGCGAAGATCAACGGTTGAGTTTCAAACCTGTCAAGATGAACGGTGTGAGATTCTGGAAGTTGAGAGAAAGATGGAAGGTTGAGAGAAAGATGGAGAATGTTTTCAACCCATGAAACTATCTTCATTCAAAAATGGAGACAAACATGCTCTTTGTCTTTTCATTTATTGAAAAGTTAGTTGAAGTTTGAAGATAAATCCTACTTAAATAAATAAATTTATTTAATTATATGTGACATGTATTTTGGAAACTTCCATAATTAAATAATTATCTATTTAATTATGTGAGAGGTGAAAAAGATGTGTAATTAAATATTTACAATATTTAATTATGTGAGGTGTTGGATGAATTAGAAGAGTATTCCATAATTCAAATTTAAACATTCAAACTTCAGAAATAAAAAGATAATTAATTAAATAAATTATGGAATTTATTTAATTTAATTAAGAGGAAACTAGCAATAATTAAATAAACTTATTTATTTAATTTTAACTATAAGAATTAGAAAAATGAACGATATAAATAAATAATTAAATTTATCTATATGTAGATGACTTTAGAATATTAATTAAATAATTCATATTTAATTAATTAACAGGTTTGATTAACCGTGATCATTTTTAGATGTATACAACATCCATTTGAGATAAAAATGTTACCTATTTTTCACTACCAGCTCAAATAGGTAGAGCTGAATTGAATTCATCATTGAGAGGTACATAGTGTTTCAAATTTTGTTGCTAAATATGTGTCATCATGTAAGAAAATCAAATTACATTTGATTTTCAGTTTTATTATGCAAGTATTTGTAACAGAAACTTAGACATTTACATAAAAAATGTTGTTTTATTCATATTGTAAAGATCAAGGTCCCAAACAAGTCATGGGAGTAGCTTAATTTGATTTGCATAATCAAATGATAGGTACAAAAATAGATTGTAAACCATACATCTATAGAAAATATAAAAATAGAAAGGAGGGTGGTTCATCATTGCCTGTAATGATGGCACCATTGATACTTGATATCTTTAACTAGTGTTATTGAAGCTTTTTAGGTTCCCTGACTCCAATCTCCTTAGGTTGTCCTATAGGATGAATGAAAATGATGTTAGAGATTGATTCTAAGCAATGATGAATCAAGATCAAGCCTATGCCTACAATGCCAATAGGAATATAATCTACATCAATTCAAGCATACATCAGTTGATCAAGTTAAAAGAGCAGAAAGATTCATTGGAAGCTTTCAACTTTGATTGTTTTGCAAACAAATTTGTTCACTATGTAGGTATAAGAAAAGTTATGTTGCTGATTCGGAAATATTTTAGTATGTGGAGGAAAATGGGCTCCCACGAGGGTAGAGCCCAACATACTGAAGTTACTACAATCTTCATAGCATAATGCATAAGAGAGGTGCAATATTCACAACAAGTTTTTCAAGCATAAAGACTATTCCATGAACTTCAAAGAAACAACTTATGAGTATTCTCTCATTGATTGATGATATGAAGAAATAGTCAATAAGACTTGTTTAAAAGAGCATGGTTAATATTGACACATAATGTTCTCAGTTTCAGTTTCATTTCAAATCTAACATTTGCACTTACAAAGGACAATGTGTTGCACCTTTTACACTAAGGGAGGAGCAAAGCATTCAGACAAACAAAGGCATTTCTTAAAGGCACCCTCATGATCACATTTGAAACTATTTTTGTGCTTTAGAGCTTGTATTAGTAAATGTAAACCTTGCATCAAATTGATAAACTATGAAGAGCATTAAAAGAAGACAAAGACAAAATAGTGTTCCACATAGAATACCAAAATGTATCACAACTATAAGGTTTGAACAACAGAATGGACTTGCACTAATTGACAAATCAACACACGGTGAGTTACTTTATATCATGTTGTTATAAATTATAGATTGCTTCATAAAGTTTGTAAGGCATAGAAGAATAATGGTATTTGCATAGATGCAAGGGTGGAGTGACTCACATAGAAAATAATTTCAAGAAAAATCCTAGCATGATTTAATGAAACATTTCATAAATAAATTCAAAGATCTCATCTAGTGTCTAAAGAAACCTGACTTCCATTGCAAGCATGAAAAAGGACAGATATTGCATCATAGTAACAATGAGCATTCATTATGATGACAACAAAAAGAAAGGTCACTTTTAGTGAGCCAATGCAAACCATTGAAGAAATTTTTGAAAACAAAAAAAAATCTCTATAAGGGTGATTGCCACAGGAGCATTCATTCAAGTAAAGAAACCTAGTTTTCAAAAGCTAGAGAAAAAGGTACCCAATCTATTCATGTAGCCCGAGGAGATGTCATTGAGAAAATACGAATCAGAATACCCAGTTGAGGGTTTTGTCTCCCAGTCGAGGGTTTTGTTTCAAAAGATAAAATATTGAAATAGAGAAGAAATAGAGATACAATGTGAAAACACTGAGTACACCCAGTAAGTGCTGGTAGAGATCCTGGGATGGAATACATAGATTCATGTCTGAACAAATGAATGTTGCTAGACAGAGATCACATCAAATTAATACTCACAACATCAACATAGATATTTGATATAACAAGGAGCATAATGGAATAAGATATGCACACATGAAGAGAAAAAAGGGGAATGTGCAAATAGTTCAACAATAGTGCCAGTCACTTTGAAAAGATTGCAGTGAAGTATATTTATACCATGGTTCATTCATTTAAGTGCAACACTAGGGTCTGTGCACGTTAAGTAGAAATATTTACAATATTTTTAAGGTGTCAACAAGTCATAACATCAAGCTTTAGGCTATTCAATAAGTGTTCAAACCATGTACTCCTACAAGAGATGTAGATTACAAAATTTTGTATTCATAGTGTAGTGTACAAGAGTCTGGAGATTTCCTAGAAGGAAGTGACAAAATTTGTAAATGAGTAGAAATCATGGTCAAAGAATCCAGAGGAGTCAATGATTAGTTCTCTTTTTACCTCAAAAAAAATACAAGGGTTTCTAACACAAAACTTCATCACAATGAAGCTTTCAACACAATGAGTTGAGCAAGAAGGAGAAAATATCATGTAAATGCATGGATGCAACCATTCATTTAAGGAAAATCATTAATTTTTTTATATATATATACTGAAGACTTTCAAGTTTGAGTTACAGAATGGTAAAGCCTATGACTAGGAGAAAAATCAAGCTCTTTCCAACAATCAAGCTGGGGTTTTTACCCTTTTGTTTACATAGAAAGAGGATAAAAACCTCGCTATGAGAAAGAACAGTGTAAAGGTTAAATCTTAATAGAGGCTTGTTATTTTCTTGCAAAGTGTAAAAGAACAAGCTACAGGAAAACAAAAGAAGAGATAAAAACTCACCAATAGATACCTGTAAGAGAACAACAAGCTGTGACCAAGTCTCATAGGAACTTCCAAATAATGGGTTCGAGCTCATGCATGGTGGTCTCAGGTCAAGTCTCCATCAATAGAGGAGGACATAATAAGGAAAATATCAGAAAATCATGAATAGGCCATGATATAGAAGAGAGATTTTAGGATAAATAATACAAAGAAGAAAGGAGCAGAGGTAAAGACATCACAAGACTCATGCTAGTTGTGGCCTTGAAGACCACTTTGCTTCCAAATGAAATGGAGAAATTTACAACATAGTACAAAATTAGCTTACCCAGCTTGTGGAATGAAGAGTCGACCTACAAAGACTTCAGATCATGGCTTCAAGCTCCAAACCCTCCACTATGGCGGCATGATAGAGTTTCTCAACAAGGTTTTTGACAAAATAAAATACAAATGGGAGGTTCGATACCTTGTTTAGGGTTTCATACCCTAATTCGCCAAATTCATGTAATTTTTGTCACATTTTATTCAAAATATCACCCCTTTATTAATGTCAAGGTCGTGGATTTAAACCTTATTTTATTTGCCTTAGGAAAAAAGTTGCTAAGTCCTCATGTAGTGTGCAAAGAGGCACAAATGTAAGAAGGTAAATATTAGGTTTTAAGTAAGGTTATTATTTTATTAACCTCTAATGTTGATGTTTTGTATTATACAATGTAAGGTTAATTGATCAAATGATGAATTATGGTCATTTAATTAATTTAGCTATTTTAAGGTGCAAACATTATGAAACTTCAAGTTAATGTTGCATGCAAAGTGATAATTTTAGATTGTGCATGGAGGGGAAGATATTAAAAATACTAAAAAAAAAATTCTCTCATGCACTAAGTGGAACTTCAGTTTTCAGTCATGCAAATACTGAGGCTTCTTTTTTAGTTCACAGAGTATTTTGGTCATGCACATGGAGAGGTGGAGTTTTCTAGGCACAAAGTGCAGTTTTCTTCTTGTTTGGGTGATTTTTATTAGTGTTTCCTCTTCTGCTCAGATTTCACATTGGAGATGCAGTTTTTCACTTCAGTTGGATTTCAGTTCTATTTTTGGCTGCTTTGTGCATGCCTTTTGTATATATTGGAAAAACTTGGTCATTTTCCCTCTAGTTCTTATTTTCTACCTTTGCCTTCAGCAAAGAGACTTCGTGTAACTCTGCTTTCGGAATTTAATAAGATTATGCAGCAGTTTTTATAGGTTAATTAGTGTATGATTTTGTAGAAGACTCCTTTAATTTCCAATATATTCATTTTTGCTTTCAAGATTGTAGGCATCATTATTGTGTAGGATTTGATTGAAGGATTATTGTGTTATCAGTTTTGAGACCTTTAATATTTATGTCTCCATAAATTTTTGTATGCATTTTAGTGTAAGTTCACTATTTAAACACTGTGCATGTAAATGATTAAACATTTTAGTCGTGAAAACCATGTTTTCCCTTAAAGATTGTATTTAATCAAGGCCATTGTTTAAAACATTTAGGTGATTAAGCTACTAGATCAGGTTGTGCAAATAGAAATACTCGGTAATCAATTGTGAGTTAAATTTGCACATTAGTTTCTTTCTGTGCATCACCATTGTTCAGTTTTCCAATTTTTAGTATTAGTTTTAAGTCCTTTTCCCTTTTCCCATAAAATTTTTAAGTCCATAATCAGAGAATCATATAGGAACCAACCTAGAATCTATAGGTCTATCTTCGCCATAGGAATACCCACAACCTGAAGATAGTTCCCATATTTCAATAGATTGTTGAATTTAACCATTCAAGCATTTGGGTGCAATTTGGTTGACAACAGTTTTTGGCACACCTGGTGGGACTCTGAATTACAGTTCAGAGAAAGAATTCCAAATTTTCAAGTTGCTATTGTGGTATATATAGCAGTTCTTCAACCTTTTAGAGGTTAAAATTTCATATACCTAGTGACTCCGTTCTCAATTTTGAGCAGATCAAGTGCGAATAGCTTATGAGAAATATTTAGATGAGAAGAAGCTCTTCTCCATTTGAATACTTACAACTATCTTCACCAAAAAGAAGAGGAAGGACAACCAAGAGAACAATTGGTAGGCCTTCAAGAAATCAATCTGTTTCTGCAGTTTTCAGAATGTAACCATTAGTATACACATCAAGAAGGAGAGGTAGATCATCAACAAGGCAGCTAGGTTCACGTTCAGCCTCGCCCAGTTTCAAAATATCAATTTCACCTTCAAGAGTTTCAACGAGTTTTTTTACAAGATTAGTTCCGGTATTTTTGGTACATCCTATACCAATTTTACAAGCTATGAATCTCAAAATACCAGCAACTATGATGGCTAGAGTGCAAGTGTTTGTACCATTCAATTGGCGTAGCCCATTGAATCTGGCTCAGAATGATGATATACTAGTTGAAGCACTCAAAATTTTACCTTTTTTTTTACTGGTGAAGAGCAGACTACGCCAATAGAATATATCAGAGATGTAGCTTCACTATGTGCAGTTCATCACATGACTCAGGAGAATGTGGCATTGAGACTATTAGCATCATCATTCAAGGGAAAAGCACTTCAGTGGCTTCATGGATTACCAGTCAATATTGTCACGACATGGGATAATTTAGGAGACAAGCTGAGCAAACAATTTTTTGACAAGTCTAATCATTTATATTTAGTCGAGCAGATGACAACTATAAAGAGAGTGCCACAAGAACAGATGATGGACTTTAATTTCAGGTTTCAAAGGACCTGGAATAGAATTCCAGTAATGGTAAGGCCAACTCTTGATCACGATTTTCTGTATTATCTTAGATCATTGAATAGTGATATTACCTTAAAGATACAATCAATGGGTCGATTAACGTTACCAACAACATATGACATTGCTATTAGAGTAGAAAACAACCTTATACAGGCTGATAAAATTGCACCAAGGCCTCCTATGCTAATTTTTCTAGATATTCATCCTTTGATGCCCATTAATTTACCACCTATTTCCTCACTTCCAGTTGACCCATCCTTAGGCTTTCAACCAGTTGTTCAAAATGGCGCTTTTCTAGCACAATCAGATTTTCAAGAGCTTAAGGGTAATCAACAAGAGATGGAAAAATTATTACAGACAGTTAGCAATGACTTAGTGAGTCTTAAGAGGCAACAAAACCAAAATTTTAGGCCTTACCAAGCACCTTTCTAGCCTAATAGACCACCCTATCAGGTAGATAATCAAGGACAGGGAAGGAATTTCAATCCCAAGCCACCATACAATCAAAATCATAATGCTACCAGCTCTTCTAAGGAGCTTGTATCTATTCAAAACAACTTAGCACATGATTACATGTGGTGTTATCCATGCAATTAGCCTCATAATCAGGCCACATGCATGAATGGAGTGATTAATCTAGCCCTAATGGTACAGAGTAGTTATGCAGCTACGAAAAATACAGGAAAAGATAACAATGATTAGAATGATCAAACACAACATGATAATATGGATTTTTCCATGATGAACTGGCAAGGGAACAAATTATGTGGAGTTAATCATGCACAAGGTCAAAATCAATCAGCCACTTCTATTGCAGGCAATACAAGATCCAAGAAAAGAGAAATTGAGCTTAGACAACAAGTTGTTTCTGACAAACAACAACCATAAAATGATAAACAATAGGTTGATAAAGGTAAACAACAATTTGCTCAACATAAAAATAAAGTTCCATTAGTTGATAAAGAGCAGTCACAACTCTCTTCTTCATAGAATATCCACATTCTACCAAGAGAACAAGCTGAGTCTACTAAAGAGAAGCAAAAACAAGCTGAACTTGTTAAGGAATAGCCAAGAGCTCAACCATTTCAAGTGCAGAAGGAGGTTGTTTTTTCAAAAGTACAATGCAAGGTTAGTTCTCCATATTTCAATATTGTAGATCATATGAAAAATACAACTGTTAGCATTACCATGTTGGATTCATTACACCTACCTAGGCAGAAAGAAAGTCTATAGGAGGCTTTGGCTAAGATATCCATTTCTGACGAAATAACTAAAGAACAACCAAGAGTTCTTGCAAACAGTTTAGATCACAAGAAGGAGCAACCAACTCAAGAGGTAAAGCCACCACCTTTTTATGTCAACTTGATTATTGGTGATAAAATAGTGCATAATTGCATGATAGATTTAGGAGCAAGCAACTGAATTATGCCTAAACAACTAGTAGACAAGTTAGGACTTGAGTATGAACCTTTGTCGAAATGGGTAGTTTAATTAGATGGTACAACCATAAAATCCATAGGAGTTATTAAAAATGTGCCTCTTACATTACATGCCTGTCTGAACTATCATCCATGGGACATATATATTATTGATCTCCCACCTTATTTTTCTATTTTCCTTTCTAGAGATTTCACTGCAAAGTTAGGTGGTTATCTGTCATCAGATTGGTCACACGTGTTTTTCAGAACCAGATATGGTACTAGAGTCACTATTAAGTTAGAACCATAGGCTAAAGACCATATCGAGCCCTATGTGCCAAATCCCATAAATGCAAACCTAGCTTTCCATGATCAAGAGGATCAATCCATGACCCTCGACCCCACTATACCTATAGAAGGCATACCTGATATAAATTTAGATGAATGGGTAGCCAAGAATCATGAGGTTGAACCATTCAGTCTCACGAATGAAGTAGGTTTGGACATTTATATGATTCAGGAGCCTGATGTGACTATTCCAAATTTGGTCAAGGAAGAAAGATAGCTAAAACAAAAAAATTGATCAGCTTTGGAAGATGTACTTTGATGGATCTAGGAGTAAAATAGGTGCTGGTGGAGGAGTAGTTCTCATTTCACTTGAAGGAGACACGTATTACTCAACTTTTAGATTTTCTTTTAGTTGTTCTAATAATGTTGTTGAGTACAAAGAATTGATACATGGTTTAGAGTGGGCCAGGAAAAGGAAAATCAAGTGTTTACAAGTGTTTGGTGATTCTGAATTGATTGCAAATAAGGTTAGAAATCTGAATTTAACAAAGAATGATTTGCTGAAATTGTATAAACACTGTGTTTGGGACTTAATTGAAGAGTTTGATGCATTTAATATGCAACCAGTACCAATAAATTAGAACAAGCAAGTTGATAAACTTGCTGCCATAGGATCATAGTTTGACATTCCAGCTGAAATTCACAACGTGGAAGTGCAACAATATGTGAAGGTAGTTGTCAGAGCGTCAGTACCTAATAATAATGTAAGTTGGAAGATTTTTGACAATGATGAACAAATAATCCACTTTGTGATGGAAGAAGTAGAGTTTTCAGCTGGAAACCAACAAAAGTTTGATCAACAATATGTTGATCAGATCATGCAACTAAAGTATAACAAGTTGCCAAAGGGTTTGGTGACCCTTGAATCCATCTTCAATACTGATGATCAAGTTAGAAGAGATAAATCCAACATCACAGTGAAGCAAGAGCATTATGAACCAATTGAAATATTCAAAGACAAGCTCCTTAAGCTTGGTAAAGTCTATACAAAAGAGGAAGAACAAGCCTTTGTCTTGCTTTGTCAAGAATTCAGTGAGATTTTTGCTTGGGAATATGGAGATCTGAAGGGTTTGAACCTTGAGTTAGCTCAGCATACCATTGAGCTGGAACCCAATGCGAAACCAGTTAGACAGAAGCAAAGGCCCTTGAATCTGAAATTAGAATATCTGATGAAAACAAAATTGAATAAGTTGATTGAAGGTAGTATCATTTTTCCAATCAAGCATACTTCTTGGGCATCAAACCTGGTGCCCATCAGAAAGAAGAATGAAGAGATAAGATTGTGCATTGATTTTCGTGATCTAAACAGATCTTCACTTAAAGATCACTATCCGCTACCTTTAATGGACCAAATACTGCAGGTTGTTTTACGATCAAAGAGGTTCTCATTGTCGGATGGATATTCAAGTTATAACTAGATATTGGTTAAAGAAGAAGACCAGCATAAGACAACCTTTACCACCAAGTGGGGTACTATGGCTTACAAAAAGATGCCATTTGGATTGTCAAATGCATGAGAAACCTTTTAGAGAGCAATGGATATGGCTCTCAAAGGTTTGATAAAAAAATTTGTTCTTGTCTACTTGGATGACATCATTGTTTTCTCATGAAATGCTAATGAACGTTTTGGTCATCTTAGATAGATTTTTGAGCGATGTAGAGAGTATGGAGTTTTTTTGAATCCAAAGAAAAGCATTTTTTTTGTTCACAAAGGTAAACTTTTGGGTTACATTGTTTCTAAAGATGGTATCTCTATTGACCTAGAATGTATTGCAACCATTCTGGCATTGGCACTTCCTGCTCACAAAAAGGGTTTGCAGAGTTTTCTAGGTAGGATAAACTTCGTTAGGAGATTTATTCCTAACATTGCAGAATTGATGCAACCTCTCACAACCATGTTAAAAAATAATATGGAATTCAGCTGGACAAAGGAGGGTAAGAACAATTTTGAACAAATTAAACAGGCACTTGTAGTAGCCACAACACTTATAAATCCAAACTTTGATAAAGATTTTATACTGTATTTGTTTGGTAGTGTTGACACAATTTTTTCCATGTTATGTCAACAGAATGATCAAGGACTTGAACAACCCATAGCATTTTTTAGTCAAGTCTTGCATGATTATGAAACAAGGTATTCATTTGTTGAGAAACATGTGCTTTTTGTAGTGAGAAGTCTCAAGAAGTTTAGACATATGTTATCTAATAATAAAATACATATGCTGGTAGCTCACCCGACTATCAAAGAATTTTTGCTGAATAAGGACATTAATGACAAGCGAGTAGGTTGGATAACCAAAGTCATGGAATACAACATTAACATAAAGGTTACCAAGCTTGTTAGAGTTAAGGGTCTGTACGAGTAGCTTGAAAAAAAGTACAAAACAACAATGAATCAGTCACTACAGTCCTTAATAATGAAGAAGAACATGTTGTTCCAGCTAATTTAGCTAATTGGATCCATCAAATGATCCATTATATTCATATTGGATATTGCCCAGAAGGTATGGACAAGTCTAAATGAAGGTATTACAGATTACAAGAAATTTCATATGCAGTAATAGATGGTGTTTTGTATAAATATTTCAATGGAGCATTCCTCTGATGTATTAACCCTGATGAGATTGAAAGAATTCTAGAGGAATTCCATGATGGAACTGTTGGAGGTCACTTTGCACCACATACTACAACCCTGAAAATAATGAAAGCTGAATATTATTGGCCAAATATTTTCAAAGATGCACACACCTATGTCAGAAAATGTGCTAAATGTTCACTATTTGTAGGAAAATAGAAGTTAGCAGCCCTGCCCCTGAAACCAATTTAGGTTGAGCAACCATTTGGAAAGTGGGGACTTGATTTCATCGGTCCAATTAACCCACTACCAAGTGCAGGGCACAAGTGGATCTTGACAACAACATATTATTTTACAAAATGGATAGAAGCAGTTTCTTTGAAGGATGCAAATGAAACATTTGTTCTAAATTTTTATCAGGACTTAGTTTCCAAGTTTGGTACACCTAAATCTATCATTTCAGATAATGCTTTAGCCTTTATTGGTTTAAAAGTTTCAGATTGGTCAGTGAAGAATAACATTTATCTGAATACTTCATCCAATTATTACCCCAAAAGTAATGGACATGCTGAATCAACAAATAAGAATCTGATTAAGATCATAAAAAAGACTATCGAGGATAATCAGAGAAGATGGCATGAAAAACTTAAATTATCCCTTTGGGCTGATAGAGTTACACCAAAATGATCAATAGGTTTTGCACCATATGTTTTGGTTTATGGCAAAGAGTCCAAGTTTCCTATTTCAATAGAGTTACCAACTTTGAGCTACATAGGAGAATTGGAGTTACTTGAGGAACAACCTATGCAAGTCAGACTTGTTGAATTGATAGAGTTGGAAGAAATTAGAAAAGAAGCTTTTAGGAAGCTCTAGATTCATCATTCTCAGATGAAGAAAATGTTTGACAAGAAAGCAATAGCAAGAGTCTTCAATGAGGGTGATTTAGTCTTCAAATGGGATGAGTTAAAGAGAAGACCCAACAAACATACCAAATTTGATGCCATGTGGGATGGCCCATACATTATCATAGAAAAGAAATAACATAACGCTTTTTGGCTCTCAAGGTTGGATGGAGAGGTGTTGCCAATCCCTATCAATGGGATTCATCTCAAGCAGTGCTTTTAAGCATTTGGTTTGTTGATGTACATAGTAGTGTAGTTTTCAGTTTCAGTTATGCTTTCAATAAGTTCCCCATGGCACATTTTCATTCAGTATTATTTTTCTTTCAATAAAGTGCAGTTGTTGCACAGGGTTTTCAAACTCTATCTTAAACAGAGTCTCAGTAGTTTCTTTTAGTTTTTGTGTGGTTTGAAGCTGAGGTACAAATTTTTCTAAGTCAAGGAAAAGAAAAAAATGGACTCCATGCCCAATGGAAAAGCTACATAACTGGTCTATGGTGTTTAGAATGCAAACACTTTGCAGAGGTCGTCAATTTTCTACATATTTTTCACTACCAGCTCAAATGGGTAGAGTTGAATTGAATTCATCATTGAGAGGTACACAGTGTTTAAAATTTTACTGCTAAATATGTGTCATCATGTAAGAAAATCATATTACATTTGATTTTAAGTTTTATTATGCAAGTATTTGTAACAAAAAATTAGACATTTGCATAAAAAATGTTGTTTTATTCATATTATAAAGATCAAGGTCCAAAACAAGCCATGGGAGTAGCTTAATTTGATTTGCATAATCAAATGATAGGTACGAAAACAAATTGAAAACCATACATCTGTAGACAATATAAACATAGAAAGGAGGGTGGTTCATCATTGCCTGTAATGATGGTGCCATTGATACTTGATATCTTTGACTAGTGTTGTTGAAGCTTTCCAGGTTCCCCGACTCCAATCTCCTTAGGTTGTCCTGTAGGATGAATGAAAATGATGTTAGAGATTGACTCTAAGAAATGATGAATCAAGATCAATCCTATGCCTACATTTCCAATAGGAATATAATCTACATCAATTCAAGCATACATTAGTTGATCAAGTTAAAAGAGAACAAAGATTCATTGGAAGCTTTCAGCTTCGATTGTTTTTCTAACAAGTTTGTTCACTGTGTAGGTATAGGAAAAGTTATGTTGCTAATTCGGAAATATTTTAGTATGTGGAGGAAAATGGGCTCCCACAAGGGTAGAGCCCAGCATATTGAAGTTACTACAATCTTCATAGCATAATGCATAAGAGAGGTGCATTATTCACGTCAAATTTTTCAAGCATAAAGACTATTCCATGAACTTCAAAGAAACAACTTATAAGTATTCTCTCATTGACTGATGATATGAAGGAACAATCAATAAGACTTGTTTAAAAGAGCATGGTTAATATTTACACATAATGTTCTTAGTTTTAGTTTCATTTCAAATCTAACATTTGAACTTACAAAGGAAAATGTGTTGCACCTTTTACACTAAGGGAGGAGCAAAGCATTCAGGCAAACAAAGGTATTTCTTAAAGGAACCCTCATGATCACATTTGAAACTATTTTTGTGCTTCAGAGCTTGTATCAATAAATGTAAACCTTGGATCAGTTTGATAAACTATGAAGAGCATTAAAAGAAGACAAAGACAAAATAGTGTTCCGCATAGAATACTAGAATGTATCCCAACTACAAGGTTTGAACAACAGAATGGAATAACATTGATTGACAAATCAAAAAACGGTGAGTTACTTCATATCATGCTATTGTAAGTTACAGATTGCTTCATAAAGTTTGTAAGGCATAGAAGAATAATGGTATTTGCACAGATGCAAGGGTGGAGTGACTCACATAGAATATAATTTCAAGAAAAATCCCAGCATGATTTAATGAAACATTTCATAAATAAATTGAAAGAGCTCATCTAGTGTCTAAAGAAACCCTACTGCCATTGCAAGCATGAAAAAGAGTAGATATTGCATCATAGTAACAATGAGAATTCATTATGATGACAACAAAAAGAAAGGTCACTTTTAGTGAGCCAATGAAAACCATTGAAGAACTTTTTGAAAATATAAAACAATCTCTGTAGGGGTGATTTCCACATGAGCATTCATTCAAGTAAAGATACCTAGTTTTCAAAAGGTAGAGAAAAAGGTACCCAATCTGTTCATGCAGCCCGAGGAGATCTCATTGAGAAAAGATGAATCAGAATACCCAGTTGAGGGTTTTGTCTCCCAATTGGGGGGTTTTGTTTCAAAAGATAAAATAATGAAATATAGAAGATACAAAGATACAATGCAAAAACACTGAGTACACCCAGTAAGTGTCGGTATAGATCATAGGATGGAATATACAGATTCAAGTCTGAACAAATGAATGTTTCCAAACATAGATCACATCAACTTAATACTCACAACATCAACAAAGATATTTGATATAAGAAGGAGCATAATGGAATAAGATATGCATGAAGAGAAAAAAGGGGATTGTGCAAAGAATTCAACAACAATGCCAGTCACTTTGAACAGATTGCAGTGGAGTATATTTATACCATGGTTCATTCATTTAAGTGCAACACTGGGGTTTGTGAATGATAATTAGAAACAATTACAATCTTTTGAAGGTGTCAACAAGTCATAACATCAAGTTTTAGGCTATTCAATAAGTGTTCAGACCATGTACTCCTACAAGAGATGTAGATTACAAAATTTTGTACTCATAGTGCAGTGTATAGGAGTCTTGAGATTTCCTAGAAGGAAGTGACAAAATCTACAGATGAGTAGAAATCGAGGTCAAAGCATCTAGAGGAGTCAATCATTATTTCTCTTTTTACCTCAGAAAACATACAAGGGTTTCTAACACAAACTTTCAACACAATGAGTTGAGCAAGAAGGAGAAAATATCCATTAAATGCATGGCTGCAACCATTCATACAAGGAAAATCATTAGCATTATATATATATATATATATATACCGAAGACTTTCAAGTTTGAGTTACAGAATGGTAAAGCCCACGACCAGGAGAAAAATCAAGCACTTTCCAACAATCAATCTAGGGTTTTTACCCTTTTGTTTACACAAAAAGAGGATAAAAACCTCACCATGAGAAGGAATAGTTTAAAGGTGAAAGCTTAACCGATGCTTGTTATTTTCCTACAAAGTGTAAAAGAAAAAGCTATAGGAAAACAAGAGAAGAGATAAAAACTCACCAATAGATACCTGTAAGACAACAAAAAGTTGTGGCCAAGTCTCATAGGAACTTCTAGATGATGGGTTCGAGCTCATGCATGGCGGTTTCAGGTCAAGTCTCCATCAACAGAGGAGTACATAAAAAGGAAAATACCCGAAAATCATGAAGAGGTCGTGATATAGAAGAGAGATTTCAGGGTAAATAATACAAAGAAGAATGGAGCAGAGCTAAAGACATAACAAGACTCATGCTAGTCGCGACCTTGAAGGCCAGTTTGCTTCCAAATGAAATGTAGAAAGTTACAAAATAGTACAAAATTAACTTACCCTACTTGTGGAATGAAGAGTCAACCTACAAAGACTTCAGATCATGGCTTCAAAGCTCCAAAGCCTCCACTATGGCGACGTGACAGATTTTCTTAGCAAGCTTTGTGACAAAATAAAATGCAAATGGGAGGTTCTATACTTTGTTTAGGGTTTCATACCCTAATTCGCCAAATTCATGTGATTTTTGTCACATTTTATTCAAAATATCATCCCCTTATTAATGTCAAGGCTGTGGATTTAAACCAAAATTTATTTTCCTTAGGAAAAAAATTGCTAAGTCCTCATGTAGTGTGCAAAGAGGCATGAATGTAAGAAGGTAAATATTAGGTTTTGAGTAAGGTTATTATTTTATTAATCTCTAATGTTGATGTTTTGCATTATACAATGTAAGCTTAATTAATTAAATGATGAATTATGGTCATTTAATTAATTTAGCTATTTTAAGGTGCAAACATTCTGAGACTTCAAGTGAATGTTGCATGCAAAGTGCTAAATTTAGATTGCACATGGAGGGGAATATATTAAAAATACTGAAAATAAATTTCGCTCATGCACTAAGTGGAACTTTGGTTTTCAGTCATGCAAGTCATGCAAATACTGAGGCTTCTTTTTTAGTTCTACATCAGTTCACAGGGTATTTTGGTCATGCACATGGAGAAGTGGATTTTTCTTGGCACAGAGTGTAGTTTGCTTCTTTTTTGGGCTATTTTCATCAAGGTTTCCTCTTCTGCTCATATTTCACATTGGAGATGCATTTTTTCACTTTAGTTGGATTTGAGTTCTATTTTTGGTTGCTTTGTGCATGCCTTTTGTATATATTGGAAAAACTTAGTCGTTTTTCCTCTAGTTCTTGTTTTTTGCCTTTGCCTTCAGCAAAGAGACTTAATGTAACTCAGCTTTCAGAATTTAATAAGATTATGCAATAGTTTTTATAGGTTAATTAGTGTATGATTTTGCAAAAGGCTCCTTTAATTTCCAGTATATTCATTTTTGCCTTAAAGATTTCAGGTGTCATTGTTGTGTAGGATTTGATCAAACGATTATTGTGTTATAAGTTTTGAGACCTTTAATATTTCTATCTCCTTCATAAATTTATGTATGCATTTTATTTTAAGTTCATTGGTTAAACACTATGCATGTAAATGATTAAATAGTTTAGTCGTGAAAACCATGTTGTCCCTCGAAGATTGTATTTAATAAAGGCCTTTGTTTAAAAAAGTTAGGTGATTAAGCTACTAGATCAGGTTATGAAAATAGAAATACTGGGTAATCAATTTGAGTTAAATCTGCATATTAGTTTCTTTCGGTGCATCACCATTGTTCAGTTTTCCAGTTTTTAGCATTAGTTTTAAGTCCATAATCAGAGAATCATATAGGAACCAACCTAGAATCTGGAGGTCTATCCTCACCATAGGAATACCCACAACCTGGAGATAGTTCCCATGTTTCAATAGATTGTTGAATCTAACCATTCAAGCATTCAGGTACAATTTGTTTGACAACAACACATTCATAGAATAAAAGAATAGAAAAGTTATCACAAAGAGATAATACTAGATTTACATGGGAAAAACCTTACGAGAGAAAAAACCACACACCAAGTAAACCACTTTGTATTATAGTAAATAGATTCCATATAAAGTTTAAAACTTTACTCTTAGATGTTAACTCACAATAGCAATACAATCCCTTGGTCGACCTCACATGCCAATTACAATTCTCATCTCTCACACTTTGTTACAATGCTCGTAAAAGAAAACAATGTGTAGCCACTCAACCACTATTAGGTTTTCATTAATTTCACTATCTTAATCGACAAGATTCCTTCATCTCAGGCCACACACACTACCATCCAACACACATCAAGCCACCCAAAAATTAATTTGGTTTAAGAGAATATTACCATATTTTCTCTTTGTCAACCAGTGAGTCAAATCATTCATTTAATGCAAATATATCACTTATTAAGAAATATAGCTTTCGGTCCAATGATTGTTGATTCACAACAGCAATGTAGAATCAACGAATGAATTCATGCCAAGTTTTGACACACCACTCATCCACCACTTTTGACTATTGTATGATTTGAGTTCACCAAATCAACCATCGCTTTCAAATTGTCAACTCTCCTTCATATACCACTTGCCGTGGTGTGAGGTCCACGAAGACATGCATACACCGCTTGTTCAATTCCAAAGAATCAAGATGGGAATCTACAATATTCGCAATAAGTTTCTCAAAAAAGACTTCAATATTTAACTCCCAACACTTGAAGTGGTCCCCACATTTCACATAACATCCATATCACTTCCGTACAACTGACGCCACCATCTATCGGTTATGTTACTATGTCACTACAAAACAAAACTTCACAATCTCAATATCAAAGGTTATGAAGTTCTCAAAACCCATGACATGTAGATAACAAGGTCACCAAGTCGAGAGAAAACCGAAATTCAGAACCTCTAGTCAGAGGTTAGGAATTTCCTAAAACCTGTGACATGCCTATAATGATGTTGCCAATATGGGAGAAACCTGAACTTCACAACCTCAATTGGAAGTTAGGAAAATCTAGAAACTCGTGACATGCCGATAACAAAGTGAAGCTCAATGATGCCAAGTTAGGAACTTTTGGAACTCCACAACTTAGGTTTCAAGGTTCTGTATTTCGGTGATAGTCTGGCAATGAAGGCCAACAAAGGGAAAAGACACCAAGTCTTTACAAGAGGTTCAATCCAGCAAGTTGAGGCATATTTTTCCAACAAAATAATCAAAAAATCAAAAAACATCAAAATCCTATACAACTAAAATCCAAAAAAAATAGAAAATTGTAAAGTCAAAAATCTAAAACATCCAAAACGCATCAAAATTATTAAAAAGGTAAAAACATCGAACATCAAAATTAAAAATAGTACAATGTCAAACTTCAGGTCTCTGATCTTGAATGTCGGCAAGGCCATAATTGATGTGCCCCCCGAGACACCCTACGTCAGTCCTTTAGGAGCTCGTCATAATACACTGGCATTCCATCAACTACTCATATTTTTTTTTTAATAATTTGAGTCAGTCGAAGTACGTGGTCTTTGTGTGTAAAACGTAGGCAAGGCTAATCTTTGATCAGCCACTGAGGCCCCTAGGATAGCCTTTTAGGTTAGGTTCTTGGTCGTAAATCTCAAAAAAACCCTAAACATTCAAATATCTTGAAAAGCCCTAAACATTTGAAATCTCAAAAATCCTAAACATTTAAAAACTTGAAAAAGCACAAAAAAAAATTGAAATTTGAAAATCCAAAACATTTGAAAACTTAGAAAAACCCTAAACAACCTCAAATAAAATGTAAACATAAAAATTCACAAAAATATTTTAAAATCCCAAAAACAACCTCAAAACATCTTCAAAATATCAAAAACATTGAAATATTTTAGAAAACCCAAAACCATCCATCCCATCTCGCTTTCACCTGCAATAAAAATTCATCCATGATAAATTGATCATCACCTTCAACCTTTGGAAAAAGAAATAGAAAACAAGTGTTGCAAGTCGTAAAGTGAAAACCTAATTGTCAAAATCTAAAGTCTAGATCATAGGTAAATGAGTCAGTGAAGTTTTTATCAACGACTTATCACATACCTCAACCTAATCAAAACATCTGATCAAAATTTCCTAGGACGTATCCTTCCTATGATGGACATCAACATCAAAAAATACCTTAGCTATATTAAACCTTGCAAGAGATATAGATAACACTGATTGTTTTCCTTTTATATTTTCTTATGATTTATCTTATTGACCTATTCTGAGGACCTCTCGATGATGTCTATCAAAATTATTTAGAGAGAAAGGAATCAGGCATCGATCATTATCTTTTGTTTGTTGTGCTTGTGGATATTCTTGTAAAATAATCTTGGCACATACTTGCTTAGTTGTGTGTGGGGAGGTTTTATGGAGTACCTTCTTGACTATTGCATATGCTTTGGTCCGAGATATTCTGAACTACTAAACTACATTCCGACAAGGTTTTTGTATGTCAAGGTATGAACAAGAAATTTCCTATCTGTTTGTAGAGTCAAAGTACATTACACTAGATACAACGTCGTCCTGGTTTTCAATACCTTGATGCATTGTGTCTATGTGTTATATCAAAAATAAGGAATGACATAAAATCCCAATCCCAAGATATGAGAAAATCATCCATATCATCACCATATCTAATAAAGTGTCGGTGGATCAAAGAATTGTTGGAGTTCTTGAATAAATATCAAAATCAATGGTCAAATCATTCATTATTTCTTCTATCTTCTTTCCATGCTAAACTAGTATCATGAAAGCCAACAAAAATATCATCATGCATCCATCCTGCATCCATAAATTATTATCATGCATACATCTTGCATTATCACATGTCATAATAAAGCAAACACAATCCATTGCATCATCATTATCATTTAAGTTTTTTTGAATAATATAGATTTGTTATTCTAAGAATCTTAATGTATTTCATTCATCGCATCCATTGCATGATCATATCATAAGCATAAACATTTGCATCATCCATATCCACATGCATACATACATCATGGCATCATAAATTTTATAGAAAAGTACACAAAAAGAAATGCATCCATCCATACATCTTGCATACACATATCATATCATTTGCATATCATAAACATAAGAATATTGAAAAATAATATACCACATCCATTGTAGTACATCCATCCCATAACCTTAAATCTCATATACATCACATCATAGATCATCATCACATATCACGTAAATAGAAGAGGTACATCCAATTAACATTGCATCCATACATATCATAGTGAATAAATATACAACATCATATCATATCATATGCATCCATACATTCATAGAGTTTGAAATAAAAGCACATCACATATCAAATCAAGATCATCTCATATATATCAAAAAATGGTGAGTGTGATGGTATAATATCTGAATCAGTGTTTGTATATTAAATCAAAAGTAAAATATCCATGAGGCTATCAAAAAGGAGCCCATTAATGTATATCTATAAAAATACATTAGGAAAATAATCAAAAAAATTCTACACAAGCAGGCTAGCCCTAGTGACTGCTCAACTCACCCCTAACTGATGGTTGATCCTCAACTTTAGGTGGTGCTCCACTCCATTGTGAAAAATCAGGTTGTCTCATCACCTGGGGAAAATCCCTATGGTAGTGCATGTAGTAGTAAGTTGCCTCAGTCACTACCTCTCTATACAATTGGGTAGACACTATCTATGCCTATGAAGTAGCTATCACTACCTCAAGCTGCTACCTCTATCCAATCTCCTAGGCCAACTATAATTCCAATTGTTGCCACAACTGAACCTCATGATATCGCTATCATGTCATATCATACAACTATTGTTGTAGTTGATCTCTCTTAGTAGTAAGAGTCTATATCTATGCCTGTGCCTACTAATCTGGTTGTATGGGTGGAGGAGGCAGTGGTGCCCCTAGAATCTATCCATCATGTTTCCTTGGTTCTTGATGATCCAAATCTTGTTGTTGATGCTGGTGCCCAAAACTTAGCACTTGGATCCTATCTTGGTCTTGATCCCTTGGACATCTACCTTGACCTCCATCCCTATCTCCATCCCTGCCACCATATCAGCCTCTGCCTCTACCTTTGCCTATACCTCTGCCTCTCCCTCTATCTCCAAGGTATCCCCCTATTGGGTTTGTCAGGCGAGTGGGTGGCCTGAACTATGCATCATATGTTGGAGTGGTGTCTACATCTGGCATACCCTAATCATAAGCCTAGGGTTATGCAAAAAGTTGTATGAAATCATCAATGACCACCTAGGGCTCCATCTGTGGTCCCCACTGCACCTCTCTATGACCTCACAAAAATAGTAGTGTAATCATGAGGAGGCACATCATGCACCTCCCCAAACTATCGAGAAACACAGTTTGGGATGTATTTCTCAATAATCATGTGCTCTCTGTACTATAGGTATCGAGTATGTCGAGAAAAATCTAGCTACTATAGATCATCATACCACCATGGATGTTGTAGCCATGACCTCCATTTGAACACCATCATGTCATCAATGAAATGAATCCAATATGAAAAACTTGTGGGGCTCGTGTGTTGTAATGTCATCGGTACCCTGTAGCGGAACATGATATTCTCATCCTAATGAATATCTACAAGAACAACCAAGGGCCTCAACACTGCAATATGCTCGTAAGCCCATATGTGAAACAAAGTCACCCCTAATCTAATGCTCCATCCCTCGTGGTAGACAACCTCATGCATGTCATGTATAAGGAGGCAAGGAGGACTGGACCCCATGCATACATCACATCCCTCCTGATCATACCCTCCCATACCAATCCCCATTTGAGACTAAAACCTCTACCCCATTGATTTGGGGTAATAATGCCAGAGATCATTTGTTACAAGGAAAATTTTGAAGATATCCACCCACCCATGGTATAAATCTAGATCAATTTGAGAGCTAATCAGAACAATTTGTGACCTATGTAGGAGAGAGAGACACACATCTCTCCCGACATTTGTGTCATAGATGACACACTCTCCATGAATGGAAAATCACAATATGTTCCACACATCCTCTAGTGTGATAGTCACCTCACCTATGGGTAGGTGAAATGATAAGGTCTTACTGTGCCACCTCTTGATCAACACACTCATCATAGCGAGGTGGGTCCTGATCTCGAGCAAAGAAAGCAATGAATCCTAAACCCAACCTCCCCAACCGCTCCACTTGTAGGTCATCAAAATCTCTCACTGTAGCCAAAATGTATGAATGATTCTCTTGTGACATCAATGGTGAGGGGTCCTCCTACACACACCGCACAAAATGTTATTTTGCTAAAAAAATTGAAAAAACTAATCAAAATTTGAGATTGTGCATCCAAAACATTAAATGTGTCACTAAAATCAATAATGTTGTTGATTTTTTTGTGCTTCACTATATCAATTTTAGGGGTGAGTTGCCAATTTTGTGACACACATTACTACACTCAATAGAAAATTGGTATTAGGGTGCATCGCTATATCAAAAAATCATGGTGTGTCACCATTTGTTACATGCGTTGCCCATCGATTTCAAGTGACCCTGAACTTAAAAGGCCCATGCATCACTATATTACCCTAGCAACCCCCAAATGATCTACGTCACCCAATCAAAAAATCAGGGTGCACTGCTCAACTGAGGGTTCATTGCTATAAAATTAATATTAATGCTTTTGATGCTTCAATAGTGTCGCCATACATCGAGATGTCTATTGACCTAACTTTGACACCCTATTAAATGCACCTAAAAGCTAAAATAAAGGTGAGTTTTGAATCACATACCTGAGGTCTTGCATTTACTCATCATTGGTACTCTTGAACTCACTTAGACAGATGAAGGGAAAGCACACAGTGAGCCATTTTGCTGAGGTATCAGAGCTCAAACTGCAAGAATCTCTAAAGGTGTGAATGCACAAATGAATTGAAAGTGGCCCTTCTTTGCCTATTTAAGCCTAAAAATTAATGTTTTTTGCCCTAATCTCAGCCAAAAGCTTGGGTTTTGCCCTGTTTTACTTATTTCCACTTTGTACAACCTATTTTGAGCTATTTTTTTGTGCTTCTGAGGCCATTTTTGGTATGTCGAGGCCTTATTCAACACCTGAACCCATATTTCACCTTTGTCAGGAAATCAACCCAAAATTCAAAATTTCCACTCGATTTCTTAAGGGGGCAGCGAACCAGCTTATTCCTTCCATTGGGGCAACAATGGGGCATCCAAAAATCATAATTTTTTTATTTTTTCATTTGAGCAACAATTTTTAATCCAAAAAACGTCATTATTTGAACCAACACCACAAGTAGCTTGCTTCAAAGAGGGGTAAAATGTAGACACTTAAAAATTTCTTGAATGATATCATGCACTCGAATCAAATATACTAACACCATTTCATCCTAAAACTCACCCTCTTTTTTCTTGATTGATTAAATTAGCCTAGCTATTTAATTAATTATGTCATTTTTCATCTGTTAATCTAATTGACCTAATTAGGTTAATTCATCCCCTTTCATACTAACATCTCATCCAATTGAATTGAATAAATCCAACTATTTAATTTAATCCCTAAGTCCTCTTATTTAAATAAATAACCCTGTTATTTAATTAAATATCATAACACTTTTCCCTTTTTCATTAAATCATTTATTTAATGAATATCATTTAATTCCCCTAATTTGCATAGTTAAAACTTTATTTAATTATCAAATTACTAATAAATCTAATCCCCCTCACTTGGAAGGGAATATTCCTCTTTTTCACATTCCTCCAAAAGGAAATATTCCTTCCCCTTTTGCACATTAAAACTTTGATTTAATTTGCTAAATATCTATTTTTCCTTACCCATGAGGATAATCCAAGGAATATTCTTCCTTATAAAAAACTTACAAGACTTCATGTGCAATTTAACCTACAAGACTTCTCGTGTAAGTCTTGAAAGTGTGTTTGTTTGGATAAATTAGAGCCCTTGATTAAATATCATCTTTCATTTTCAATCCTTGATGTGAATCCATGATCCATGCCTCCATCTTCCTTCCTTTTTGACCATTAATTAACCTTTTTAATCTTAACCCTTCATTTCTCATTTTCTCTCCTATAAATACGTCACTATTTGAGACAAATGGATCCACCTTTTCAAAGAAAACTTATGTTGTTGAAACTCATCCATCCATCTTTTAAAACAAAAAATTTATGCTGTTAAAATCACTTGCACTTGCACTCATATTTAGCACTCATTTAGCATCATTTTACTTGCATATTATCTTATCTTCCATTAATGGATTCCATGGTAACATATATGCATCCATTTAGCTTATTTGGTAATTAGGGTTTCAATATTTTTCACTTAAACCCCATTTAGATTAGCTTTGCATACATCCATATCAATAATCTTAGCATAAATCATGTTAAAATAACTTGCATCATGTTCATTTAGCTTTAAATCATGTTTTCATGCACATGTCACAATGGTTTCATTAGTTTTCTTCAATAAAATTGATTGAAACAAGCTCATTTATCTATGAGATTGGGAAAGGGTCGCCATTCCACATCATTGCGACACTAGTCCCCCAATAGGATAAGTTTCAATGGATTAGAATAGGTGTCTTTGGAGCTTTCATGATTTTATATTCTAGTTTTAATGGATTCTTAGTTTAGTCTTTGTATTGGATGATCTCTATTGGGATTGATGTTTAGTGACTTGAATATGCTTCGTATCCTCATGGATCAAGTGTAGTCGGCCCATACTAATCTGTCGGTCATAAATATATCTATATATATCATTTCCTATACTATATATATGTATATATAATTGATATTAAACAAAAATCATATGTATACCTATATACATACATACATATATATATATTACCTCATATATACCTATATATATATATTATTTAACATTCTTCTACAATTATCTATTTATCTTGATTTATATACAAGATTCAGTAATTGATGAACAAATTGATTCATATTGAATAATTAAATTTATTTTCTTTATCAAAAAGTAATAATCCAAGATTCAACTAGGTTAGACCTAACCTTTCGACTCGACTCACTTATAAAAACACACAAAATGACTCAACAATAGGATTAGGGTAGACCTACGTGAGTGTGTGTGAGAACTCAATTGGAATAGCCTATTTCTTAAATTCTATATTCATGTCTCTGGTGATACTCTCCCTCTCCCTCTGGAAGACAAGAAAATTGTACTACATTTCACTTAGAATCCAAATCAAATAGTTAGCCGAACTATTAATCATGAAATCATATAATCTTATCAATAACAATTATAATAATCATCAAAATTAAAATACATTACATTGCATTTAATCTCATCATAATGTTAAATACATATAATCATCATCATTTATCAAAATGCATTTTAACATAAATAGTTAAAAGTAACTTGGTAAAAAAAAATTAGGGTATAACAATTTCCTATAGAATATATCACATGTATATCCCCATTAAGGCATGAACTTTCCATCCTCCATCATCAAATCACCTCCCTTTAGGTCATTATATTGTGTTTACTTTTTTACTCCTTGTTTGGAACCAAGGCCCCCTCCACCACCAATCCCCCCTCTCCACCATATTTCGATCTAGAACTATCTCCCATAGGACCCCTATCCCCTATCATTCTCACCACTCCCATCTACCTCAATCATCTCACAGAAGCTTGGCTTCAACATTTCACTAGACACCAATTTGTGTGTTTTTATTTGGTTTTATACATTCTATTTGGTGTTTGATTATTTCTTATATTTTTTCTCCATACAACATGTCACACTTACTATAATCCTTTATATTATGGCGTGATATGGAAATTTCCCCATTGGATCACTATTCTATTTGGAACTCCTATATTTTTGTGTCAATCCTTAAGCATGTAGAAAATTATCATGATCCCTTATATCATGGTGTATAGTTCCAGTGCTATAGAAAATATTTTTCTCATTGTATAATATGCTACGTAGATAGAATTCATAACTTTAATTACTTCTACCTTCATTTCTCTTTTCCATCACCCATCCCTAACTACTCTTTATCTCTCCTATTCCTTTTCATCCTTCATCCCACTCCTCAATCATGTGTCAACATAATCCTAACCAATAACCTTGAGATATCATCATATAATTTATATATCCATGATATATCATCTTCTAATCCAATCATCTAATCAAAATATATCAATATGTCATATCCTATTCCATCATTTTTTATCCTTTACTCATGGTCTATACCAGGGAAAACTTCAGTGGTGAATCTTCGCCAATTGGTGAATAATTGAAATCAAGACCTCCAGAAATGGTGAATAGTACAAGCTAAAAAGGAGACTGAATCGCTAAGTTTTTACAAAAAAATAAAATTGTCTCAATTAATTCGCCTATAATGCATTATTTTTTAAACTAATAAATCAGATTGATTTGCCATGTAAACGATGCATCATAGGAACTGATTCACCAATAGTTTATACTGTAATTAAAAATATTAATTATATTCACCATTACTTTTGGGGCAATATCACCACTAATAATAAATTACCATTTAATTTTAGGGATATTTTAGCCTTGAATAGGGCTTTTATTTATTTCCATCAAATCATCGATTAGATTTTTAATCGAATGGCTCAACCACAACCTATATGCATGTGCCTTTTAAAAGGTTTGTTGAGGCTCAAAATTTGTTTTGGGCCGCATGATTAGATTTAATCATGTGGCCCAAAACAAATTTCAGGCCTCAACAAGCCTTTTAAAAGGCACGTGTGTATAGGTCATGGAATCAATCATGTGGCCCAAAAACCATTCTGGGCCTCAACAAGCCTTTTAAAAGGCACGTGTGTATAGGTCACGGAATCAACCTTTAGTCATCCGATTAAAAAGCTAATCAATGGTAACAATTTCACTTTTCATTTAGTCTTATTTTTAAAGTGATATTTTTTAAAAAATACTTAATCTGTGTGTTCTCCAATACATTTCCCCTTCGAGCGCCATAAGGAGGCTATGCCCCCTTGACCCTGTCAGTGGCTGCTGCCCCCAGGCCCCTACTTCAATATTACAAAAAATATAAAAAATATTGGGGAACTATGCCGACCAACCAATCAAAGAATGCAAAAGGATGGGAATGTTGATAGCTTCTGAGTAGGGAAGATTTAAAGGTAGTTTCAAATAGCTTCAATTTTGTGTTCTTCAATGTAAAAATTCATATGTCAAAATTGCTATAAGAAAAGTCAATTGTTTTGATATTAAAGTTGACATTTTGATGTTGGAGTAAGTAGTATTAGGCATATCATTTTGGTGATATATAGTTAAGGTGGATCTCATCTTAACCTTGAACAACTGAACTCATATTTCACATATTATATTCTACTCCTTTTTATTATATAATATAAATAGTTGGCTTATGGCCTTTTAATTAAAAAAAAACTATGCAAATTTTTAAAGGAGAGATTCACCATTGTAATTAATATTTTTAGTGATTATTTTCTAGGATTCTCCATTTTGATTATTATTTTTACCAATTATTCATTAAGATTTTCCAAGATTTTATAATTTTTTTAATAATGTGCATAGATTTGCTAGGAAAATTAATATTTTTTTCAAATAAAAGGAAAGATTCACCAAGAAAATTATAGCACTTAGCCAAGATTCGCTAGGATTTTACACCTTCATTGAGGGGGTTTCTTAAAGTTATCCCTGGTGTATACATCCTCTTCATTTGATCATCATCTCAAGAAATTAACTTTTCACTATGGTATTTAATATTATCTTTCATCCTCATCCATTCTCTTTTCAAGGTCCCCCTTAGATCACATTCATCCCAGCATCCCTCTTATGTGGGCATCATCCTCCAATCCATTCATCTCCTTTCTTCTAGGTGACTAGGGTAACCTTCCACCTAAATCATTTCCCTTTCTACTTTTTATTCTTCTTTAACATGATGTCACTTCTAATCATGATGTCATATCAAAGAGGGGGAAATATACACACCCCCAAATTCACCACTAACTAATTTACCACATATTAATTAAATAATTAATTATTCCCATAGCTAACTATTCTACCACATTCCCATAATTAATTAAAAATTCGCATTTAAATAATTATCTTTCACAATCTATTATTATTATTCCTTTTCCTCCCCTAAGGTTAATTAAATGACCTTATCTATTGACTCTTTCAACTTAATCAATTAATTAATCCATAATTAGTTAATTAATTAAGACTAATTAATCTACCTTAACATTTCTTATAGCTTTAAATCCACATCATCATTAGTCCTTAACCTTTTAATCCTAGCTATTTAATGCATTCAAATAGATTAAGAATATAGCCAATCCATGATCTAAAATGTGTGCCCACTTCCCCCATACTCCACATGTGTGAGCATACCAACCTATCCCACTTCTTTCCCACACAAGTGTGAGATTCCCAACTTGGAGGCATGCTACCCCTCTATACCAACCCTAACTCATCCCACTATTTTCTCACACATGTGTGATAATTCTAACTTGGAAGCATGTTAATCCTCCACTTCACCCCTTGAACTTGACTCATATTTACCTTCTTTCTCATAAATGTGTGAGCATATCTCTCACACATTCCACCTTTCTCACACATTATTTAGCATACTTATTTGATGTAGAGGAGGGGCATAACCTAGACAATTGATACCATATTTCACAACAATGGGCTCATTCATCTCTCAAAGTTCAAAGGCAATCATGACAAGGAAGGTTTCCATGATGGTGACAGTCCTCTCAATGGTCAAGGGTAGAATAATTTTTAAATTCATGGGTTAGCATGAAAACCACAAGAACAAACAACCACTCTTTCTACCCTTAATCTTCAAAGGTAGAGTTTTCCTTCACAAACTCTTGTTCTTCCTTGTAGCCTTTCAAAAAGGAATTTTTTTACATAAATATTCAATCCCAACTGATCTCTATAAAATAAAACTTTTTTTAGATACCAATTTGGTCATTATTAAACATATCTCAAAACTAGGGTAGGGTTCTTTGTACAGAAGGCTTCAAATTTTGATTGTCCTATTCCTTAACTAGGCCTAATTGAAAACTAGGCATGCACCAAATGGGTTCAAGGCTTCAAAATCTCTCAAAACCCATTCCAACACTCTCCACATGTCACACATGGCCCAAATCATGAAATCTTGCATCAAGGATCATTCCCCCAATGGCATTCATCAATTTTCTTAAATCACTAGGGCTCCTTCTGTCTGATACATGAAGATATCAGACCTTTATTGTTCCTTCATGTGTGCAAACCCCATATCCTACATCTACAACCTAGGAATCTCAAATAACACATAAACACCATCCATTCCACCATGTTTCAAAATTTATCACTAGGTGGAATGGAGTTTATTGCATTTAGTTTACTCATTGGTTACCCTAACTAGGGTTTCGACCAGTCTGTAGTAAAATGAACACAACTTGTTTGAAACTTGATGAAATCACATGCAACCACCACCAAATGAAATTTGATCCAGTGCTCTATCAACCATGATTAAATTTAGACCATGGAAGGATTGTACAAAACAATACAGTTCGGTGTAGAAGCAAAATACGTTCAAAAATGTAGAAAACATAAAGTTTATTGCTCCAAACTTAAAAAATTTCAATATCCAACCTTTCCTTCGACCAAACAAGGAATTTTAAACATTTTTCATCATTTCCGCAATGGTTCATAACCAATTTTAAAATTATAAACTTAACAAACATCATTATGCCTACCTTTGACAACAAAATGCAAAAGTTGCTTTTACAACATTGTGCAAATTTGACACTTTTTGCATTTGCACACTAACTCACCCCCAAGAACTCAAACTAGACCCAAATAGACATGAAATGGTCTTTGAATACCTTATTACATGCAAACAACTCAAACAAAACAAAATATCAAATTTTGACCCCTTGGAGGCATGAAGACCTATGGGTGCCCTTGCACCATACTCCCAGAGAAAATAAAAGATTCAAGTCCACTTGAATGGAGGGTGGAAACATGAGAACCATGCTTGAAATCTCTTGTCTGGTGTCTTTAAATCCTTGTACTTCATCTTCTTTGAAAGAGTCCCATGCTTGTTTCATCTTGACTTTGGGTCTCTTGAATGCTTGGAAAAGGTATTTGAACTTGTCAAAATAGTCATGTCCTCCATCTACATCTCTAAATCCTTCTTTCAACAGTGCTTTAACAACTGAAACAGTGGCTCTATATTGTGTATGTGAAGCATCAAACACAATTTTCTTATTTCATTTGACTTGAAGGGATTGAAATCTACTTTCAATTTTTGATAACCCTTGACAAAACATATAACAGTTATATAAACTGTGTTGCTATTCACCTTCCAAAAATACCCCGTGCAATGATAGTTGAAATTGACCAGTCTTCCCAATAGATTTCTCATACTCTTCCTCCTGCACTTGGATGATAACAATGTTAGCATTGTCTTCTATAACTACTTGTTTAGCACCATCCCTATCTATGTCTCCTTTGCTTTGTTTCTCACACTCTCTTAGTGACTCTATCAACATGGCAACATCTGACTGAAGTATCTTGGTCTGCAAATCGACAATTAAAAATTTATTTTCCCCATCTATAGCCCCCTCTACTGTCCTAGTAGAATATATAAATCTACTTACATCCCCAAACTCAAATGGAATATGTAAAATGTGATGAACTAAATGGAAAGCTTTGTCCTTATAGTCCAACAACTGAAAATTTGAACCTTGCACTGTGCTTACTAGCAACTCACCTTGCTTAACTTGCACATTAGACTCAAATTCACTCTCTTCAAACAATTGTAAATTATTGATCCTTTGCATTGGTGAAGAATCATCCACAACTATGTCTACATTATCCTTCCACATGATTTGGACCTCCCATTACAAGTCATAAATGTCAACTACTGTCATAACAATTCGAGGTCTGATCATGATTTCAAAATCTATCTTTTCCTCCTTCATGGGCTTTAGGAACTCTTTTTGACTCATTAACATCACACTTGGCCCCACCTTTGGATCTTTGTATTCCTTCTCTAAGGTTTTTACAAACTCCTTTTCACTCACCAACATAGCACTCGAACCCATTTGAGATTCTTGGCTTTCCTCTTTAAATAGTGCAAGGGTGTATGAAACTCCATCCTTCTCTATGGAATATGTGATTTTCCTACCATCATGATTGGAATTCCTATCATATTTCCATGGTCTCCCCAAAGAAAATGATAAACATTCATTGGAATTATGTTACACAAGACCTTATCCTTATACCCCCCTATGTGAAAATCTACCCAACTTTGTTCATTCACAACTACGTGTTGCCCTTTATTTAACCAAGACACCTTGTAGGGAGTGGCATGAGGTAACCTTTATAATTTCAACTTCTCTACCATTTCAAGAGACAACAAATTTTCAATAGTACCTAAATCAATCACAACTTTGAAACACTTACCTTGGATTTTACATGTAGTCTTGAAGAGTGAAATTCTCTCTAGTGGTTCCTTCTCCTTTGTCCCTTTTATTAAAGTTCTTCTCATCAACACAAATTTTCCAATCTCTGGTTCTTCAATGTGTGGTGAAGAATGTACACTCGCAACATCATCTCCACCTTGTGCAATCTGATTTCTTCTTTCACTTCCAAAAGAAGTAGATGGTTGCTCCTCAGTACATTGCCATGCTTGGTGGCCTACAAATTTGTTGCATTTATAACACTTCCCAGTAAAGCCACTTGAACCTCCTCTTTGGCCTCCAAATCTGCCCCTAAAATTTGATCTACCTCCTCTAAAACCACCACTTGAATCCACAACTTATTCTTGAACTCTACTTGTCTCTCCTTGACTCTCATAGGACTGTCTCGAATCAACAAATGACCCTATTCCTCTAGAACTCCTTCCTCTACCCCTGCTTTTATTTTCTTTCCTTCTCCTCAACTTCTCTTCAGCCTTGATGGCCAATTGATAACACTCTTCCATTGTTCTTGGGTTTGTTAGGCTTAGTTCATCCTAAAGGTTGTATCTCAACCCATTGAGATATCTTGCCACTTTTTCCACATCATCTTCTACATGACCTGCCCTTATACTCAATTTGTAGAACTCCTTTGTATAGGTTTGCACATCCATATCCTTTTTCTTAAGGTTTTGAAGCCTTCTAAATAACTAGATGTTATATTCACTAGGTAGGAATTTTCCTTTGAGTTTTACAACCATCCTATCCCAAGAGGTGATTTTAGACTTTCCCTTATTTCTCCTTTCATCTTGTACATAATCCAACCAAAGTAAGGCATGGCCCTTCAAATTTTCCTTGGAAAACTTCACCCTTTGTTCTTTAGGCCCATATTCATACTCAAAGTAATTATCTAGTGCTCCTATCTAATCTAGGAGTTCTTCACTATCTAGTTTTCCTTCATACATTGGTAAATCCATCTTGATCTTAGAACCTTCTCCCTTGACTACTTTCAACAAATTTTCCATCTTCAAATCATCAGGATCCATCTCTTCCTTAGACCCTCCTTGGTAACTTTCCTCTTCCCCTTATTCTTGGTCACTCAAGTCTCCTGTGACCACTCCTCTCCTCTGACTTGTTTCCAAAGCAGCAATCCTCTCTTTCATTTCTCTTATCTCTCTGGCATGTCTCTCCTTCAATTTATTCACCTCTCTAGCGATTGGATTCCCTTTTGGAGGAATCTTGTTTCCTCTTCACTTAAAATATTCCCCTCTTCAAATCAAACCTATGCTTTGATACCAATTTGATGCAAAGCAAGGGCATAACCTAGACAATTGTTACCATATTTCACAACAATGGGCTCATTCATCTCTCAAAGTTCAAATAAAATCATGACAAGGAAGGCTTCCATGATGGTGATAGTCCTCTCAATGTTCAAGGGTGGTATAATCTTTAAAGACATGGGGTGGAATGACAACCACAAGAACAAACAACCACTCTTTCCACCCTCAATCTTAAAAGGCAGAGTTTTCCTTCACAAACTCTTGTTCTTCCTTGTAGCCTTTCAAAAATGAATTTTTTGACATAACTATTCAATCCCAATTGATATACAAAACATAAAACTTGTTTTAGAAACTCATTTGGGGATTATTAAACATATCTCAAAACTAGGGTAGGGTTCTTTATATGGAAGGCTTCAAATTTTGACTGTCCTATTCCTTAACTAGGCCTAATTGACAACTAGGCATGCACCAAATGGGTTCAAGACTTCAAAATCTCTCAACACCCATTCCAAAAATCTCCACATATCACACATGTCCCAATTCATCAACTCCTACATCAAGGATCATTCCCCCAATGGAATTCATCAATTTTCTCAAATCACTAGGGCTCCTTTGGTCTGATACATGAAGATATCAGACCTTTATTGTTCCTCCATGCATGCAAACCCCATCTCCTACATATGCAACTAGGAATCTCAAAGAGCACATCAACACCCTCCATTCCACGAAGTTTAAAAATCTCTCATTGGGTGGAATGGAGTTTATTGTATTTTGTTTACTCACTAGTTACCCTAACTAGGGTTTCGACTACTCTACAGTAAAATGAACACAACTTGTTTGAAACTTGATGAAATCACATGAAACCACCACCAAACAAAATTAGATCCAGTGCTCTATTAACCACAATTAAATTTAGACCATGGAAGGATCATACAGATCCGTATAATTCAGTGTAACCGAAAAATACATTTAGAAATGCATAAAACATAAATTTTATTGCTCCAAGCTTCAAGAATTTCAACATCCAACCTTACATTTGACCACACAAGGAATTTTAAACATTTTTCATCATTCCCTAATGGTTCATAACCAATTTTCAAATTATAAACTTAACAAAAATCATTATGCCTACCTTTGACAATAAAATACAAAAGTTGCTTTTACAACATTATGCAACTTTGACACTTTTTGCATTTGCACACTAAGTCACCCCTAAGAACTTAAACTAGACCCAAACAGACATGAAATGGTGTTTGAAGACCTTATTACATGTAAACAACTCAAAAAAAACAAAATATCAACTTTTGACCCCTTGGAGGCATGAAGACTTGTGGGTGCCCCTGCACCATTATTATTTCTGCATTGCATTCCACTTTCCCTGTTCTTATTTAATCCTACATCTTTTTCAAATCCCATTTGCTGATCTTTGATCTCTATTTCCCTTTTGCAACTTGTCAGAATGATACAACTTCAATCCATGTGACATAAATCATAGCCCTCCATTCACTCTACATCTTGGCCTTCCATTTTTTTCTTGAGAAATATATTTAATGAGAGGCCTCCATCCCATTTGATCATATAATTTCATGCTAATATTATGTTATCCATTTGAGTAAGAAAGTGAAGCAAGCATCCTTATATAAAACTTGTAATGTATTTTATAACAACTTTACTATGTTATTTTTTTGGATTCCATGTGCATGCTCTATCTAAGGTTTGTAATAGTTTAAGATAGGAATCTCTTATTTTTCATTTTTTTCCTACACTAATTTCTAAAACATTTCATACAATTCAAATTAATAAATTATACAATGAAAGGAGATAAAAGGGACTTTAGATGGACTACTATATCCCATACATATTTTGAATTGTTAAAGAATAAATTGATCGAACACATAATGTTAGTATTAGTATATTTTGATAAGGCAATTCAAATTTATTATTATGCAAGTGGTATATCAATTAGAGTGGTGTTAAATAAAGAATGAAAACCTATATCATATTTCAAAAATAATTTAAATATTTCCAAGATAAAATATCTAGTTTATAATCTCAGCAATTTTATACCAATGAAGAATTAGAGGTATTGTTTGTTATCTAAGGAATTAATTGTATAGATAAATCATCTAGAATTATAATATTTGAATAATCAAGGTAAGATAAATTGGACATGTGAAATGGATTATTTCATCTTTATTTTTTAATTTTATTCAGAATAATAGGAGTGGTAAATCTAGAAGATAAATTATACTAACTAAAATGAGAATTAAAGTTGATTTTAAATAATTCAATATTTTATGTGAGAATGTAAATAATGTAGAGAGTCAATGTGGAAAGGAAATTGGTTGGTATTTTTAATCATAATGATATGTTACTCAAATATAATCTATTGGTATTCTATTATTTCAAGATTTTATATGAGAGAAATTATGATGAAGGAGAAGCGTGGTGGTATTTTAGCTAGTAATTTTAGCATTACCAAGAATAGATAATTAATAAATGAGAAGTAGCATGGGCATAAATATATTTAAGGATGTGAATGAGTATGTTTAAATAAATATAATTTATCAATTTTATAAGTTTAAAAATTAAAACATTAGTTCATATGGTTCATCGTTGATTCTAGAGAAATCTTTCGATGACAACGACATGTATTTTTATTAATTTTTACAAGAACATGAAGAGGGTATGATTTTTTATTTATTTTAGTTCATATATTTTTAATATGACACATTTAATAGAATTAAGAAAAATAATGAGCATTTGATATAACTATTTTTTCAAGGAGATAATGAGATTGTATGGATTTCCTAGAAATATAGTTTTAGATAGATATATAAAATCTACTAGTTAAATTTATAGAGGATATTGGGGAAAATATGAAAATAAATTTAAAATTTAATTAATTAATTAATCATATAAATATAGATAGACAAATAGAATAGGTAAATAGGTTGTTGGGAAACTTATTGAGATGTTTAGTAGGAGAAAAAGTGGGAAATTAGGATATGGTTCTAATGCAAGAATTTTTTTCTTACAATAAATTAGTGAATAAGGGTACAAGAAAACACTATTTTAGATTATATGGTCAAAGGTCCAATAATCTTATTATAGTTAAGAGATATTTGAGATAGATAAATAAGAAATATTTAAGTATAGGATTTTATAGATCATACAAAAGAATTGGGTGAGGACTGTTGGTAGATGGTCAGTGCTCCCATCGGGATTTGTGACATCTACTAACCACCTCCCGTGGATCCTTTAACTCTGACAATTGTATCAAGCATTAATAGGTCGATCTTTTGGTACAATGACAACTGTGGGCCAACAAATGGTATAAGAGCCAAAGGTCTTGGGTTCAAATCCCCTCAAGTAACGTTGAGGGGGATTTTGTTAGTAGATGGTCAGCTCTCCCCTCGGGATTCATGACATGGACTAACCACCTCCCATGGATCCGTTAACTCTAGAAATTGTATCAAGCATTAATAGGTCAATCTTTTTGTGCAATGACAACTGTGGGCCAACAAGGACGTCAAAAAGTAATTTGAAAGGGTGAATTCAAAGATAAAAGAAAATTAAAAAAAAAAAGAAAACATAATGAATATTGAATTGGAGATGAAGTTATTTTGTGTTTGAGGATAGAAACATTCCTATAGGGAACTTATAATAATTTGAGGATGAGGAAATTTGAACAATGTAAGATCATAAGGAAATGTTCAAGTAATTCCTAGAAATTCAAGTTTCATGAAGATTTGGAATATCATTAGTGTTTAATTTTTTATATTTGTATAATTTTGAAGTATTTATAGAAGAATTAATAGAGGTGAATTTGACAACACAAATTATAGAAAAAACAAGTTAAAAAAATTGAGTAAATTTTGGATAGTAGAATTAGAAGGAATACTTGGTGAAGTGGAAGCTATAACTATTGAGGATTTTTCATGGATTTTTATCATTGAGATAAACTATTATGGTTTCATTTAGTTATAATCTTTGAGTGAAAGTGATAGGTTCAATTTTTACATATCCAAGATGTTTGATGTAATAAATCTGGTTGCACTTATGTAATAATGGTCATTTATACATTTCACTACTAGAGCTCTATTTGGAGGTGAGATCATGGGATCAATAATTTAATATTGTTTCCATGATTCTTATCTCGTGTGCATATGGAGATGAACTATATTTTTGTTAGAATAAAGGAACTAAATCATCTTTCTCTACAAATAGAAAAAAAATCCTCTGGGGAGGGGGATAATCATGATAGAGCCAATTCAAATTCAGAAGAGGAACTAGAATATTATGAGAGAAATAGACAAAATATTTTATCATAAATATTGTAATTAGGAATTCACAAAATTTGGTGAGCATATTTATGACTGTAGTTTATATTTGAAGCCTAATTATAATTTTAAGCCCTTGTGGAATAGTTTATTGATGTATTTTCAAAATATAAATTAATATAGTTTTTCATATTTCTTATGTGTTTGAATTTTATTGTGTGAAAATTGTGAGTGATTTTTGTTGGGTTTATGGTTGGATACTATTTAGTTGAATCCTCCATCCATGAATACATTATTCAATTGAATTATGAATATGAGTTAAATTCTCCTTTCAATATGTAAAAATATCTAATTAAACATACAAATCAATTACACTGAAGTTATATTAACCATGCATATTTGACCATCCATTTATGGATAGGATTTGGTAGACCTTATCAAAATTGCAACCATCCTTTTCCAATGTATGTATCCAAATTCAATCAAGAAATAAGATGGTGCTAGTTAGAATTATTGAAAGAGAGCTGAGTTATTAAAACAAAGAAAAGTGGGTTCATCAATATGGAATAATGGAAAATAGAGGATATGATGGACCTATTTCTCTAATTACATTCAAGAAATGAGATCCACACAATGAAAGGATTGTCAACCAAAAGGTGAGTCAAATCAAGGCTTGAATCTACTGATTTCCCTTTTTTGCAAGGATGGGGGTCCTGATTAAATGACACTTTGGGTAGAAAGATAAAAAATAGAAAAAAAACTCCAAAATGCAATCAACAAAGTGCATCTAATAGATTAAGCTCAATTATGATGGAACCAAACACTAAAATGCAGATTTGAGAAAGGGAAAATGATGTGTACCAATCACTAAAAGTGTTTTTTCAAAGCTTACTAAGACCTTATTCGCCCTATGGCGAATGGGTCCTAGCTAGGGCTCTATAAAAATGGTTTTTGGGTTCTCTTCTATTTTGTTTGCACTCCCAGATCCCCAATTTTCATAGTCAAGCAATCAGAAATAAATCCTATAGGTGAGTTTCTATGAAACTCCAAGAATGATGACAACAAATGCAACTTTGACAACTTTTCAATTTTTCTCTCCAAGAGATCTTCCTCCTAACATTTGCAAACACAAATCAAGAGGGAAAAATGTATTTTTGTTGGTGAATGGGGTTTTGTCTTGGTCAAACCTCATTTTGGTAATTAAACATTGTAATGAAATAGAATAACATGAAATTAATGACAAATGAACAAGCCTATGCCACAACTCACCAAACCCTTATTTGAACCTTGGAATGTAGATCTGAAACTAATATGAAATGAATTCAATGGATGTGGATCTTGATCTTGAAATTTGATTTGAAAAAATGCCTTTAAATGCTTGAATTGTAAGGAAGCTAAGGTAGCGGAACAACTTCCTACACTAATATTGAGAGGAGAATAATGTAAAACTTGTATAGATCTTTAATAGTTACAAAAACTTAAACAAAAATAAACACAAATATTGTGCATACCACAACACAATGATTTACATGGGGAAAACCCTTTCGAGAGAAAAACCCACACTCCAAAAGCTGCCCAATATATTATTTAGAAATCACAAAGATTACAATATACTTGCAGAGCAAGCTTCTCACAGGAGTATCAACACTCAAAGATCTAAAGGAAACACAACTGCTATCAGAATCTCAAAATACATCGCAATACACAGTCATAATACAATTCCCTAATAAATAGGGTTTCCTTCTAGGGAAAGTCAAGCTAATAAAATATCAATCGTCAAATATGAGACATAATGTTGAATGGTCCAAATTTACAATAATAAAATATATTTCCCCCCCTCCCCATTGTTGTTGGTTGGACAATACCTTATGTAATTGCAAGGTTGAGACACATTTTCTCAACATGAATGGATCTTGAACACTACATCAACATATTATCTCAAATAACACATATGGTGCAAGAAGACTTTGACATGATAATGGATCTTGATTTCTGCAATAATTCTTCAACAAATCTACCCTTGAATGCCTTTAAATTCTCTTGATCACACTTTCTCATAAAATTGATAGGATGCTTGAAATATTCTATCTTGAAAACTCTTAGATCAAACTTAGTGAAATGACCTCTTATTTATACATATGTTAACATTAATTCCTGAAATTCAAATACACAAGCCGACATGTGAATACATATTTGAAATAATTGAAATAACACCAAAAATATAGTTTAAATTTAGGTCCTAGGCCTAAGTGAGGACCCATTCTCCCTTGGGCGAATGGGTCCTAGGTCATGTACCTAGGACACACATTCTCCAATGATAAATTTTATGTTATGGCATTTATGAATGAAAGGTTTTCCTCTTCAAAAAATTGTAATTAATTAGGCTTGGATTTGAATTAAAGGGGCCAATTAAGGAAAATTAATGTCAATTAATTAATAAAGCCCTAGATGAGTGTGAAATTTTGTAGGTACATCTTACAACACCATAAATAAGGCATGATTATGTTAATTTTATTAATAGGCTCCTAAACTTAATGTGAATATGTAAAATACATATTACAACACTAAATTAAGGCATCATTTAGTTAATTTTAATATTAATTATTTCTCAAATTAAGTGTGAAAAAGGGATACTTTTCCTACACTATATTTAGCCCCCACTTTAGTGAGAGTATGAACCCATGTCAAACTCACACTAAAGTAGACATTCAAGACACATATGTATGCAACAATGACAAAGACACTCAATCATACAACATCAAAGCCTAGGAGAAAGAGAGGCAAATCAAGCTTTGATTTTCCAATGCAATGTGGAACACATCTAGGTTGTTTTTCCAATATGATCACAAGTAGAACTTGATGTCCACAATGAAAAAAACACATACACTCACAAGGGCTAATGGAACCTCAGGTTGTCCACTAGGTGAGCCCTCAGGAAAGTGGCTTAGTGAGAAATTCATTCCTCTATCTAGGCTCCACTGTATTTACCATACCAAAGCTATCTCTCTGATAACTCTGATAGGGCACCACACACATTTCATTTTTGAGCTTCATAAGGCCTAACAAGCTACATTATTCTAAGCACTTCTGAACATGGGCAAGGATCTACTAGCAAGCAAGGTGTGTCATGATTAGTGGCCTTGAATTTAGGGGTTTGAGCTTCACAAGGTTAACAACTTGTATTATGATAAACACTTATGAACATTATATATATAGGTTTGTTCAAAGGGACTTTGCTCAACTCATGGAAGGCCTCTTCTTAGAGATCATTGTGCCTAATGTCTCTAAGAGAGGACAAGTCTAGAATAAGAGAATCACAACTTAGGGAATGTAACGTGTAGCATCACCAATAAGAGGAAAGTCATATGCTAAGAAATATCATTCTTGGAGGACATAAAACCTAATGACACCACCAAGAAAAGGACACATCATAGGAATAAATAAAATTGCGTAATGAAACATGAGTGTCGATGTATGCCCCCACTTTATAGTGATTGCTAACACCATTTCTATGAGAAATCAACTTTAAAGTAGCAAATATTCAATGCTAACCATAAGGAAGACATGAGAGATTATTCGGAAAGCCCTATGCCAAGTAATATGTCCTCAAATGAAACTACATCATGTAAGGGAAAGGGTTTCCCCCAAAAACATGTAAGGGATCTACGGATTTGGGGGTAGTATATCTTTGCTACAATTTTGTTATATAGCTCAAAAATGTCATCATTCCCCAATGCGGACAGAACAAGAAGAATGATGCATAGAGAGCGAAAACAAAGAAAAAGGTTTTGGGTCAACATGGAAGAGACCTAGATGTCTCAATGCCTTGTGTCATCCCCAAAAGGGAAAAAACATGACAAAAGAAAAGATAAATATTTATGACATATAGAAGAATGTAGATACAAATAGAGGAATGCACATAAAGAGAGATACACATCAAATAGAACAGTACTTGGGGATCACATTACACACAAAAAATATGCAAAAGACAACAAAGAAAAATACTAGTAAGGAAAATGTGAGTCAACCTATAGCAGGTCATCCACATCCCAATCTTTTTTAGTATATACGAAAGGTGGACAACTAGTCAAAGGGACAAAATCAAGTGCCAATCTAGGACATGTGCCAAGTTCAACAATCTTATTAGTAGAATCGTCATTTAAGTTCATAGAAGAGGAAATTTTTTGATTTAGCTCATTATGCACTTCCTCATCAATCTAGAAATTTTAATGTCATCATCTAAATTAATCACAATGGGAGGTCTAATGGAAATATCCATAGAAGTTTTCTTATGTTGCGGCGAGGGAGGAGAGATATCATGCCTTGCTGGAGACAAGTTTGGATTTTGATTTTATATGTCATTATTTTCTTCTTTTTCTTGTAATGAATGAGCAATAGCATGACATCTATTCCTACACTCTCTAGCATTTCTATTTCTTTTCATGTGGTTTTCAAGTTGTGTTTGTGTAGGAGTGGGTTTATCAACCATATGTTTATTTTCTTCCCTTAAGAGAGGAATGAAAGGAACCATAGGAGGTTGTTCAACTGATGGGAAAGGTCATTGATATAACAACTTGCATCATTTAATTTCTCATTTATCGAACCAGGTGTGTCTCAAGCTATATGTGATAAGGTTGACTCCAAGAATTGGGGGTTTTGCATTGTAAACAATAAATTTGATTTCGATCAATCTCCTTCAAGAGCCTTCAAGATCTCTTAGGAGTAGAACACAATGACTAATTTCTAAAGGATAACTCTAACTTATCGACTGACTAGTGCTTATCTAAACCTATTTTGAAATTAATGAATTAATTCAGACTTTTACTTCACTTGAATGTAATTGGTTCATGGGAAGATCTATGAAATAACTTGAATTAACTCTAAGTCTAAAATGCAGAATTGAAGTTGCTTGAAAAAGGAAATCCATTTACGCTTGTAGATAATGAACCTTAATCTAGAAAATAGTGAATCTATTTATGTTGTAGGAATTTAAAAATTAATCTAGAAATCAATAATACTAATTCCCATGAACAAATTCCAATTGAGCTTCAATTTGATCCTCACATCATTCATTGTTATCAATCTTATTACAGTTACATGCATTTGAAAATAGGTACTTATCTAATTTATACTACAAATATTGAAATCTATAGTAACTGATTGAAATCTGATCTACAATGAAATATCTTCACTAATTTAAATCATAGTAAACTAATTTGAGTAAATGCAATTACTGAACATTGATCAACAGGAATTGAAATGCTTAACTTCAAACCAATGTAAACAAAACATAATTTAACCAAATGAAATAACATAAAACAGGGTCACCTCCTTTAGTTGAGTGGGCCCTGCTCTTCCTCTGGTGGAAGCTCTAACACAAAGATTCATATCAACTTATTATTTGCATTCCAATTGGCCAAAATAGGTGAGTAAAACAAAAGTACATAGTACCAGAAATTACAATATTCATCAAAAGATCGACTAACTCAAATTAAACCTAAGGATGGATATTTATAAGAATATCTCTTATTTTTTAATTCAAATTCATGGTGCTAGATGTGAAATTACATTGTGCCAAACTAAACTAAAGTCTAACCGAAAATATCCAAGAGAATCTTGCTTTATCACAACTGGAGTAGTGGTTTCCAAATCAGCAAAAGGAGCCAATCTGAAATCATAGAAAATCAGTATCCGTCTAGAGCTTTCAGGAGCGTAATTAATGCCATGCTATTAAATAGAAATTTTAACAAATCTAGCTCAACAATAAGCATTTAAGTACCTACACAAAATCATCAAGAATAGATTGCAAACATGATAGCAGATATTTCGATTGCACAATCATTTCATTATTAAATCATTAAAAGAAACACATTTAATGCAAAATACCACTTTTAGTATATCTTCCAATTATTCAAGTATAAGATGAAATAGGAAAATATTCAAACATATAATCTACCACCATAATATTTAATTAATAGTATAATTGAGTCTTTGAGTTCTTAAAAAGATTAATTAAAACAACATTTTCAGGCACCCATCATCAACCACTTTCTCTTTATCTTTGTAAACTTGTTTGACTTTGGGAGGCACAACAAGATTTTTTTGTTTATCTCATGGTCTCTTATAGGAAATAGGTGAAGGATTTGTCATAGGCTAGTCTTGGATATTTGAAAGGGCTTTAGGTTCAATCATGGTCTCATCTAGGATAGATGGCTCAATCACGGGTTGAGGTATATTGTTAAGGGGTAATTTTTCTATGCGCTTTGCCTTAAAATTTTGATAGGATTTGAAAAAAAAGTCTTCACGGGGTCTAATAGGTTCAATAGGCCCAAGCCAAAATAAATCTAATGAAAAATCCCCTTGGGAAGACACAAGATTAAAGCCACTATGATGTACTGTAAATATCTCATTACCAAATGGAAACTTTAAACATTTATGCACAACTGATGGGATGACATTCATGGAGAAAATCCATGGATAGCCTAACTTCACATGAAATTGATCTGATGATGGGATGATGGTGAATGATACATTTAATGTTTGCAGTCCAACCTTTAGAGGGATATTTATCGATCCAATCATAGGGAAAGAAAAAATATTATGCATTTTGATCCATGCTTTTGGTTTTTCATATGTATCTTGATAAAGCTCATGCACAAATAGATATTCTTTAGTGATCACATTCTCTACATAGACGAGATCAATTAATATCCCATTAGTAGACTTGTCATTGATTCTTCTAGCTATGTAAAGAGGGCCATCGGGTGCATGTTTAAGTATGCCTTGTTTTGAGAAAGAAATATCAAGAGGGCCTTATGAGGTTTAGCATCAATAAATGTAACTAATCGATCTACAGGGTTGTTGTTTACGTGTTCATCAGTTGTCTCAACATTCATCACATCATTGTTTGTTTCACTAGCTTTCACAAAGGATATATTATGATTAGGCATAGGATTGGTAAAGATTTACAAATTTTGATTAGGAGGAGACACAAACTTATTACCTTGATAATTAACACCTTCAATTGGGATATGATTAGAATCAATGAGATCTTGCACAAGATGTTTAAGATGCTTACAATGTTTCATATCATGTCCATTTTTTTGGATGGAAATGTCCATAGGCATTTGGTCTATAGTTGGGAGGTAAAGGCTTGGTAGGATAAGTATCTCTAGCAGGAGGCAAGGAAATCAAATTCTTTTCTAAGAGCTACAACATGGTATTATGAAGGGTATCGAGTAGAGATGTGATTTGTCTATTTCTATTTGCAAAAGCATATGTTTTTTTCATCTTTATAGTAGACACTTGGGTTTTTACATTTTGATTGGATTGAGGGGTATTAAGTTGGAGAAAGCTCTTATTTTGTTTCTTGAAAGGTTGGTAATTATTTTAAGGTGTAGATTCAAACTTTTCAGAATAGTTAGAGGGAGTTTTCACTTCATGACTACTAACCGAATTTTGGTAATCATGATGGGTTGTACACAACTATGTAAAGGAAGGAAATCTCATCATCTCAAGCTTTGTTTGAATTTATTCTTGTAAATTGGAAATAAACATTCTTTGAGGATTGACATCAAGAATCTTATTTTTTATTTGTGAATAAAGCATTTGATATCACGCTATGAAATTAGTGACCTTTTCATCATACTTTTGTTTACATGTCATCAAATCAACTAAGGTCATCTTGGGACCCATATGGATTTGGAAATGGTTGTTAAAGGCATCAATAAGTTCATTGAATGAACCAATAGAATTATTTGGTAAGGAGAAAAACCACTCTAAAGCATCATCTTTCAAGGAATTAGGGAATATCTTAGCCAAGAGTTTATCTTAAAAAGTGAAGTCACTACATAGGGCGATGTAAGCGGAAACATGACTAATGAGATCCCCTTTCCCACCATATTTCTCAAATCTATGAACCTCTATACCTTGTGGCATTTTTTTCTCAATATCTTCAAGGATAAGGGATTGGTTTTGATGTATTGTGAAGGTTGGCCATAGTTGTATTGGTTTAAGGTGGCGATTTTTTGTTTTTTGTTTTATTGGCAAAAGGCTTGAGCCTAGATAGTTATATATTAATTTTATGAACAAAATTACAAAATATCAAATTTAAAGTACTCAAAAGCATGTATCATAGATAATATTTCACATATCTGAATATGTGAAAATATGTAATATTGTAGCTAAATTAATTACATATTTCCTAAAAGCATTCCACTTTGTATATTACAAAATTTTCACCAACTTCTGTATCTTCTACCTTTTCACTCCATCATGTTTTCTGCATTTTCATTTACACTTTGAGAATTTACATTCAAATCAAGAAAGTTATCACCTTGCCCTTCTGCCCTTTCTTCTTCATGACCCTCAGGTGGATTAATGCGAGGAACTTTAGTTTGTCTTATTGTATGTTGAACTTCATGACCAAGGATGTAGGAGAGGGAATAATATTTTTCTTTGATCATGTCAATCATTTTCTACCCCAATTCTTTAGAGTGAAATTGAATCATACATAGCATCAGCCATGGATTGTCATCTCGTAATCCATTTTTCACCACTCCATACACAACAACAAATCCTTACTTTTCTTTGAGATAATTTATGGGAAATATTCCTACTACATTTGTTTCTCCCATAGCCAAATTATATTTTTGATCTACCTCTAAAAGATCATTTTCCTCCATTGTATCTGGTAGGACTGATACTGAATAAACAATTCTTAGTGCACAAAAGATTGGAGAAAATCCATGGCATTTGATAGAAAATTTGAGAGAAAATTTGATGGGAACAAGAGCCTAGGAGAATCTGGATGAACTATTTCATCACCTATCACAGTTTTAATGCAGTCAATATTGCTTGGAAATGTTGTGTGAAAAACTTGTGTCATTTCATCTTATGTTACCTCCTTCGAGATTGGAATTTCATACCTCTTTATTCCCACAGGAATTCTATAATTTTTACTATTGTATTCTCTTGCCATTTGAACTAGGCCTGTAGAGTTTACCACTTCAGCTTTTGAACAAAGCTCCTTGTAGCTTCAGAAGTAAAGCATCATAAATTTTTAGCTTTTTTCACCAGTAGCTAAGCTACAAGAAATTAGACAATTCCCAGAGCAAAAGAGAAAAACCCAGAAAATATCCATCCTCAGGAACACAACATGAATAAAGTAGAGTATAATTCCCAGAACTAAGGAAAGCCCATATAATTTCAACCCACAAGAAAAAAATTCACAAGAAACCAGAGGAAAATACCCAAAAAATTTCCTTGTTATAACATTGAAAATCCTTGAATGACTTACTGCTTACAGCCTTTTGTTGAGATGAACGTGGTCAGGAGCACTGCATAAAACCCTGCCTTTCTATCTTTGCCAAATTCCTTCGACACTTTGCAACCCAATTTTCTTAAAAGAATTTTAATGAACAACCAGACTCGGATTTTTAAAGACATGAATGTGTACGTTACATTTGCTATAGCCATCATGTAGAAACACTAGAAATTAATGTGTTCTGAAGTAAAGACATAAATTTTTGAGCTTCCCACACTTGTAGCTGATATGAGATAATTATTTTTACTCACACCTCTGAATTTATTTTCCAAGTGGAATACCACACATTTTAATAATATACAAATTTTACTCATCTTTGGTAATCATATTTTTGACTGAGTGTCGCTCACAAATTTATAAGTGATTTTTTGTACTTGCCTTTCGATTATACATGATCAATCGTGATGATCGAATGAACCGATATTTTTTGATGCTATACTCTTCACTTGTACTCCACCCACATCAAATCCTCTAACAATTTATGCACGATCTTATTGTTATATATTTTCCTGCAAAATAAAAAACACAATTAGCAATTACTAAAACTTCTTCACCACTAAATTAATCCTCCTTTGATGCTATAGAGAGCCTTTGTTTTACATCATACAAATAACAAGTTTTTTGTATCAATTTTATCCACCTTTCGAACATGACCTAGCTCCACTCTTGCATCATACTAATAACACATTTTTAATGAAAGACCTATGTTCTTGATCACTGCCTTTGAGTATTTATATTGGTTCCTCTTATTTTATCCAATTGAATCAATTCCTACAGATTGATTGCAAAAACATTTGTTCGGCCCCCATACATTTTTACTTCTTGATTTTGATCACACCCTATATTGGCTAGCCCATCTGCAACTTGGTTTGCTTCCCTATAAGATTGATTGATAAGAAACATCTCAAAATTCTCTAACAAAACAAATATTTTCTTCAAAATATAATTGATTTGCCAATTTCTTGATCCTTTTTCTTTACAATAATTTATGATTAGGAAGGAATCCCCCTCAATTACCAATTTGGGAATCTTATGATGCATAGCTAAAAGTAAACCATGAAGGAGAGCATGTGCCTTTGCCTAGTTATTTGTGCCTTTTGGCAATGAAATTGTCTTTGCACTTATTACTGAAACCTCATGACCCCTTAACACTACACTAGCCCCTGACAATCTAGGATTACCTTGAGATAACCATTAGGGGGAGGCACCTGTATCACCTTTTTTCTATCAATTTTAACATTTCTAGGTGTGAATAGACTACCTTTGAATGGTAAAAATAGAGATGACCATTATTTCAGTTGCTTAGCATCCCAATCTATAAATGTAGACCCCAAATGTTTTATGTTTTGCACATATGTATTAGTAACTTTACAAATATATTTTTCCAATTTTATCAACACTGATTGTAGGCCTGTTTTTTCTTTCCAAAATATCCTTTTTTTTCTTTCCCACCAAATTCCCCATACCATAGAAGAAGGTATTACTTTCCATATGCTATCAAAAAGAGTGATTTTTATAAATTAGGCTAGGACATGAACATGTCCCAAAGCTTGTGTGGAAGAGAACTCCACCCTAACTTAGCTTGAACAAAACTTCAACAAGACTGGGAAAAGGGACATGTCAGGAATAAATGATCCACTTCTTATGATAGTTCATCACACAACACATAATTGAAAGGAGTTGCAATTCCAAATTTTACCAATCTCTCACTAGTTAGCACCATATGCATTAATTCACACCATGAGAGATAGCATGCCTTGGTAAAGACCATTGAATTCTATCAAAATGACAATGCTCTTTGTTTACTCCCTTGCTCTTGATCCATCATAGCAGCCTTATATCCCAATTTAAATGTATAATTACCTATTTTTGAAGGGGCCCAAATTAGTTTATCATCCCCTCTCCCAATGAAAACTGTTCTACAACTAATGGCCTTGTACAATTTTGTTTATTGAGAAATTGAAAATATTGAGGAAGGTAGAGCCTTCCATGTTACAACCCCTATTTTCCCATCTGAGCTTTGAATGTAATCTTTAAGTTTAAACCCCTAGTTAATAGTTGTATAATCAATTGCAGTCTGAAAATTGTTTACCTTTTTCAATGGCGAGAATCCATTCCATGAATCTTGCCAGAAGTTTACACTCTCTCCATTATGAACTTCCCAAGTTAGATATCTTACTATTATCTTTCCATAGTCTAACAAAAAGTTCCACATCACATAACCTTGGAGAGAATTGGATATTGTGACAATAAGTGTTGGATTGGTAGTGTCAAGATATTTATTTTACATAATTTTACATGTGGCCTTGTGTAAAAATGCCATACCAATTTTTCTCCAAGTGCAATATTCCTTTTCGACATATTATGAACCCCTACCCCTCCTTTTAACTTCTCTTTATAAATATTTTTTAGTGAGACTAGCGAAATTTTCCTTTTAGAGTCCATATTTCCTTTCCATAGAAATGATCTAATTAGCTTTTCTATTTCTGTAATAACTGTCCTTGGGGCTTTTAGGACTGCCATGAAATAGTTTGGGATTGAAGATAACACTGATTTAATTAAAAAAATCCTTCCAGGTATAGATAACCATCGCCTCTTCCAAGTTGTTATTCTTGATTTATCAGTCTGAATTATTTTATCCCAATAAGCCACTCTATTTTGTACAACAAAAATTGAAATGCCCAAGTATTTACAAGGAAAAGCTACAAGTTAAACCCCCATAATTTGAACAATCTTGTCCTTTAACATTGCATCTGTGTGAAATATATAAATCTTTGACTTGCTTGAATTCACCATTTTTCCCAAAGCTAAAGAGTACCTTTGTAGGGCTTATTTAATTTTCCTTTCTTTTTCTATAGTTGACATACCAAATAAAATGGTATCATCTGCAAATAATGAGTGAGTTATTGATAAACTAGTGATTAGAAAATTGATACATTTCCATTAATATTCCAAGAGCTCATTCTTAACCAATCTGCGTAAGGCCTCTACAAGTATGATGAATAAGAATAGAGATAAAGGGTCTCCTTGCCTCACCCCTTGAGAATACTTCAAAAAACCCAAAGGAATTCCATTTATTAGTACTGAAAACATTGCCCCAGACAAACAAGAATAAATCCACGTACACCACTTTTCATGGAAGCCAAACTTTTTCAAAATCTGCATCAAAAATGTCCAATCCACCCTGTTGTAAGCTTTCATCATATCCAACTTGATAATAAAAGCTAGGATAGAGAAATTTGTTACATAATGCAAGACTTCATGAGCTACTAAAGCTCCTTCAGTTGTTTCCCTTCCCAGAACAAAAACCCTTTCTCTTCTGAGATTATACAAGGGATAATCTTAGTCAACCTCAAATAGATTGCTTTTGTGAAAATTTTATAGATAGTGTTGCAAAGTGATATAGGTCTAAAATTTGAGAAAGATGAGGGGTTATTTACTTTTGGGGTCAATGCAATATGGGTTACATTGAATTGTTTTAGCATAGTCCCTGAACTTCTAGATTCCTCTAGTGCTTACAACAAGTCAACCCCAATAAAATCCCAACATTTGTGAAAGAAGATGGTGGTGAAACCATCTAGACCTAGAGATTTATCTGTAGACATTGAGAACACTACTTGTCTAAGTTCTTCTAGAGTGAACGGTTTCATCAAATGCTCATTATCTTGTAATGAAACTAATGTTGGAATGTTTTGCAACAACTCTTCCCTCACAATTAATTGTTGGTCTAATGTTCCTGCTAGAGCAGAGAGAAGATTTGAAAAAAAATTTACACCTTATTTCTGAATGTCCTCCTCTTTTGTTAATCTTTCACCTATATCACTGGTTTCAATTGAGAAAACTGAATTCTTCACTTTTTTTATTTGAGCAAATCTATAAAAAAACTTGGTGTTTTTTTCACCCTCTTTAAGCCACATCTCCCTTGATTTTTGATGCCAATATATTTCTTCCTGAATTGACAACTCTTCCCATTCTTCTTGTAGCCCTTTTTCTACTCATATGATTGTGGGGTTAGGCCTTGAACTATAATTTCAGAGTTTACCAGGGATAATTGCTTGAGTACTTCATCCTTTTTTTTGAAAAATATTCTTGAAAACAAATACATTCCAATGCTTTATTTTTCCCTTTACATATTTTAATTTACAACAAAATATAAACATAAAGGTTCCCTCTACTAATGGAGCTTGACACCACCATTGCTTTAAAAGATCCAAAAGTTGTGGATGACATAACCACATCTTTTCAAATTTGAAAGATGCCTTTGAGATTGAGACCACCTTTTTCCTTTCAATACTAAGAGACAATGGAAAATGATCTGAGCCTATCCAAGGCATAATTTTCTACATTAAAATAATATTTTGAGTGATCCAATTCAAAGAAACCAAGGTCCTATCCAAACGCACAACAATTTGTAGAAAATATTTACGCTTGTTTGTCTAGGTGTAATTCCCATTTTCTAGTTGTATATCAAGTAGTGCATTGTTAAGGATGAAATAATTAAAATCCTCAATTATTTTTTGAGGAGGAATGATTCCATAACTTGAGATAATTCATCCCATGGGAGATTCTTCCCACTTGTTGCATTAGGTGCATAAATGTTTAAAAGGAAAAACTGAAGGTCAAATTGCACCACCTTCATTAACTACCAATGTTGTTCAGTTTTTAGAATTTCTACTGATACATTTTGAGGTTTCCACAAAGTGAGCATACCCCTAGAAGCTCCTTATTCCACTGAATGAGTTGACTTCCAACCACCCCATGTGCTAATTATCACTTTGAAGGACTGTTGAGATAACTTTGATTCTTGTAAGAGTATAATATCAGCCCCGGAAGCATCAATTTGATGCTTAATAGAGGCTCACTTGCTAGGAGCATTAATTCCCCTAACATTCCAAGATATAACCTTCATTCCATATTCAGAGAGCTAGATGCTCCCCTCAACCATTTTTTTATACTCCCATCTAAGTTGATTGTCTACCTAATGCAATTTCCTTCTGAAGCCTTACTGCATTTTATTTTCTACCATGTTTACCAGGTGACTTTTGAGTAGGAGGAGTCACAAAAGGGGTCTATTGAATTGACAAAGTCTATGAAAAATCAATCTCCTTACTCCCCTCTTCTAGATTTATATTATCTTGTATGCATTCTGCTACCGAAGAAGCCAATTCAGAAAGATTATCATCCTCCACTACACTTGTCAACTCAAAAACCAATTTAACTCATTTGGTTTCCAAGTCTGCAACAACTATTGGTGTTCATGGCTCCTCATCTATAACATTAATGATATAAGAACTAACCATAGAGCTAATATTTTCCACAAGGCCCTCAAAGTTACCCACATTAAGAAAGTATTGTAAGTCCATAAAATCTGAACTATCATACTTAAATTGATCCCAAGGCTTGTTCACTGCTTCTAAATTAATCTTATTTAACTAATTTTCTAAGCCAAAAATAGGAATAGGCGTTGAAGCAGAACTTTCTCATATTAATGCAGAAGAAATACTATGAATTTTCTGAATTGATAGAGGGAAAACCAAAGGAACATGTAAATGTAGAATTTTAGAATTTACTAAACATTGAATATTTACATAATACCCTTTTGAACTTACAAGTAAAAAAGTATTATGACCTCTACCTATAACTAGTGACCTTTTCATATGCTAAGAATGAGTAACCATCAGATGGAAAGTAGATTGAACACTTATTCTATTTGTGTGAGTTCTATTTTCACCTTCTAGTAGAAAATGGCTTTTCTCCTGTGCACACCTCTACTCCAAATGATGCGGTGATAACAAAAATGAACCAAAACTTGAAGGAATATCAAAACTATCATTAGGAGCATAAATTTACCCTTTCCTTTATTCTTTCCATTTGATACAATCCCCAACAAGTCTATATTAGTAGGGCTAACTTCATGAGGCTCACGGAATGAATCTTGTAAGAGGTTTGGCAATTAAGCAGAAACATAATTTGTATTTGTAGTCTTGACATATTGACCCTTTAACCCTTTACATGAAGAAGTAGGATGACCCAAGATATGACATTCCTTGCAAACATTTGAATGATTTTCATAGAAAATATCTTGAAAGTGAACTCCAGAGTTAGATAAAATTCTAATACTTTTGGGAAGAACTTTAACCATATCCAGCAAAACACAAACCCTAACAGGAAAATCTGGTTTTGTAAAGAAATCCAAATAATGATTTAGGAAGATGCCAAGTTGGTTGGATAGAATTTCAACAATGCCTGGCTCCCTATACTCCAAGGGTAAAGAATGCATTTGTAACCATAAAGGAATGAATATAATTTTCTCATTTTTTGGGTTAAAGTTAGGCACCTAGGGTTGGACATGCAAGCCAAAACCTCCATAAACCCAAAACTTAACCCTATAGATCACATCTCTAGCTTGCTTAGAAGAGAAGAAAACAATAAAAAAAAAATTCCTCTATCTATATAAAAAACTTGAATTTCCCCTTCCCAATCATGATAGATTAGATCTTTCAACTCAGAAATAGAAGGAGAATATAGCCAAAACTTATAGATTAGAGTCGTTTCTTGTAAATTATGTGAATGATATTTAAGAAGAGCCTCTGAAAACTTTATCTTTGGAACCTCCAAAGACCTCCTATGTTGATCGAATCCTTGGTAATGAGGGTGGAATGGATGTTGCTTCTTCTCTTTCCATTGTTGCTTGTTTTTCCTCACACCTTGATGAAAAGGAGTATGATATTTTCACTTAGTTTTCCAGTTCTTCTCATTTGAAAGTCTATTCCCCAAATCCATATTATTGGGGAAAGCAGCAAAAGAAGAAACTTTCAAAAGGATATTGTTTGGAAATGTTGATGGGTCTCGAACACCGCCTTCCAAAACATGTCTCAAAACTACTTCATTTCACATTTTGTAGTTGTAGATGAAGAATTCTATAGCAATATTCATGTTTCCTAACAATATTATTTAGGAAAGTAGTCAGAGGAACACCAATATCCATCTCTAGATTGTTATCAACCTTTTGAATGAAGGGAGCTCTAAGTACTTTAGAATTCCTAGAACGAACAAAAGATTGGGTGGAAACTTCATGAGAGCCTACAAAAGCCTTCGAATCTAAGCCAAAAATATCAAACGACAGTTGAAAATCCTGATTGAGAGTTTTCTTGGGATGGAAATAATTCTCGTTACATTGATAAGGGTTTTGACTATGAAAAACCCCATTATTGGAAACACCTCGTATCGAAGAAGAAAGAAAACAACCAAACTAAAAATTTCCTCGATTTTTATAAGAAAAGGAACTTCTTGAAAGTCGATGAGGAGATTTATAGGTAGAACCACCAAAATCCTTGGAAAGCGAGCTCCTTGAAATGCCAACAGATGCACAAAATAAATTAAAAAGTTTGAAAACTTCCCATTAGAATGATTAGGCATGTTCCAAAAAGTACGGTCCTCCATCTCTCTTCTTATTTTAATTTAACCTCTTACAATAATTAAAAAATGTGGCGATTTTTTTTTGAAGGGATGAATTTTTTTGCAAAAGTGTGTTAAGGATCTAATCATTGTTGGTATTGTGAGATGGAGGTGAGTAAGGTGGAGTGGTGTATGTTTTCGGGGGAAAAGTGAATTGTAGATTTGTAAGGTGGATGGTTGAGGAGATATGATATTTGAATGCACAAAGGTAGAGGGATTCTCAGTGGAAATACCTAAGGAAGTGTTGAAATTACTAGTAGGTTGAATTGTTGTGGTAACATTAGTACTAGTGTATGTAGGAATAGAGGTGAGGGTTATGGAAGGAGGAATTGAATTTCTACCTTGGCTTTGAGTATACCCCAAATCTTGAGTACAACTAGTCATGGTAGCGATTTTATTATTAACAAGATGACATAGACTTCACACAATCTCTATTTCATGTTCAGTTTCAAGAATTTTCCTCACAATATCTAAAGTAGGAATGACACTAGTATCAATATTTTCTATATTCACAAAGTCTTGCAAATTTTCTATGTCTTCATCCATTATTCTTATGTTTTCTTGTGGAATATGAGCATCATCATGCACATTATTTTCAGGTAGGGAAGGCATTGGAAATGAGGTATGAAGGCTATGATCCATAGAGGGTTGATTATTAACACTTTTAGTAAAAGAGCTAGGGAACCCAAGATCCACGATGAATGGTGTATCACAAGATGACATGAGTCTCAAACTACGTCTCAAAATAGTATTGCTAATAGGACACCAAGTTGTAAAGCTCATACAAGATTCACAAACTTGGTACATACCCAAAATGGAAAGGAGGTGAAATGCAATGCAATAACCTAGAATGTAAAGTGCAATGCATTTTTTAGATTCTAAACAAGGTAATTTTCTGATTACGCAATGCAAAAACCTGAAAATGATGTCTTGTAAATGCAATTTTGAAATCACACAATGTACTAAATTTATCAAATTAAGCTAAATATGATCAATTCTAAGAAACAAAAAGTCTATAAATTGAAATACAAAACTAAAAACAAAAAAATGGAATACAAAAACATATGTATTTATGCCTAGAGAATCAGGAAATGACCCTGATCAGGGACTCATTCACCCAAGGGAGAATGGGTCCTAGGTTAGGGTTTTTAAAAATGTTTTTTCATATTTTTAAGATAATTCTAATGGTTTCTAGATTTTGATCAGAAATAGCAAGCTATAGTTTGATTTTTTTGTGAAACTAATGTTTAATGCAAGTGCAAAATATGATAAAATGACAAACTAGGAGACCTAGTTTGTTATGCAATTTTGTTTCAATTTTAAAATGCAAATAAATATGATGTAATGCTATGTAACTAATATCCAAAATGATTGATTTTTTTGTATTTTTTTGATTTAAAGAATGTAAATATGCAATCTGAAAACCCTTAAATGAAATGCAAAGTAAATGCAAGCTAAACAACCCTAAATGAGACTCAATTTAATGAAATGAAATGCAAATGAATGCAAGATCTAAATCTAGGGTGAAAATGGACTCCTAAATCAGAAAATGCAATGATCAAACATAGATTCACCACAATGAAATAAAGAAAATGGTTTCATCAATATGAAATAATGGAAAATAAGGGGTATGATGGACCTAATTCTCTAATTTCATTAAAGAAATAAGATCCACACAATGAAAGCACTATCAACCAAAAGGCAAGTCAAATCAAGGTGTGAATCTACTGATTTCCTTTTTTGCAAGGACAAGGGTCCTAATTAAACAACACTTTGGGGAGAAAGATTAAAAATAAAAATAAAAACTCCAAAATACAATAAAAAAAATTGCATCTAATAGATTAAGCTCAATTTTTATGGACCCAAAAACTAAAATGCAGATCTGAGAAAGGGAAAATGTTGTGTACCAGTCACTAAAAGTTATTTTTCAAAGCTTATTGAGGACTCATTTTCCCTATTACGAATGGGTCATGGATAGGGCTCTATAAAAATGGTTTATGGGTTCTCTTTTGTTGTACCTGCACTCCCAGATCCCTAATTTTCATAGTTGGGTAGTCGAAAATAAATCTTGTAGGTGAGTTTCTGTGAAATTTCAAGAATGACAACAAATGCAACTTTGACAACTTTACAATTTTTCTCTCCAAGAGATCTTTCACCTCAAATATACAAACAAAAATCAATAGGGAAAATTGTTTTGTTGTTGGTCAATGGGGGTTTTCCTTGGTCAAACCCAATTTTGGTAATTAAACCTTGTCATGAAATAAAATAAAATGAAAGGAATGATGAATGAACAAGCCTATGTTCACAACTCAGCAAACCCTTATTTGAACCTTGAAATGTATGTGGATCTTGATCTTGAAACTTGATTTGAAACAATGGACATGAATCTTGATCTTGAAACTTGATTTGAAACAATGCCTTTGAATGATTGAATGGATCTTAAACACTACATCAACATATTAGCTCAAATAACATGGATAGTGCAAGAAGATTTTGACATGATAATGGATCTTGATTTCTGCAATAATTATTCAACAAATCTACCCTTGAATGCCTTGAAATTCTCTTGATCACACTTGCTCATAAAATTGCTAGGATGCTTGAAATCTTCTAGCTTGAAAAATCTTAGATGAAACTTAGTGAAATGCCCTCTTATTTATGCATATGTTAACATTAATTCCCAAAATTTAAATAACACAAGCTGACATATGAATACACATTTGAAATTAGTTAAACACCTCCAAAATCATAGTTTAAATTTAGGTCCTAGGCCTAAGTGAGGACCCATTTTCCCTTGGGTGAATGTGTCCTAGGTCACTTACCTAGGACACACATTCTCTAATGCTAAATATTATGTTATGGCATTTATGAATGTCAAGTTTTCCTCTTCAAAAATTGTAATTAATTGGGATTGGATTTCAATTAAACGGTCCAATTAAGGAAAATTACCTTCAATTAATTAATAAATCCCTAGATGAGTGTGAAAGTGTAAAGGTACATGTTATGCCTTGCATAACCATCCCATCTTTTGCCTTGGTCAAAATGGGTCCCCTTTTTATGTTTTTATCCTTGGTTGATTTTCAAACAAAGTTTGGAGTCTTTCGTTTCCAACACTTTGTTTTTCTTTGGTTTAGTCTATCGGAACCGAAACCGGAAATGAATCAGGTTGTGAAACCTCTTTCAAAATGTACTCTGATTCCCATCCCGACAACCTTTCTTTTTAAAACCTTTTTTGTCTTGTCTTTATCGGAGTCGGAGCTGGAGTGGAAGTTAAGTCGGTGTTTATTCAAAATTTCCAAGATCAAATTCCATCCCGCCTCCGCCTCCGCATTTTAGTCTTTCGTTTTAGACTAGGGTGTATATGTTAAGTTTTCTTATTTTGGTCTTTTTGTTTTAGTTTTAAGTTGGGTTTTGTTTTATTCTTTGTTGGCAGAACCAGACCTGGAATGGGAACCAAGTTGGGAAATTACTCAAATTTACAGATCTATTTTCAATTCCGATTCCGCTCTCGCCAGGTTTTTTGTTAAGTCATTGACTTTTTACTGAAGTCACACTGTAGTAATGGGCTAGTTCTTCTGCAGTTCTGACTCCGCTCTACTGCATTTAATGCATTAATGACAGCTACCATGCGTAGTTAGAAACTCTGAGTTTTACATTAATTAGGGATTAAACGCATAGTTATTATCACTGTTGTTAATAAATCGAAGAGCGAAGTAGAGCAGTAGTAGAGCTTTTCTGGAGTGAATCTATTGAAGGAAAGACAGTTGTGCGCAGATTATTTCAGGGAGTTTATCTATTTATTCGCGTTTGAGGTAGGGTTTCCTATTCTTTCCTTTCTTTTATGGTTTCGCATTTTCTATTTTTGTTCTTCTTAGATTGTTTAGGTTTTGTGTGAATTCCTCTGTAGGTTTGTATGTTTTCATTGGTTTTGTTTTTGTTTACATTTTTCCTGATTTTGTATTGCTTTTATAGTTTTGTTTCTTGTCGGTTTGTTTAAGCATGGTCGTTTTCACGTTTTTGTCATGGTGCCCTAATTTTCAAATGTTTATGGTTAAATGTTGTTTTTACAGTGAGTAGGGTTTAGTAAATAGTAGTTTTTGCTTAGAATTTGTTGCACACTCGGTCTGGTTAGTTTAGAAAGGGTTAAATTTGTGCCCTAGTTTTTATATCGAGTTTTCATTAGATTAGGGTTTTTGGTGTATTTCTGTATGCACGTTTTTATTTAAATATGATGCCCTAAAAGTACAATTGCCTCATGGTCATATGGGCATGGTCTTCTCATTGTTATATTTAAGCCCCTTTTTCATTTTAAAATAACCCGGTCTTTAATCATGGAGTTATGCTTTAAACTTGTAAAAAAAAAACATAAACACTTATGACGTCATGATGATGTAGGTGGAAGTGGGATCGAAATCAATCTAGAACTTTGAACCATGTTTTCCAATAGGTATCAATTCCACTTCCCATCCCCTCTCCGACTCCACTTATAGTGAGAAGCTTCTATTTCAAAATAACAATAACCTAGCCGGAAGCAGAAGCAGAACCGAAACTGAATAGGAGATTAGAAGATTTGAACGAAACTGAATCAGTTTCCATTCTAGTTTTGGTCCTGATTACCATTCTTGTCCCGACTCCAGTCCCGCCTCTTGTTAGTGTAATCTCAATGCTTGTTTTGACTATGGGCCCGATAGTCTGTTAAAAGGGGATTGTTTAGGATGTTTTATGCCTAGTTCCACCTCCAATGTATGTATGAAAGGTATGATTTTAAGGCATATTTTGTGATGTTTATTCAAGGATCTAACTAGAGGTTTTGTTGTAGGAAAGCTAAAGAATGTCAGGGATATCAGGAGAAACTGTCCAGAGGAACCAGCCTACAGGAACATCAAAGGCAGTAGCTAAGCCCAAGAAGATGAAACCTAAACAGCTACCTTATACTTTAAGGTATAATCATAGGGGTCCTATGGTCACAGCAAGCAAAGTAGAATCAGATTGGTTAGACATCACCGACTCAAATCTAGGTTCATACAATTTTGAGGAGTTTTATTCGGAAACATTCACTTAAGATATAACACTGAGGGCATAGAGAATTGTTGAGTCTGGATTGGCTCATATTACCTTATTTCCTTTATCTGTCCAGTGCTCAGAGTTGGTTATGACAGCAGCCAGTGCTTACAATCCAGCCACTAGGCAGTGTGCCAATTCACAAGACAATGTGATTATTGATCTCACTCCTCAAATGTTTCAAACTATGTTTAGCGTACCAGATCTAAAGAACCTGGTGCAATTAAAGGAGGTTGAAGCTTTGGAGAAATACAGCAAATACAAAGCATCTGACAAGGACCACTTGAATAAGAAATGGTTGAGAATAGAGAAGAAATCTTGACTAAACTTCATGATCAACCAAAGAGAACAGAGTTCTACAAAGAAGTATCAGATTTGATCATGATGTTGTCTAGGGTGTTCAGGAAGAGGGATGCATTTCACTTCAAGGAGTGGATGTTTCCTTTCATTCAGACCATTTTGAATGGAAAACAACAGTTTGATTGGCCAATGGTGGTGTCTGATGCTATTTATGACCAGTTGACCAGGATAAGAGAAACCAAGTGTTTCTTTATGACTTCTTATATTGTTTATGCGGCTACAAGAGGAGGTATACTTCCAGGTTTAAGAAGAGTGGGAATATTGGGAGAGAGAATTGGACAAAAGTTAGTGTGGGAACATTATGATTAGTTGTCTCTGTAGGTATCGAAAACACAACTTAGAAGGGTTAATGATGCATTTCTATATGTGATCATTAACCAACTGAATAGAGATGCAGGGTACAGACTAAGCCAAGAAGCTATGGCATTTATAACTAAATGGGGATGTTGGTACATTCAATACCCCAAGTTCACATACTTCAGATTAGCAGGATTTGAAGGTCATCCATATTTACTGCCAAGATATTGCAATAATAGGATAGTGTTGATGGAATTTGTTTATCAAGCTCTGGGGGTTAATGCCCGGTTTGCAATAAAACATAAAATAGGATGTCATAAATTCCCCATGTAGTTGGGTGAATACAGTTGTCGGCATTTGGTGGGAGCAAAGGTAGTGTGTAATGAGTTGATACATCTAAAACTAGGTTTGTGTATAGCTAGAAAGTAATTTGACCCGAAGAATAAAATGAATGCCTTGCTGCCTTCTGTGTTTGATAAACATTTCAATTTTTTAGAAGATTTCTGGAGTGACTGGCAAGATGAATATGACCTTAGGAAGAAGAATTATGAAAGGTTACCCGTCTCACTCATGGTGGAGCTTGGGCTCAAAGATGATATCCCTGACGCATTATTAGATAATGGAGTGGTATTAGATCCATCATATGAGGCCTTAAACATTGGCACTAAGAGCTTGGATCTGGTGGATTGGGACAGTGAGGAAACCATTGACATTAAGTTGATAGGGCAAGCAGTCTTGGATAGAAGCATTCAATGGGTGGTTCTAAGAACCAAAACTCATCAAGGACTAGCTCATAAAAAGGGGAAAGGATATAGAAGGATCAAAAGAAAGACATCTCCCAAGGAGCGTTTGGAGTTCCTCCCTCCAGATATTGAAGAGATTGAGCTTGAAGCAGTGGCTCAAGATGAACCAAAGACACAAGAAGGAGATGCCCAAATTGAACCAGTTGCTTCGACACCTGCATTAGGTGAATCCTCTACTCAAGTCCCACTTGCAAAGTAGCAAAGTGAAGAAGTGTAAAAGGGGACTCCTCATAATATTGTGGAATCCATGAAGGGAAAAGAAGTAGAGGTAGAAATTCATGATATTGGAATAGACTCGGATGAGACTCTGTCGGAGAGGGATGTGCAAGAAAATATGCCTCTAGAGGAGGATATTGAAAACTTATTGACAAAGGAGGATCAATGGGCTTATTTGAAGATGCCAAGGAGGTTTTTGATGATCAAGCAAACGCTGCAACAATAGAGAAAAACAAGATAATTGATGCCAAGAAGGCTTCTGATGATCAAGCACTTGCTGCAGCATTAGAGAAACAAAAGGTAATTGATGCCAAGCTACAGGTTGATGTCATACTACAACAGCAACACATAGAAGCTAAGTCAAAAGTTGATGAAATAGAGAAGCAACAGAGGCAAAAAGAGCATGAGCTCAAGGTTAAGGAAGAGAACGACAAACTAGAATTGATACAGAAAATTCATGACCTTGAGGAGGAAAAGGAAAGACATCGAAGGGAGAGAGAAGTTTTGGTGGCTAAGCTAAAACTTGTTGAAGAAGCTCACAAAAAGAAAGAGGCCGAAGAACTGATCAAAAGGCAACAAGAGGAAAATGAAAATGTAAAAAAGCTTAAAGCTTTAGAGGAAGAAAGAAAACAAGAATTGGAGAAAAGAAGTTTAGAAGAAGAAAGGTTGAAGAAGGAGGAAGAAGATAAGAAAATACAAGAACAAAAGGACAGAGAGGAAGCTGAAAGGCTGGCACAAGCAAGTGTGGAACAAGAGTAGCAAGAGAAATAGAGGGTTGATTCTCAACCTCAAGAAAATGTGCAACCACCCTTAGCTACTGCCTCCTCTTCTTCAACTATTATGATTGTTACTCCAGGTGCTCCCACTTGGCTGAAATTAGATCTTCAAAAGAGAGCATCGACACCTTCTCAACCTCTCAATTGGGAGGATATGATGAAGGAGATTGAGAGAGAAAGGCCTAAAAAGAAGGCCAAGATCCTGCATTCTACTAGGCTAACTGACAAGGGAGAGATTGTGGCTAAATGTGCTATACCCATGATAGACAAGGAGGTAGGAGACATGCAATTGATAGATTATCAGCTAGGCACAGTTAATTTGGGGAGACCTACTAGAGATCAGAAAATGAATTTAATTGATGTAGTAGCTTCCTCAACCAAGTTAAGAATGTTGAAGGATAAGCAAAGGAAGGATGAGCTTAAGGCTCAATTAGATCAGCTGCATGTTTTCCTAAAAAGTGTTTCTGCTCCGAGATCACAACAAGTTGCTACTATTGAAACCCAAATTATGTTGAGTAAGAAGGAGGTTGATGATTTAGTACAAGGGAGGGGAAAGGCATAAATGTTGGCTCAATGGATTGATCAGTTGAATCAAGAAATAAGCGAAGTACTAGAAGATAGTTTTGGGGTTTAAAAAGTGACTGAAGGATTGATAGAAGAAATGAATCAGTATGTTAAAAAATTGGAAGCACAAGAGGAGGAGTATAAAGGATACCATCAAAAATTAAAAGAAGTTAGTAAACTGCCTAAGACTACTCTTCTAGAGCAATCGATACTTGAAGAAGATAGTAAATATTTCTTGGAAAAGACTTCTTGCATACTCTAGTTTAGATCAGATTTTTTGTACAAACATAGAAATGAGGTTCAAGATTTTGTTAAAGATCTGAACAAATAGTTTGAGGAGTTGGAGGCCATCATTGCTATCATTGTGAATGTGATTATACCAGTAAAGGAAGGTTTATCTTCAAGCTAAATAAAGGAGAAGTGGAATGACAGGTTTAAAGAAGTTATGCAAAAAGGAGATAACGGTGAAGATCTGTTGATAGATCTATTGATGGACATCAAAGAAGAGATAAGGGCAGTTAAGAGAGAGTTGATGAAGCTAAAAGATATGAGAGGGTTTGCTGCAGTAGAATTGGAAAGGATTAAATTTGAGGATAGCTGGGTTGATGGGCCAGAATTAGACATATTACAACAAGTCTTCTCCAGTTTTGATGAATACATTGCAGAACAAACTTCGCATGCATAAATCTCATTCATGCATGATTTTCTTCTCTTCTTTGCATGTTGCATGCAAGACTGGCAGTTTTTGAAGCGCATGGCTTTCTTCTCTCCTATTTTCTTTTTTCTTCTAGTTTAACTGAGTGATCAAAGCAGGAACTAGAGATCAAATTGATCTAAGTTTCCAAGATGATTGTAATCCCTAAAAGGGTGGGTCAACTTAAAATAGGGGAGGACTTCAGATTTTGTATATCTATAAATACCCTTGTGGTATCATATTGTAAGGTTCGGCTAATAGAGAATAGAATTGGCCACCTCATATTAGGAGAGAATTTTTCATAATTGTTACAGAGATACATTGTTACTTCATTTTACAGTTGAATATAATTACAGGTTTTATGCAATATGGTGTTAGAATTAAGTTGTTTTGCTTGATAAGGTTAATGAGTTATAATCTATCTGTATGTCAGTGATTGTGCTGAAGCATAAAATTTTCTTTTGTGATGAAAATCCTTAGAAGAAACCAGATTTAAGGATTATCTTGTTAGATTATCATTGAATTAAATTTATTGAAGTCTATTGATCTATGATCTTGGCAATGAATGAATGTGTGTTCTTTTGAATCTTTGAAATAGTGGTGATATGTGAATTGTGATGTTAAAATAAAAACCTTAGATGCATGCAATAGTATGGATTGTTCCGTGAATTGTGTCATGCTTTGGTTTTCTTGATCTATTGGAAAACATTCATTGTTGAAGATATATGTCTGGATGCTAGATAAGTTTGATTCATGTTTACTGATTTACCCTTTGATCTATCTTTTTCTTTTATTTAAAAACCCCCTTTCTTTATTGAGAATAAGCTCAATGAACAAGTCATTGCTTGTATTCTTTTTTACCACTATAGGCCCCTTGAATATTACAGTTGCATGGACCGATTGAGTGACACCAGACAGTTGAGAACCAACTATCAGGACCTTGGGAGTTAGGCCATTATATGTTGTCTTTCTTTTTCAAGAGAAATAGAGTAGAAATATTATGTTTAAATGTTGTTTGTGTCATTTTCACCATCAACAATACACCTTACAACACTATAAATAAGTCACAATTAAGTCCAATTTATTAATAGGTCCCTAAACTTAATGTGAATATGTAAAATACATACTACAACACTCAATTAAGGTATCATTTAGTTCATTTTAATATTAATTACTTCCTAAATTAAGTGTAAAAAATGGGATACTTTTTCCTACACTACAGTTACATCAACTCCAGTTAGTGTTTTCTTGCAAGCCATCAAGATGCACATCTTGCTGGCAAAACAAGGATAGACAATTGAGAGGGGGGGCGAATCAGCTATTACCAAAATCAAACTTATACAACATTAACCAATCCTTATATCACAAATCTGATAATTAACAGTGCAAGCATAAGAACAACACATCAGAGAAACATGAACACCAAGATTTTATACGTGGAAACCTTGTTAGGGGAAAAACCACGGTGGATGTTAGTCCACAAGATTATACCCTGTTAGAAGTATAATGAAGAATAAAAAGAGAATGCACTTGCATTCAGGCACACTACCTAGAGAACACTGCTCAAAGGGAAGGGTCACTGCCTTACATACAATGATCAAATTAAATCCATCTCATGAATTTGAACTGATAAAATAGCTTCTGCAAAAGCCTAATTACAGTTCTAGTTAGGCACACAAAACTCTTCAAACTCTTCCACACTTTTCTCTGAATGATTTGACCTCTATTCGCACTTGTACATCACTTGTACACTTGAGCACTTTTCATAAATGAGGAAAACAATCTTGTATATATATCCGCTACAAGGATTTGTATCCACTATTCAATCGACCATAAATAAAGAATAAATTACAACTGTCGGCCTTGATACATGAACAAATTTCAATACATACCAACACAAGTTGGTCACAACATAGTGAGGACCCAAAAAAACATCTCCAAACATGCCAAACAATAAAATATTAATCCTCATGGATCCACAACATGCTAACACCAGAATGTCGACCAAGAACATGAACACTCGAGCACATATCAGAAAAATCTTTGATCATGAAAACTCCAATCACTGTGGACATACAACAAGGATAGAGTATGATCTAGAATCATCCATGAATATTGTAGGTACATGCGCAACACATGAGATTACCATAATTTCATCCACTTTGACCAATAACACCATCTACAAAAATTGAATAACTATAGGCACACAAATCTTCATAACTTCCACAAAACTACATGCACACCTCTGAAAAATTTGGACAACATACTAGAAAGGTTCAACGACAAACCTTTTGAAGTGCACCTTCAAATCTTCAACACGTGGAGCTTCCCAACATTCTAACCTTCTCATCTCCAATAGATGCCTATACTATATTTTTTATAATTTTCTCAATCTTCTCGACATATACAGCCTTAAGCAGATTAAAATGTCAATAGTTTTGACATCAATGACAACAATATATCAACAACACAACCACAACATCCAACAATCTCCCCCTTTGGCATTAATGGAAAGACATGATGTAAAAAATAATACCATCAACCCAACTAACTCTTCTTCAACAATCTCCCCTTGAGATTGTGCACTTTTTTCGTGTTTCCTTCATTGCTCTTATTTCCCATTTTCTTTCACATTGCTTCTCTCCTGCTTTGACATCAATGGAAAAGGTAGATATGCTCTTATTTCAATTTTGAAAACATCTGACTACTCCCCTTGAGTAGTAGTCACCACAACATCAATCTGGAATATGATATAGAAATGAATTCACAGAATCACCCCTAACTTGCCTCTAAGGTACTCAAAAGTATCCTTAGGAAACAAATTTGTAAATATATCTACAATTTTCTCTTTGGTAGGTATGTTCTCTAGTCTGACTTCTTTATCACTTACTTTGTCTCACAAGAAGTGATACTTGATGGATATATGCTTTGTCTTTGAATGCAATACTAGATTCTTAGAAATGTTAATGGTGCTTGAATTGTCACAGAATATAGCAATGGGTTCTTCATACTCAATTCTGACATCTCTCAACATTTTCTTCATCCATAATACTTGGGTACAACTATTTGCAGCAACAATGTACTCTGCCTTAGCAGTAGATAATGAAATCAATTGAGTTTTTCTTTTTGCTTAACCAAGATATTAGCTTCTTACCTAAGAATGATTCACCACCACTGGTACTCTTCCTATCATCTACATCTCCTACCCAATCAACATCAGTAAAATAACTTAGAGTAAGATCATCATCCTTAGGATACCAAAGACCAAGATCAGTTGTCCCTTTCAAATATTTGAATATTATTTTCATAGTAGTCACATGGGACTCTTTAGGATCAGCTTGAAATCTAGCAACCATGCACACAACATTCATTATCTCTGGCCTAGTATGAGTCAAGTAGAGTAGTCCACCAATCATTGACCTGTATCTTATTTTATTTTCTTTGGGAGTGTCATCTTTATGTGTAAGTTTGCATCCGATCACCATAGGTGTACCAACTAGTTTTGAATCTTCCATGCCAAACTTTTTTAGTAATTTTTTCACATACTTAGATTGAGATACAAAGATTCCATCATCTAACTAAGTAATTTGCAATCCCAAAAATAATTTTAGCTCTCCTATCATTGAAATTTCAAATTCACTTTTCATTTCATCAGCAAAATTCATACACAAATCATCATCACCTTCAAAGATAATATCACCACCAAAGAATTCAATGATCAATTCTTTGCTCTGATCTAATTTGAAATACAAATTGTTGTCAATAGTACCTTTATTGAATCCAAGTTTGAACAAGTATTTGTCCAATCTAGCATACCAAGATCTAGGGGATTACTTTAGTCCATAAAGAGCTTTCTTCAATCGGCATACCATGTCCTTTTCATTAGTCAACTGAAATCCATTTGGTTGTTCAACATAAACTTCTTCTTCTAGTTCACCATTCAAAAATGTTGACTTCACATCCATCTAATAAACTTTGTAATTCTTGAAAGTAGCATAAGCAATAAATAGTCTAACAACCTCAATTCTAGCAACAGGAGCAAAATTTTCTTCAAAATAAATACCTTCCATCTGTGAGTAACCTTTGCAAACCAATCTTTCTTTGTTTCTAACCACATCACCTTGTTCATTCAGCTTATTTCGGAACACCCTTTTGGTTCCAATCACATTTTTTTTTGAGGTTTAGGAACAAGATCCCATGTATTATTCTTTTGTATCTACAATATTTCTTCTTTCATGGCTTCCATCTAATGTGCATCCTTCCATGCTTCACTTATATTTCTAGGTTTAGCTTTATAAATTAGACAATTTTCTTCTAGAATTCTTCTTCTAGTTTGCACAACTTTGGTTTTGTCTCCTATGATCTAACTATCAGAATGATTTATTCTCACATACTTAAGAGTTTTGAAGTTATCTCTTACCTTGTGTTCTTGTGATCTTTCTTCTACACTTTTGCTTGCTTCTGCTTCTTGATTTCCTTGATTCACCGGAATAGTCTGAAGTTGATTCTATGTCTAAGCATCATTTTCAGCATCATTATGTTGATCATCTAAATCATACTCACTAACTCTAGATGATTTACCAATATCTTCATCAACCTTAAGGTTTTGCACTTTCAACCACTTTCTTCAACCTTTTATTAAAGCACCGGTAAGCTTTGCTTTTAGTAGAATATGCTAGGAAGATTCCTTCATCACTTATAGCATCAAACTTACCTATATCATCATCTCTCTTGATGTAGCATTTGCTTCCAATTTTTTTGAAGTATTTGATAGTAGGTTTATAACCAAACCATATCTCAAAAGGTGTCTTACCAGAATTACTATTGACATTCACCCTATTAATAGTATACACAGCAGTACTTATAGCTTCTCTCCAGTAGAAATGAGGAACATTTTCTTCCAGCATCATGGTTCTAGTAGTGTCTAGAATGGTTATGTTCTTTCTTTCAACAACTCCATTCTATTGAGGGGTTCAGGGAGCAGATAGCTATCTTTGGATTCCATGATCTTGACAAAAATAATTGAATTCCATTGAAGTAAATTCACCACCTCTGTCTGACCTTAGAAATTTGATCTTTTGACCTATCTCATTCTTTGTCATATCTTTAAAACTTTTGAACTTTTCTAATGCTTCATGTTTTTCTCTCAAGAAAGCGACCCATATCATTCTAGAATAATCATCAATGAGTAACATAAAGTACCTTGCACCTTGTAGGCTTCTAATTCTAGAAGGACCACATAGATCAGTATGTATCAAATCCAATACTCCATTAGAGCTATACTATTTTCTCCGGAAGGAATTTCTTGTTTGCTTTCCCATCTGACATTCATTGCACATAGTGTTAGTAGGCTTCACTAACTTAGGTAAATCTCTGACTGCTTGAGTACAACTTATCTTGAAAATGTTATCAAAGTTCACATGACATAACCTCCTATGCCATAACTAGCTTACATTAATTTGAGCAGTCAAACAACTTTGACTAGCAGTACTTAAATGAAATATATCACCTTTTGTCTTTGATCCTGGTGCAATTATATTTCCTGAACTTCCTATTATTCTGCACTTACCATTCTTGAACTAAAAATTGTAGCCTTTTTCTACCATTTGTCCAACACTCAACAAGTTATGCTTTAGGCCTTCTACATAAATAACACCATCAGTATTGTTCTTACCACCAAAAGAAATAGTGCCTCTGCCATGAATCACACTAGAAGTGTTGTCACCAAGCCTCACTACACTACCATCATATTTTTCCAAGCTTACAAATTTTCTTTTGTCACCAGTCATATGATGTGAGTATCCATTTTCAATTACCCACTCATCTTTCTCTTCAACTTTGGCTGCAAGAGCTTTCTCAACATTTACATTACTAGCAGATCCAATTGACACCTAACCATTTTCTTTGATAGAAATAAATACCCATTCATCTTCATTTCTGATTTCTTTATCATATTCTTCATCAATTACACCTTCTTCAACATAATATCACTTTCTTTGAAATCTAGTATTCTCAAGCTTATATTTTGAAACTCTTTTGAGACATCTAGAAGAAAAATGACCTATCTTACTACAAGAAAAGCATTTAATAGGTAACTTTCCTTTGTACTTACCATGACCTCTTGATTCTCTTTTCACTATCAATGCTTCTAGTTCTTCCAATTCCCTTTCTTCATCTTCAATCTGCTTCATCTCATCTTCATATCTGAATGTTCTCTGGGAACTCTCTCCTGAATCATATCTCTTTTTCCTAGATACAGTGGCCTTGAAAGCAAATTCAGTCTTAGGAGCAGACTCACCAAATTCACTTAATTCAAATGCAGCAAGTTTTCCAATCAACATGTCTTTTGTAATATTTTTCACTGTTCTGAGTTCATCAATAGCATGAGCTTTTGTCTTGTAGGAAGGGGGCACAAATCTAAGTATCTTAGCCACAATTTCATCATCATTCATAGTTCCATCGACACATCTAATGTCCATCACCAATTCATTTATCTTATTTGAGAAGGAAAAGATGTTCTCATCTTCACTCATCTTCAAGCTCTCCCATTTTCTTTTTAGACTTTGTAGCTTATCACTTTTCACTAGTGCATATCCTTCATACAATGTTTCCAACTTTTTCCAAATCTGGTATGTAGTCTTCAACCCCATCACATTTGTCATTTCTGAATTTGTCAAAGAACTCACTAGTGTTTCTACTGACCTGGTATTAATTTCTAATTTCTTGATCTCATCTTCAGAGGAGGGACCATTCTAAGGAATATTATATGCAATTTGTGTCATCTGCTAGAAAGGTTCACCAATGCACCTCAAATGACATTACATCCTGACTTTCCATAAAGAGTAGTTTGTTCCATCAAATCTAGGACTATCCTTCTTAAATGATGTCATCTTAGATCACCTCAAGCTGTTAAGCTTCTTTCAAAGGAACTAGCTCTAATACCAATTGTTGGAGAAACAAGGATAGACAACTAAGAGGGGGGGTGAATCAGTTATTACCAAAATTAAACTTATACAACATTAACCAATCCTTCTATCACAGATCTGATAATTAATAGTGAAAGCATAAGAACAACACATCAGAGACACATGAACACCAATATTTTATACGTGGAAACCCTGTTAGGGGAAAAACCATGGTGGATGTTAGTCCACAAGATTATACCCTGTTAGAAGTATAATGAAGAATAAAAAGAGAATACACTTGCATTCAGGCACACTGCCTAGAGCACACTGCTCAAAGGGAAGGCTCACTACCTTACATACAATAATCATATTAAATCCATCTGATGATTTTGAACTGAGAAAATAGCTTTTGCAAAATCCTGATTATAGTTCCAGTTAGACACACAAAACTTCTTCAAACTCTTCCACACTCTACTCTGAATGATCTGACCTTTATTCACACTTCTACATCACTTGTACAATTGAGCACTTGTCATAAATGAGGAAAACAATCTTGTTTATATATCTGCTACATGGATTTGCATCCATTATTCAGATGGCCACAAATAAAGAATAAATTACAATTGTCAGCCTTGATACATGACTAAATTTCAATGTATACCAACACAAGTTGGTCACAACATAGTGAGGACCCAAACAAACATCCCCAAACATGCCAAACAATAAAATATTAATCCTCATGGATCCGCAAAACACTAACACCACAATGTTAGCCAAGAACATGAACACTCGGGCACATATTGAAAAAATCTTCAATCACGAACACTCCAATCACTACGAACGTACAACAAGGATAGAGTATTATCCATACTCATCCATGAACATCATAGGTACATGCACAACACATGAGACTACCATAATTTCATTTGCTTTGACCAAGAACACTGTCTACATAAATTGAATAACTCTAGGCACACAGATCTTCATAACTTCCACAAAAATTCATGCGAACCTCTAAAACTTTCGAACAACATACTAGAAAGGTTCAAAAAAAAAACCTTTAAAGTGCACCTTCAGATCCTCAACACATAGACCTTTCCAACATTTTGACCTTCTCAGCTCCACTGGCTGCCTATACTATATTTTTTACAATTTTCTCAATCTCCTTGACATATAAAGCCTTAAGCAGATTAAAATGTAAATAGTGTTGACATCAATGACAACAATATATCAGCAACACAACCACAACATCCAACACATCTTGCAAAAATGATCTATAACTACAAAGCTATAATTAAGTCCCTATTTTATCCTTGAAAGGATTCCTAGATATTTCATGAAGATTCTCTCCTATAGCATCATAAATGTATACACCTAAATTAGCTCATACTTGAACACATTTTTTTTTACTTTATTCTAGATAATTAAATAAATAATTATTCATTTATTTAATTAATCCATCCTTTACCTTTATCCCTCACCCTTAATTAAATAAATTTATATTTAGTTAATTAATTTTAACATTTACCTTTATCCCTTGCCTTAATTAGATAAATTTATATTTATTTAATTAAGTCTAGTTGTATCCCCTCAATTCCTCCAACTAAATCAATTAATAAATACATTATAAATTAATTGATTTAGGATAATTAATCCCTAATCATATGCACTTGTGAAAAGAATATTATTTTTAAATAATATTAATTTTAAATTCCCCACCTCCTTAGGAATGTGCAACAAGACAAATATTACCCTTTTTAGAAATTAAATCTTGCCTCCCAAGATAAATTTTTTAAATATCCCACCAAACCTTATCCTTCTCCTATTTTCTATGTCCATTCTTCATCATTGATCTCCTATCAACCATTTCCATGTAATCCTTGTTTGATATTTGTCCATTCCCCCTTTATTGATATCTCTCATCAATTGTGTGATGCAAGAGCATCAAGTGGTGTAAGGACAAACTTGAATCACCCAAAAAAAAGTAAAAAATCCTTATTTTCTTTAGTTTTTTGGGATCTCATGATGACAGTCAAGAGTTGTAAGATAGTCATAAGTCTAAAAATGCTAAAAAGGTCACCTTCTATTTTTAGTAATTCAACCTATACGAGAATGTATTGACTTAAAAAATTACCCCAAGGAGAAAAATGGAAAGATGAATTGGATGGTGAAAGAATCATCTCAATATCCTATGCTGTTTAGGAAATATTAAAGTTTTCGTCCAAGGAAATTTCCCCTATAAAGTTTCATGTTTTATTCATTTTTTTATGATGTAATTTGATGTTGAAAGGATATTTGAGTCCTTAATTTGTATAATGTAATTTTATTTCATTGGACCTCCCATGTAGGGATGGATTTAAATATGCCACCTAAGTGGTATCCTTATTGTATTATGTTTACATGCTTTATAGTTGGAGTCGAACACACATGTCTAGTGTATGCTTGCAATGCTTTCATGCTTTTTTTTAGGAAAAAATAAGTTAGGCATTATTCATTTGGATTTAAAATTAATCCTTAATTAGATAATAATAAATATTTGGTTTACCCTTGATTCATTCATCTCCCAAGTTTTGGATTTTGTGTCATTTATTTTTTCTCGTTTTGGAGACTACATTGAGTCTCTTATGTAGCCTTATAGGTGATCAAAGGTGTAGTATCATCCTTTCCCTTGCCCTACTTTCTTATGGAAATGTGTTAGATTATTGGTGAGGTTAAATTTCCCTCCAAACCTTCTCCTATGCACATCTTTTGTGTTGTGTGTCAGGAGATAGAATTCGCTATTGGCTCCTATGCCCTTTTTCCACCTTTTGAGCTTGTAAGTTTTTAGGTGTAGTGTTAGATTATTTTGGAGTTATATGCCTATCTTGGGAACCAAATCCTAGCTTGGGTTTACTCACTAGCCAAGATACTAGTGCACCTGATAGTGGTGCTAGCTCCTAGGAACTAGTTTCCCTTCTAGGTGCTAGTGTCCCTTCTAGATGCCAATGTCCCATTTGGATGCTAGTGTCCTCTATTTCTCAATTTTTGTTTTTCTTGAGGAAAAATTTTATATTAAAATTTTCTCCCTTGGCCTTACGAGTCTTCACATGTTAGCATTTTATTGATGAGTGTCATTCATCAAGACTTATGATGTCTCCTTACCTCAAGAAGTGTGTGATTGTTTAGAGGTGACATCATTATTTTAAATGGTGGAGGGTTGTACCTCCTAGTAAAATAGATTGTTGTGGATATTGGTCCTTTTTCAGTTTTTTCATTGGTTTTGGTTGAGTGGATTGGAGGTGAATGTACCCTCATCCTACTCCTTGTTTCAAAAATTGGCAATCTCGGCATCTAGTTGAGTGATGATAGCTCTTAGGAATTTCATCATTTGTGTTAGTTTTCAAGTGTGTTTTTAGTGTTATAATTGTGTTTGGGTATGAATTTGAGGTTGATGATTCCCTCATCCTATCCTAGTTTGGTGTTGTGAGAGAACACAATCATGGTTTGGTAATCGATTTCCATGAAGGTGTCATACTATCTCTTTTATGTTCATCATGGTGGATTTATCCCATGAGTGTTAAGTCTTCTATTGTTGTCACCTTCGTTATACAATGGTGAGGTTTTCATGTTTTCATTTGTGTTATGTCATTGTGTTTCATATGACACTTTATGCACATTTTATGCAAGAGTGATATGTTCTTGTCACATCTTTGGTGTTGTTTCAAAAAAAAATGTTTCATTAGGTTTTATCCTAGGTGTGGCATCTTGGGGAACTGCATTTGGTATCAAATCCCAAGTTACAAAATTCAGATCTCTAGTTGATTATCTTTCCCATGTGATTGTGTGTGTGTCCTCAATTGATTTTTGTTGTGAGATAGTTTTAGGAATTCTTGCTTTATATGCCTTAATGTGGCATTTTATAGGGTTGGGTGTACTAACCCATTTTTTATATTTTTGTTGGAAGGATGCCTCTTATTCCTTGCCATACTCAACAATATTGGAGTGATAACCATGGTTGAAAGTCTCTTGAGGTTGAGAGTGACCACTGCCTTGTGTTCTCTTGTTGTGTGTGGGAATTTTTTGATCCTTTGTGTGGTTGTGGGTGGTGGGTAACATGTATTTTTCCTAACTTTCCCTTTCTTTATTTCTTGAGTTGTGTTTGTGTAGAGGGTTAGATAAACCCTTAAGTTTTCCAAGAAGTGATTTATTTTGTGGATTTCCTTCTTTTTGCTTGACTCCTTGTTGTAAGTGGGTGTTGGATGACCTTGTAAAGTCTTGATTTTTCTTTTAATATTTTTTTTTTAATTCATGGATATGAAGATATGAATTAAGGAAAATAATACTCATGTGTGCATATATTTGATTGATTATTGCATGATCTCATGCAAATAATGCATTTGATTGTGAAATAGATGATATTGGTTAATGATATTATGTTTATATGCCTAATATAAGGAAACATATAGTGAAGTGGTAATGCTTGTTTAAAGGAACCTCTTTTCACATACCTTATTTTAATTAAAAAATATAATCTCACTCACTTTTTGGAGTAAATGTAAATGGGTTCCTAAAATGCATTGTGCCTTGGTTTTCATTTAAGTGCATGCTAAGTGTGAACTACAAGCATAAGGGAAATGTTGAATTGCATAGAATAAATCATTTGGGTGAGTGACTTAGGTCCCCAAATTATATTATTCCCTTAGGATTCTTGTGGGAACCTAATATTCTCATTTTGGAGATTAAAATAATTTAATGTTTTTATTAAACGATAATTTTATTGTGGATTATGCATACCACCTAGTACAATAAAATGTGTTGCATGATCATGGTAGAACATTGGGTAAGGACTTATGCTCCAATTGAATTTATTTTGATGTGTACTATTATTTAATGAATTTTAGCATTAAATGAGTAGGATTGTTGTATCATATTTTGTTTTAGTGCAATATTAATTTAAAATGGAAATGCCTCATGCATGTGTTGTGTTATAATGCACTTCCTATCAAATAGAAATGTAAGGTGTTGATATAGTTAGGGTACTTTATTATTCTAGTTATGGATTGTTATGTCTATTTTCATGTATCATTAAACTAATTTGGATGAATTAAGATACTTTTAATTATGAAATTATGAATAAATTATGTTTTTACCTTAGAATGGTTAATTTTAAGTGATGTTTGGGGTAAATTTTAGAAATTTTATGTCATTTTATATATTTGTATGTAAGAAAGTTGTTTTCACACACTAAGTGATGAATTGGAAAATGAATTTGTATCTTTATACTCTCTTGTGGATGTTAATACCTCATACAAGTTCTTATGTTGTGTGTTGTGAACATCCTATACTTGAATCTGTGTACCCATGGGATTGTGGTACTACATACCCATCCATGAATGGTGTGTTTGGGTATTGTTGGGATTAAGGTGTCTCAATATTAGAGTCCTAACATCTAAATGCTATTATTTGATGTTCATTATTTATTTCCTAAGTTAATTTTCTTACCACATATGATGTCACTTTGTGGGACCCACTAATGAGGTGGCATCCTACATGGAAGGTTACATGTAAAAGATGTAAGCTATTTTTTTGAAGGTAGGCATCCACTTTTGAGTACCTATATTCTAGGCTAACATTGATGGAATTTGTCATAAGTTGTTATGTCATGCACTATGATAGACTATGAAAACTTTCTATAACATTCTATGACAACCATAAGAATCAACTATAACAACTACCCTATCAAGATTAGTGAGTAATTAGTGTTAAGTTAGAGAATTTTTATGATGACAAGTTGAAGATTGTTGACATTTCATTATTCTATTAGAATTAATCTAGATTCTTGTTGTAGTGTGAAGACTCCTGAATAGCATTTCTCTGAGATTGTATTATAACTGTATTTTTGTTGCTGACACAATTGAGCTGTGTATTTGGAGTGTGGGATTTTTCTTGAAATGGTTTTCCCATGTAATCATTGTGTTATGGTTTGCATAGTTCATTTGTTTTATATATTTTGAATGTACATCTATTTGTAACTATTTAAGGTGTTTAAAATAAAATTTTGTAACTCTCCCCTACTTAGATTACTATAGGAAGGTTGTTTTTCTCACCCAAATTCCTTCCAATTTGTATCAGAGCCTGACCAACCTTGATTTCATTATTGGGTTTGAAGGGTTTTTTTGAGATGATCTTTTTTGTAGTGGGAGTTGTGTAGAAGAACATTTCATAACTTTGATGTAGGAAAAATATTGCAAGCACATATAGAAGAATCAAAATGTAGAATTTTAATAGTAGAAACTTCAAGTTATGAAAGTAAAAAATGGAGGATATGCCCATGGATAAATATTTGTGGGCTACAATATCTAAAACAAAACTAGCTACTATAACCCAAGAAGATTGAGATCTGATGGATCAAAAATCTAATGGTTTGATAAGACTCTACTTGGTTGATTTCGTGCTCCTAAACACCCATGAAGAGAAAATCCTTGGTAAATGAGTTATTCTTGTGAAAGAAACTGTATTCTCTGATTACAGAAGATTGAGGATCTGTTGTAGATCACCTAAATACATTTAATATGTTGATAAATTAACTAGGTTCTATTGGAGATAATATTGAAGACCAAGATTGTTGCATTCTTTTATTATGTTCTTTTTCAAACTCATGGGATCACCTAGTAATGACCATTGTCAGTACTACCACCATTTTCAAGATAGATGAGGTGGTTGCTTCACTATTGTTTGAAGAGATGTAGAGAAAATATTTCAAGATGCATAATGACACTCTTGTTGTTCATGGAAGATTGGAATATATAGGCAAGAAGGACAAGTCAAAATCCAAATCTTTAGGGAGACTAAGTCTCCTGACAATTTCAAGGAAATTTTTTGGAACTATGAAAAATTTGGTCAATTCAAAAAAGAGTGCAAAAAAGAGAAGAAGAAAGGAAAAAAAGGTTTTGTTAGATTCTAAATTTGAAAAATACTCTCAAGATGACATAGACGCATTTTTCATAGCCTTGGCAACCCATGCATCGAAAGATGTGTGGTTGATAGAACTAGGTGCTTCTTTCCACGTGACCTTGTAGAGAGGTTTTTGAACTATGAAGAATATGATGGTGGGAAGGTGTATCTGGGCAATGAATCTCATCTAAAGATTGTTGGCCATGAAATAGTTAAAACCAAATTCCTTGATGAAAGAGTGAAGGGATTGATTATTTCTTGCATATTCTAGGTTTGTCACGAAACCTACTCTCTATGAGTAAATTAAATGATTCAAAGGTGCAAGTTGTTTTCTTGAGTGGAGGATGCAAGATGACGAGAGGAGCTATGGTGTTGGCTAAGGGTCTTCAAATTTGCACCTTGTACAAGTTGGATGTATGCACAGTTTAGTAGAATACTTCCTCTCATAGACCAAAGGAGAGACCTTTGGATTCTTCATCCTCACCATTATATCATGCAAAGAAGAAGTCTATAGTAGCTACATCTGAAGGTCATGTATTTTGAGTACCTAAGAGTGATCATTCCTTGGAATTGAAGCATCCTATAGAGAAGATAATGTTATGGCACCAATGAATTGGCCAAATTGTTGAGAAGGGTATTAGAGCCTTGAAAAATAAGAGCCTCAAATTGAATTCCTTAATGATTGTAATCTTATGTTCAATTTTTGTGAACATTTTATGTATGGAAAGAAACACCATGTTTCTTTTTATTTGAATTCGCATAATTTTTTTGGAGTTTTAGACTATGTTCATTCAATATCAAAATCTACATTTTTGTTTCTTTCATAAATGAAATTGTAGTAGAAGAAGAAAAAAATTATTTCCTCGAGAGTAAATTTGAAGTCTTTAGTTAGTTTAAGGAGTTTAAAGCCTTGGTTGAAAATAAAACTAGTAGAAAGATTAAGATTTTTGTAAAGAGAATGGGATTGAGAGACATAAGACAACTCCATACACCTCACAACAAAATGGAGTTATGAAGAGAATGAAGAAGACGTTGATGGAGAGGGTTAGGAATATATTAAGTGGTTCTAGCCTCGAGAAAAACTTCTAGACTAAAGCTATAGCCAATGCATGTTATCTTATCAAAAAATCTGCTAAAACTCTTGTTAAAATGACACCCATGGAGGCGTGGTCTATTAAAAATCCTTCAATGATACATCTCAAAGTTTTTGGTTGTGAATCTTATGCTCATGTTCCAATTGAGAAGAGGTCTAAATTAGAGAAAAAGGCGGTTAAATGTATCTTAATCGGCTATGGTGTCAATGTGAAGGGGTAAAATATTTGGAATCTAGTGGCCGAGAAGGTTCTCTATAGAAGAAGTGTAATTTTTAGAGAGATGAAACCTTTTATTGTTGAGCTACAACTAGATAAAGAGGAGAAAAAAACAAGGAGGTAGTTCAAATTCCACGTACTCCGATAAAAGGTGAACTATGCACTTGTGATGGACCTGATGATGAGGATAGATCAAGAAGCTCTTAAATTTTTTAAGAAGAAGAAGAATAACCTCAACCTCAATAATTGAGGAGGTCTACAAATTTTAGACAACAATCATAAATGTTTATTTATTCCTTGCTAGATTCTTGTTGCATTTTTACTTTGATTGCAAACAATGATGAGCCTAGGACTATTAGAGAGGATATGGGTATGAGTGGTGGAAAGTCCTAGATAAAGCCATGGATGAAGAGATGACTACATTGAAGAAGAATAATACCTAGGATCTAGTAGCCTTACCTAAAAGACGTAAACCTGTTGGTTGTAAATGGGAGTTCAATAAGTGTGATCTTGATGGCAATGTTGAGAAGTATAAGGCATGGTCAATTGCTAAGGGATATTCTTAGGTGGAGGGAATTTAAAATTGCTATATATTCTCTCATGTTGTGAAGCTAACATCTATCTAGTTCTTATTGTCACTTGTAGTAGCATATGCTCTATAAGTGAAAAAAATGGATGTGAAGACAACATTCCTTCACAGTGACTTGGAGGAAGATATTTATGTGTCACAGTCAAATAATTCTATGGTTAAAGGTAAAGAAAATTTGGTTTGCAAACTGAAAATTATTTGTATGGCTTGAAATAGTCTCCTAGAATGTAGTATTAGAAGTTTGACACCTATGTGTTGTCATAGAGATTTCTGAGATAAAATCTGATAATGGTTGCATTCTCATTATTTTTTATATGTAGACGATATGTTGCTTATTGAGAATGGTAAAAAAAGGTTTCTAGATTTGAAGTCTTAGTTGTCAGCATAGTTTGAGGTGAATTACCTTATTTGTAACTAGGTATATTCTAGGAATAGAAATTAGAAGAGACAAAGCTAACATAAATATTTGGTTAAACTAGAGTACGTATTTGAACTTAGCATTGGAATGATTCATTATGACACAATGTAAACAATTAGTTGTTCCTATAATGTGGGGGATGAATCTTTATATGGAATATTATACAAAATCTCCTAATAAGATGGAGGACTTGACTAAAGTACCATATACAAGTGTTGTTTTTATTTTAATATATGTTATGGTCTGTATGAGGCCAAACATTACCCAAGTGGTGGGATTCCTTAGTTAGTTTATGGCTAATCTTGGATAGGTACAATGGGATGCAATGAAGAGAATGTTTAGGTACTTGTAGGGTACTTCTGAGTATTCCCTATGTTTTCATGGTTATCCTACTAGACCTCAACATTCAATGAGTATTCATGGATATGTGGATTCAGATTGGGTAAGTGACCTTAACAACAAAACATCCACTAGTGGTTATAAGTTTATGATGTTTGGTGGTTCTATCAGTTGGATGAGTAAGCGATAGGTTGTAGTCGCTTTATCCATGACATAAGAATAGTAGATGGAAACTACTCATGCTTGTAAGGATTTCATTTGGGTTAAGAGATTGTGTTATGATACTGGTTTAAATGTAAGACAAATTACTATTTTTTGTGATAGTCAAAGTGTCATTTTCTTAGTAAAGAATCCTACTTTCCATGCCAAAATAAAGTACATTGATGTTCAATTTCATTTTGTTCATAATATGGTAGAAGATGGAAAGGTGAATTTGGAGAAGGTTGAAACTTTGGTGAATGTTGTAGATGCACTGATAAACCTAGTGAGCATAGAGACGTTTAGGTGGTGTTTTGTTTCCATATGCCTTGAGGCCCTAAGCAATTGATTTTAGATGACTATTGACCAATTTTCGACAAGTGGGAGAATATTGGGATTAGGGTGTCTCAACCTTAGAGTCCTAGCATTTAAATGTTGTTATTTGATGTTAATTATTTATTTCCTAAGTTAATTTTCCTACCAAATATGTTGTCACTTTGTCACTTTATGGAGGTAGGCATACACTTTGGAGGACCTATATTTTAGGATACATTGATGGAATTTGTCATAATTTGCTATGTCATGCACTATGACAAACTATGACAACTTTCTATGATATTCTATGATAGTCGTAAGAGTAAATTGAAGTTTTCATTATTGCATGGTGTAGTCACCTTGCATGATGAGGTGAATCTCTTGCATGAAATCTCATGCCCTGCATGTTGAGAGGACTGATTTTGTTGCATGGTAATTTATGATAGATGGCCTACATGTTGAGAATTTATGGTAGTTTCACAGGAAGGTGAAATTATATTCCTTGTATGTTCTCCATATTCTATTTCATCCATGTAGTGACTATGGAGGTGACACATGGTAGTTTTGGGTTCCCATCTTGCACATCTATAAATTGGTGTTGACTTAGATATTTTTTTATGATGGCAAGTTGAAGATAGTTGACATGTTGTTATGCTATTAGAATTACTCCAAATTCTTGTTGTAGTGTGAATAACATTGAAGAGTATTGCTTTGATATTGTATTGTAACTATATTGCTATCGATAATACAATTGAGTCACATATATGGAGTGTGGGTTTTTTCTAGAAACTATTTTCCCATGTAATCATTGTGTTATAGTTTACATGGTTTATATGTTTTATGTATTTTGAATATGAATTTGTTTGTAATTGTAACTTTTAAGGTGTTTAAAATACATTTTTGTAATTCTCCCTTACTTAGATTAGTGTAGGAAGCTACTCCCTCTCACCCAATTTCCTTTCAGTTACAAGAATGGTGAAACCATTCTTGTGTGTTTGCATGTGTGCACACCCTATTGAGATCCAACCTAGTGTTTGTGGTAACTCAATATGTGTGGAGTTAAGTAGAATCATGAAAACCTTAGAAAGCTATGGTAATATGTGGTGACATTGGTATGGAGTAGACCTGTCACCCATACCTTTCTAAGAAAGATTACCCACCTACTTCTCCTTATGGAATGGACCATTGAGTGGTTCATAGTGCTAAGCATATCCTACATTGTTCTTTATGGCACCATTGGAAGTCGGTATATGATTCTTGGTATAGTTTTCTCTTACCCTATTACATTGTTTATATCTTTGTTCCAACATGTGGAGATTGATTTATGCCATGTTGTGATGATTTCCACATTTGCACATGTTTTGACATGATCTGAATAGATATGATGCCACACCATATTGATATTATAACATAGTTTAGGTGATGATGATGTGTTGTTGATGCTAGTGTGCTAGGCTCAATGACATGATTCGTATAACATATATATGGTGTACTAGATAACAGATTCTATGTCAAGATGGTATAAATTATTTTCTATTTTAGATAAATAGTTAAGACAAAAAGGGACATCCCATGAGAGTAGTTGTGTTTTCAATATGCACACATTTTAATATTTATTTAAAAAAATGTATTTATCAAAATTGGCAAAAAGTTAATCCATGCACTAAATTTTTAACTTATAAATACACACAAAAATAATTGAAAGAAAAAAAAAATTACTATTTAAAGAGTAATGTTCTGTTTAACTTCATTTGTCAATATTTTACTAGCAACTAAATTATAGTGTCAATTTTACAAAAAACCATATTCAAATAATTTTTATAAGGGAATCAACCAACACTTATCCAGATTTTTAACTTGAATCACTAAAAAGTGACATGTTTTGAATTTTGAAATGATGTAAACTAAAAAATATTTATTTTTAACTTATTTTATGTTTGCATTTTCTTAATTTAAAAATTATTTGAATATGATTTTTTTGTAAAATTGACACTATAATTTAATTGCTAATAAAATTAAAAATGAAGTCAAATAGGACATTGCTCTTTAAATAGTAAAATTTATTATTTTCCTCCAATTATTATTGTGTGTATTTATAAGTTAAAACTTTAGTGCATGGATTAACTGTTTCCCAATTTCAATAAATACATTTTTTAAATAAACATTAAAATTTGTGTGTATTAAAAATTTAACTATTCTCATGGGATGTCACCTTTTGTCTTAACTATTTATCTAAAATAGAAAATAAATTATACCATCTTGACATAGAATCTCTTATCTAGTGCACCACATTTTTAATGCATGGATGAATTTTTTTCCAATTTTGATAAATACATTTTTTAAATAAATATTAAAATGTGTGTGTACTAAAAACACAACTAATTTTTGTAAGGCTATTGCAATTTTTTCATTGATGTCAATAAAATGGAGATTGTTGTTGGTGTTGTCATTGATGTTAGTAGATTGAAAGTGTGTGGTTGTTTGCATGTGCTACAATTAGTATGGAAGTATTATGTATGATGATGGATGTCATGAGCCTGCTATAATATTTTTCCTATATTTCTTGTTGCTCATGAATAGGTGAATGATGCTTTGAATGTTGTACTCACTATCTATTGATGTAAATTGTATAAAATATTCTCTTGCAAATAGTTGCTCAGGAAGTACTAAAACGGTTTGGAGAATACTCTGCATTCCTCCACATTTGAAGATATTGCCTTGTACTTTGGAAGTTTGTCAAATGTAAATGTACATTGTATATTTTCTTTATTTCAAAGCATAAAATTTATCACAGGGGTTTTTGAAACTTGCAGAGTGAAGATTGTACTATCACAATTAGGAAGGTTCAAAGAAATGCTCCGCATTTCTTCACAATTGATGTTGTGGTCTTGTGGTTTGGAGGATGAGTTTAAAATGCCTACTTTTCTTCTCCCTTCAAGTTTTATATGGTGAAGTGTATTGCAAGTCAAGTTTTCAATGCTCTATCTCAAGACTGTGTTGTCTAGGTATGCAAGAGATATTGGTTTTGTGTATGTTTTCTTGTGTGAGCTTAATATTGAGAAAAGTTGTAAAATGAAGGCATGGAAATGTTTTTTAATATCATTTAATGCTTGTAATTAAATCTACATGATTTATTTTGGTCTCTCTAGTACCGCTTGTGGTCTGGAGTTAATATTTGGAGGGTTGAGTGTTTACTAGGCCGACTTAGTATTTTGAGGTGTTTGTATCAATATTTTGTTACGTGAGCTAGGATGGAGTTGTGTGTAGGTGTAAAATAGGCCTTTCTTATATCCTATCTTGGAACACATTCAATTTCCCTTTCCCATGGATTATTTGGAGCTAACTCATTATGGTCGTTACACATTTCATGTTTATACATTTCAGTTTGGCCAACAAGGAGAAACCTTTTGATGCTTTTGGAAGGTATAAATAGAAGATAACGTGTGTGATTGAGGATGCAGATGTAGTGAGTGTTAGTTCAATGTGTAAAAGTGATATATTCCAAAATTAGTGTGTTCAAGGAAAAATAATGTGTATGAATGTTTGAAGGAGTATGTGAAGTGTGTTGAAGGTAGTGAGCCAAAGGAAGAAGTGTATGAATGTAGTGCTAAAGGAAGTGAGCCAAAGGTAGAGTTGTGTGAATGAAGTGTTGAAGGTAGTGAGCCAAAGGAAAAAGTGTGTGAGTGGAATGTTGAAGGAAGTGAGCCTAAATTAGAAGTGAAGTGTGTGAATGTTGAAGGCAACAAAGTTATTGTGGTGATAGTGGATCACTAGAACCTATCAAGGATCAATTATGAGGTTGCAGCCTCTTTTTATAAGTGTTGTATTGATATGGAGTTGTAAACTTTATTTGGTTTAAGCCATAAAATTGGGTTGTAAATCTTGTTTCATTTTTTTGCGAGGTTGGATTTGGATAGTAGCTCCAAGCAACTATCTCACTATTGTTTTTATCTTGTTAGGTTTTTCATTTAAATATTGGTGTTGTGATTGTGTTCTTGTTCATTGAATATTTTATCTGGTTAATACAATAATAAATTTTTATTGTTAAAGTTTTATTTGATGGATTAGTGATTCACCCCCCTCTTAGTATATCTTTGTGTTATAACAATTGGTATCAGAGCTAAGTTCCTTGGTGCGGCCTAAAAAGTGAAGGTAGATATTATTTTAGAACACATAGATCAGAAGGAGTCCTCTTCTAAAGCATCACTATTTGATGGAAGCAACTATTCTTTCTAGAGTGTGAGTTTGGAAGCCTACCTTACTTCACTAGGGTATGGTGTTCAGAGAGTTGCAAAGGATGATTATTGATGAAGGGCACCCCCTTACCGGCTCAACCTCACAAAAACCACACAAAAAGAACAATTAATATGCATGAATAAAGCAAAGATATTTTATTATTCTAGAATGGAAAAACAAATTATAGAATTACATAGGCTATTTGATTACAAAAACAACAGTCACACATGTAGATTAGAGCCTTCAATTTTTTCTCTACAATCCCAAGATACACCCTCATGCTACTCTGCTACCTTCTTATCTCTCTATCTATATCTATCGGTCTCTCTCTATTTTTTTCACTAGCTTGACTTATCTCATAAGAATTCTCTTCTCACGTTGTCATAGTACCGCCACAAGCATCTAATAAACATCATGCCATAAAATAACCTTCCAATCCCCATCACTAGGCCAACATTAATCATTGACCAAGAAATCACATTAATTCACAATGGAGATGTGAAATCAACATATTGGAACACATGTCGACACCCTATTGATCATCCTTTTCCATATGTTCCTAACTAGTCTTTTTAATGGATGACCGTACAATACTACTCCACCGTGGTCCATCCAAATTACCCTTGTGGTGTCTATGGGTTACCACTATATCATAGCCCCCCCCATCATTTTTTTATGGGATTGCAGGCTCTGCACTACCATACTATAGACTCCATGGATTTTTGTGTTCTTGCGGTTCTATATCGCCATAGTGCTAGCGCTAGTTTAAACCTCCATGGTACTACAATGTAGAAGATTTTGGCTCTTTCATCGATTCCAAGGCAGTGCAAGCATACTCCATACTCAACAAACTCAAGCCAAATCAACCCTTATTGAAAACAAACAACATAGATCTTTTTGGTTGATGCAATATTTCTCTTACACCCTGGATGCTCCTGCATTAGACACTTGGGGTAATTTGAAAAAATTTCATGAGTTGAACTCATAAAATTTGTAGATCCTATATTTTTCCTTGATACATCTATTTATCTTATCATTTGAAACATCTTCCTAAACCCACCTTTGCAATTTATTATCCCTTCCATCCTTCATTCTTCCCCTCTTCCTTCCTCTTTTCACAAATTCCAATTCCCACCAAGTTGCACAATGAAATGCTAGAAAATTATAATCATCAATTTTATCTTCTTTAGTAAAATAAGGAAACTCATGCATTACCTCTTCTCCTATTACTATTGCAACAATTGTTTAATTTTCAATCTTCATTTGTTCCATGTGTTCCTCCTTTCCTATATCTCCTAAAAAGTAGTTCTCAACCACAAATTCAATGTCAGTATCACAATCAAATTATTCTTCCTTTTCATCCTACAATAAACTATCATCTACTAATGGAAATAGAAGCTCATCATCATGTACTTTCTCACCTTCTTACTTACTTACAACTATAGTACCTTCATTCATCAACATAATTATTGTTTCAATACCTTCATTGACACTAATCTCATCATGTTCACATAAATCAGCAACGTTTTCTTAAAAATCAAATTTTACCTCTTCTTTTTCCACCAAGACTTTCATTCTACCCCTTATGAATGCAATCAGCACAGCTGTAACTTGCATTAGAAAATTCTGATCTTCATCTTCATCCTCTTTAACTAATTATCTAACTCCATTAACCAAACATTTTTCAGTGTTATTACTTACCTTTCCTTCTTTATTCAAAGGTTTCAACTTGTGTTTGACTCCATCTTTCATCAAATAGTAGGTATTAGCATACCCATCATGTACTGCTTTCCTATCAAACTATCAAGGTCTTCCCAATAACAAGTTCCAAACATCCATAGGCATAACATCACACAAAAATTCATCATGATAATCACCTATCTTAAATCTGACCAAGCTTTTTTCATTCACCAAAACCTTACGATCATCCTACAATCAAGCAATTTTGTATGGATGAAGATGCCTTCTCCTTTGTAACCATAAATTGTTCACCATTTCTTCAAAAACAATATTTTCAGTACTACCACTATCAATGATAACCTTAAAAACTTTACCTTCACACTTACATCAAGTGTGAAATAGGCTCTTTCTTTGGTTTGGTTCCTTTTCCTCATTTAGCAAGGCTCTTCTAACAACAAGGGACTCACCCCTTTTAGCATCTTTAGAATGTGAGAACCAATAATATTCATCTACATGGGAAAATCAAGCATTACCTTCTAGTCTTCTTTTTGTCCTTTCTTGATGTTGAGGACACTCAAAGGCTTTATGTCCTTCTTCGCATTGAAAACAAGTTCCATAGAAGCCTTCTCTTCCAAAGCCTCTATATGATCTTCCTCTACCTATGATATTTTTCTCACAAAACTTGTTTGAGCTTTCACCTCTTTCATCCTTGTTGTCCTTAGTGTCTCTAATATGTTTTTCATCCTCTTTTTGTTGCACTGAATCTCCACCCTTCCCTTTTTTCTTATTCTCAAATTTTCAGTTCAATCTTTCTTCTACCTTCAATGCAAATTGATATGCATCCTTAGTGGTGTATATTCTCACTAATTCCGGCTCTTCTTGTATGCTAGGTTTCATCTCATTAAGGTAATGAGCTACTTTCTCCTTATTCACTTCATAATGTCCTGGTCTAATTGGGATCTTATGAAATTCCTTTTTGTATTCTTTCACTATCCTTGTTCCTTGTCTCAGATTTTGCATCTTCTTGAGCAACTCCAACTCATAATCAACTAGAATAAATTGGTTCTTCAGTTTTCCCACCATTTTGTCCCATCTAGAAATTTTATCCTTCCCTTATCTTCATATTTCAAGTTGGATCTCTTTCCACCATATATTTGCATGTCCATTTAACTTTGTCTTTGTGAACCTCACTCTATGAGAGTCTTCAATCTCAAACTCGAAAAAATCCTCCATGTTGTTGATCCAATCCATCAACTCTTCGTGACTCAGACTTCCATTCAAATTTGAAACCTTCATTTTAGGTTTCTTTCCAAGGTTGGATATTGCTCTCATCAATCACATTTCTCTAGTTTTCACTTGATCCCACTCTTCCTCTTCCATTTCCTCTTCAGTTTCATCTTCATTATCATCTCTTTTCCAATGCACTTCTCTCATGTGAACCTCTTCTTGCAAGGTTTCTAATTGCCTTCTGAGGGCTCTAATTTCAGCTCTAAGAGGATCTCTTCCTCCACCGCCTCTGCATCTACCTCTATGATATAGGTGGATCTCCAAAACACTAAAAATTTAATTATCTCAAATGCTCCAAAAATCATTATGATATAAAAGTGCTCAGAAAAAAACCCAATGCAACTTGAACAGAGTCAAAAGGAGTTTGTATGCTCAAGATATGCTCAGTTAGAGTTGGGTCAAAAATAGGGTACCAGAGCCAGGATGCAAGGGCAAAAAAATGATCATTCTGGAATTGGTCATGAGTGGTGTCAAAATGACGAGCTCATCGCCACGAGTCTAACACTACTTGTTTCACTGGAATCGAAGCTCGTACATGAAAGTTATAACCAATCAAAGTTTGATCAGTAAGGTTGAATTTGACTGCACGGATGCTAACGTCAACATGTTGACATGACAATTTGTATAGTGATGTAGAAAAACCAGGTCTTGACATGTGGTGGTTCGTACACTGATGGGGATGTTGATTGTGCATGAGGTAGTTCAATCACATGGCGACACGTGTCAACAAGTGGAAAATGATGTGGTGACTGTTAGATGACGTGTCTTTAGCTAATGAATCTAAGAATGCCATGTGTACCAATGGAATGGTGCCACGTGGCACCTCGTTACCTCCTCCGTCCACTCATAATTTCAAGTGTTTGATGAAATTGTATAGTTGGGGGTCGAACCCCCTACCTCCTCCTCTTCGTTTATCTCTCCTATCTTTAGTGGAAGCAAGAAGAATAAAGATTGCATGTAAGATAAAGATTGAAATAGATAAAAATGAGAATAAATTAATTAAATTTATTTTATTAATAGAGGTTTGCATGCAAAAGATAAGAATAAATCTAGATAACGAATTGATTAACACAAAAAGTATGTTTGTTAGAGATAATCAGAGATTAAATCAATAGATAACTGAATGATCTAATTGCATATAGACTTAAGTGATAAATGACTAATTAGATAACAAAGATATTATCTAATCACAGAGGAATATGCTAGAGATAAACCCTTTTATGAATTAAATAATAATCTAATTCAACATTCGAGATTTTAGGATTAAATTGAATAAATAAAGATTTATTTAATTAAATGGAGAAAAGGCTAAGGAATAATTAAACACTAATACATTTGACTCCAAATTTCGATGAAAGTTTGTCAGAATTTCAAAGAACTTTGAAATGTCGAAATTCAGACCCAGCATCGTCGGCTGGGTCAAAATTTCGACGTTTCAAAGTTCATCGGAAAATCGATGAAATAATTTCGATGAAATTTCATTGGAATTTGGAGTCAAATGTATCAGTGAAATAATTTAAAATGATTATTTAATTATAGTTGAAAGTGTCATAAGAATAAATTAAATAATAGTTTTTTTAATTTTAGAGAGAGGATAGATTTAATTAGTGACGTAAATAAATAAATAATATTTATTTAATTAATCAAGAAAGAATAAAGGTAAGAATAAATTAATTAAATAATTAAAGTTATTTAATTTATAGAGGAAAAATGACATTCTAAAATATTTAAATAATTAACATTATTTAATTACAAGAAATGAAGATGTAAGAATTATGCAGAAGTTAAGAGTCTCAAGCCTAGGACAATATTTGGTGTCTACAGTTTTCCCCTCTTTGATACAATGTTTTTTATCACATTGTGTCAAAGAAAATTCGTCAAAACATGCCCCAATGATAGTAGGATAGGGTAGTGCCCCCTCGAAAGAAATTTACAAATTTTTCAAAAAAAATCAAAATAGTTCTGAAAAGTCAATTTGATAGCCAAAAAAGCAATGGCGAAGTCAGTTTTAAATTTTGTGAAGTTTAGAGCGTCTGACAGTGTTTCAAACCTAATAAAAAGTGCCTCCAGTTATAAACCTAAGGAAAAAACATTAATTTTGATGGGGGTATAAATAGGAATTTAGAAAATTTGAGTTCATTTTGCACTTTGAACCTTGGAGATTTGGAACTCTGACTGAAGAAGGAGCGAGTTCCTTTCTGCAAGCACAAGGCCTACATAGTTTGTACGTTCAGGCGGTCAGAGGGCACAAGAGATCTAGTAAGTTACCTCAAACCTACTTAGTCAAAAAAAAATTCACACATTTCTAATTAGTATTTAATTTTGTCTGTCAGTTGTGTCACATGACAAAAGTCATAATTGAATTCTCATTGTATGCATTTGCATGCAAAATGACACAATTGTGTCAAACTCGCCTAGGACAGGTTAGTTAATTTAAATTTTGCGATGTAATTGTGAATATGCGATGCATCTATAGGTTGGTTAATTGCATCCATGTATGCATGACATAATTGTTGGTGATTGTGCGCAATCGCAAAATTGTGTGACGTAATTTTTCATAAGTGATGCAATTGTTGTAGTGATCCGGGTTTGACACAATTGTTCTATCATGACACATATGTTATTGTGCATCACAATTGCAGAAAGAATGACTCATTTGAAATCAAGCAACACAATTAACTAGAAAAAAATTCAACCTAGAAATGATTTAACCTACTTTTATGACATATGCAAAAGTTACTGACATAGTGGTGATAATGTTGATGATAGGTTCATTTAGATTCGATTTATACCAGAGAGTCCTAGTCGCTTGAGACCTATTGATTGAGAGATTGGTTGTGGAGACTTGGCTTGTATCATGTTGTGTCCATGCCCATTATTAGGGAAAGAAGGGGTATGTTAACTACATTGGCTTAGCGGTGGCATTCACATACATCATCTTTTCATCTACCTACAAGAGACGCTACTATTACTTTAGAGGATGTATAGAGGATTTTGTGATTACCTATCTAGGGGGAGAGAATGAGATATGATCCTGGAGTGGGATATCGAGCATTGACATACTTTTTTGTATATGATGATATAGCTCAGCCTGGTATTGACAGATATGATATTAGATGGGAGACACTGGCTACTCATTCTGAGAGATTTGACTGCATTGTATGCACTGCTATAGCGAGGATAGTGATCCCAAATCGGTGTGGGCATGATTTTCCAGTTGGATGGGGGGAGATTCTTGTGGGTATGTTGGCTAGGGAGATAGTATATGCATGGGGTCCCTAATTATTAGCTATGGTATACTTTCAGTTACATGATATTGTATACAGATGAGGACAACCTATGAGTTGTGAGGTGACACTTTTGATGGTCTGGGCTTGGGAGCACATTACAGTGTTCTAACCACCACTTGATCGACATATGGAGACTACCACACCATATTTATATATGTATGTCAGAGCCGTGACACAGAAACATGTGGGTGACATTTGTTATTGGAGACATGGGTTGGATACACTTGTCAGTTTTATTTGGAGGCTAGACATGGATAGTCATCTGTGGCCAGATGAGCATGAGCATCTTGCATGGTGTAGGCATGAGAGATATTTGATTGGGAGGATTGTATAGTCCATTCATATTATTGACATGTATCTACTAGATAGGGTGCTTGGACAATTTAGAGAGCAGTAGGGAGAGCCTCATGGGTTGGCAATATTTGCATGTTCATTTAGAGAGGTTGCACCTTGGGATTCAATGATTGTAGTGTCTATAGTAGAGCATGCCATTGATAGATTGTAGGCACAACAATGGGTTTGGAGGGAGGAGTAATTGATGCCGAGACCACTCCCAAGTATGATGCCTGGTGGAGGATACACAAGCCTACTCTGTTGACAGATCTTGACCAGTCTGCACCAGTAGTGAGACAAGGAAAAGTTCCTCGAGGTAGGAGAGGTGAGGACAAAGGTAGAGGGGATGGTGGTCGAGGGGATGGTGGAGGTTGGGGAGATGATGAAGATGTTGGTGATGGTGGATGAGGTGGTAGAGGAGGTGATGGGCGATGAGTTCAGTGGAGATTGCAGAGGAGGAGGAGAGAGAGGAGGAGAGACATGAGGAGATACAAGAGGAGATACATGAGGAGGAGAGACAAGAGGAGGTGAGACAGGAGGAGGGAAGACAGGAGGAGGGCATGCTCGATGTGGAGGTGGAGGAGGGTGAGAGGGAGGAGTTGGAGGTATTAGTTGTTGTAGCTACCATGGAGTTAGATGTTGGTGGGTATGAGGAGTATCCAGAGGAGGAGGATATGGGTGAGGAGGAGTGCATCGCCCGTGAGAGGATTATAGCTGGAGAGGAGGGATATGAGGATGTGCCCATCGGTGACAGTTTTGGGGATAGAGATGAGGATCTAGTCAAATTACAGGCTAGAGTATAGGCACTAGAGTTCAAGGTACAATCCCTACGAGCAGAGAGAAATGGTATACAAGTGGAGAAAGATACATTATAGATGGAGAGGGATAGTGAAGTGATCCATGCTTAGTAGGCGGATCAGAGGGTTATTGATTTTGTGATCAGGTGCACAGGTACAACTGCTGACACAACATAGGCACTCCTTAGAGCAAGGAGGAGAGAGAAATATTATAGGGACCTATATGAGTCAATAGTCCCGTCTGAGCATAGAGCATCGAGTGCATCAGAGGCACTAAGAAGTGGTCAAGCTTACAATAGGTGATCACACAACAGATCCAGCAGAGGTGAGAGCAGTAGCTAGAGCACTGGGGAGCATGGGAGCAGTGGATAGATTCATTTGGACTTATGTATTTTGACACCAATTTATTTATGTCTATTGAGCTTGCGAGCTCTTATTTATGGGGGATACATTATGAAATTGTATTATGATACACATTTTTGAGATATATATATATCATTTTTGGTGGTGGTTTATATGATATGCAGTGCTTTATATGCACTTGTCTATTTATGCATGTGTTATGGATGCCGATATTTACTTTATGATATGTATGTAGCCTATGATGATGTGTTAATTCTTTATGATTATGTATGCATTTACTTTTATGGTATTATGGATGTCATGTATGGATACTATGTTTATCATTGTGAAATGTAATCTGATTTTAATATGTACAATGCCATGTGAATGTATTTATTATGATAATATGCTATACAGTTTATGATGGTGAATGCATGTTATGCCATGGATTCCTAGATGTGATAGATGTGTATATCTTTTTGTCTTTTTCAAATGTAGCATATATATATGATTTAATATGTACATATGTATGACAATTTCTAAATGATGTTTGTAACATGAATGCATATGTGGGGTACTTTTTTTCGTGTCATAGGACTTTGTCATAATGCTGGAAAGAAGATATGTTAGCGCAAAAAATTAGGATGTTTTTTTTTTAGGTCAAAAGTGACAAGAATTATATGATTACAAAGTTCAATTTCAAGATTACGCTAAGTATGGTGATGGTTCAAAATTCATCATATAATTACCAAAATGACTACCCGAGGCTAATATAATCTACCCTATACAAAATATTTATTTACAAAATGCATAATCTACCCTTTAATTTTCATCAAAGAAACCTCACAAAATACTAACATTACATTTTCCTAGATTCCCCATTGAATGAATTTTCATCTTGCACATCCAAACCTTCTACCACCTGAAGACCTCTTTCAAAAACCCTTCATCCTCCAACAACTATTGAAGGGAATTTCTTGCGTGAGTCCATTCTTGTGTTGACCATGTTGGAATTTGCTTGAACTCTGCTTGTCATCTGGTTGTGTACATTATGAGTATAATTTGGGCCATGAAAAAGTGAATCAACCCTCCATTGCAAATCTAATCATACTTCAATATTGTTTGGTGGTTGTGGAACATGCACATGAATAAATGCCAGTGCATAGTATTTTCCTTTTATATCTAACTCCATGATAGAGCAGACAAAATGTCGGTTCTTCCTTAGTGCACGCAGCAGAATGTTCTCATTTATGTATTGTAATGCTAGCTTGAGAGCATCAAAAATCTCTTCAAAGCCTTGTCATCTTTGCACACAGGCCCTAGGGAATAAACCACCAACAAAACCTTCTCCATTGAAAAAATTATAATTTTGCACTGCATGGAGGATGGCATTGTCCAATCGAAATTGCAAATTGATGAAATTTCTTGCTATTTCCTTAATTTCACTCAAATACTGCAATAAATCAAGTGTGTTAGACAAGAATATTGATATCACCTGCGATGGAAAGATGATGCGTCGATCTTGCAGATTGGTAACCTCGACTCCCTGTATTATTCGAATGCTTTCTTCAACCCTAGCACAATCCACTTTAAACAACATTTTGAGGATATCATGGGTTATCAGTTCCTCAATCGGTCTCTCCCACAGCTTAACTGGCAATGATACCCTGAAGTTCCAAGGGAGAAGATCCATTTGTCTACTTAATTTATAATCGATTACCACACCTATCTTTTAGAGAAATGCAATGCTTTTACCTGGCCTTTTCTTGCAAATTTCATTTGTGCAAATGAAATGATTTAGATGCCTTTTTAATATTGCCTTATGTCGATGACATAAGACTATTTCATGATGAAGAGGAGTGCTAAGGACAATATTTTTAAATTTTTTCCTTATGTCGGGGTATGTGCAGGATCATCATGGAAAAAACAGGCCCTTAAGTGGTAATGAAAATTCAGAAAATCAGAGTTAGGCAACTTGACATAAAAATTTGAATAAGTTATCTATATTATATCAAAAATATGTAAGAATATAATTTGTATAAAATTGAATGTAGTTTACAAACTACTAGGTTTATTTTTTATTTTTTTAAATCTATTTGGTGAAAATTTGAAATTTCAATGCAGTAGTACTTAAATTTCAGGGAAAAAATAAGAAGTAGGTGTTTGTCTAACCACCCTAACCACAATAAAATAATAATATTTTTTTATAAGATTTTAGATATAAGTAGAGGAATCATGTCCCAATGTGATACATATTTTTGTTGTAATTTGTTTTCAAGTAAATAATTAATTATGATTTTTTTATTACAACTTTTAAAAAATATAAAAACTCGTATGTCTGACCACCTTAACTTGGTCAAAACTTCATGAAATTCAATTTTTTTTTTTTAATCCTATAGTATGAAAAGCATAGAATGTGACACATGTTTTGGATTCAAAAAATGTGATACTGTTTGAAAGCTATAGATGTTTTTCAATTAGCCTATCAATCAGGACTTTAGTCATAATTCAAATAGAAAATGAATAATAATTATTTATTAAATTTAAAGTAAAGCATAATTATATTGGTGGAAAGCTGAAAAACTACTTTAAAATCCCTTTTCGTTTCATAAATTTTTGGTAAAAAAAAAATTCGTCAGCCACATAGGCCATCATAATACTTACATATCACCACTTTTTGGCCCATCATGATCCTGCACATACCCGTCGATGACACAAGACTATTTCATGATGAAGAGTAGTGCTAAGGACAAGATATTTAAATTTGTTTTTCTTCTCATAAATGGTGGCTCATGTAAAATAGAAGCTGAGATACTTGGTGGCTATCTCCGCACTACCGATCATGATTATAACGTACCATTAGCATATAAATAACATTAGGCAACTTATCTGAGTGAAATGATGCAACTTATCTAGAATAATTGATCAAACACCAACATCTTCAGGTGAGTTGAATGAAGCGTGGCTGATGCAAATTGTCCTTTAAGACTGATGGGAGTACCCTTGAGAATTTAAGCACCATCATTACTAAATTCGACCTGAAAACATATGCTTTAAATCCAACTCAACAATGAATTCAATATTTTTCCAAATCATAAAAGGCCTTGCATTAATCATCATTGGGTGTTAAATGACACAAATGGATAATAAAAACCATAATATGAGATAGACCAAGGAGTACAAAGTCATCCACTTGCTAAAAATAAATAGTCACAGAAAAGGAGTGTCCTAACTCATACTAAGGGAAAAATTGCCCCAATCTTTTTGTCAAGACAAACCGCAAACAACAATGAAATAAAAGATGAGTCATGAGACATCATCCCTCTTCTAAATCCTTCATGGGACATCCTCGAGGAAGCTAGTAACCTGACTCAAAGACAAAGCCAAAAGATAGTACATAGAAAATAGTCAAAGAAAAAGAGTCTTGAGACATCCTTGCTTCTCTAAATCCTTCATGGGACATCCTCGAGAAAGCTAGTAACCAAACTCAAAGACAAAGCCAAATGAAGATATAACACAAAATCAGCCATAAAGTCAACAACCAATAAGAATGTTTACCAAAATTTGATCTGTTTTGTTGTTGATTGTTTAGGAGATTGATAAGATGCTTGTTTGATAAAGCCTGATTTCAGGAAAGATGCATATCATATAAGACATTGAGTATGGTTTCAATCATGTCACCACTTGTATAAGGCAATGGTAAAGCCTATTTTTAGAAAGACACATATCGTATAAGACGTCAAGCCTAATTTTGATTATGTGATCACCTGTATAAGGCAATGATAATGCTTGACTGATTGATAATGTATGTTGTTAGGAAGGACACATCTTGTTTAAGAAATTGGTTTTTTTTTAGCGTGTTGTCAATTTGCTTGGTTTGGCTTGATGACCTTGTTAACTTGTGTGTCTTGTTGATGTGTGACTTGTCTTGATGTTTTGACCATTGTTTGTGTGTGATAACAATGTCTAACTTATTTTGATTAACATGACGTACCCTAAAGGACTGATCTAGTGCAGCCTCGGGGGCTCATGGATTGATGGACTTGCCTACATTATACAAACAAAGACCTTGTAGTTCGACATGACCAATGAATTTGTCTTATTTAACATTGGATTGAGTCATGATTTATTCTGAAAAACCTAAAAAGACCAACCTAAAGGACTGAAGTGTGTGATATTTGATGTGTGTGGCCTTAGGGTCTCATCGATAGATGACCTTGCCTACATTATACACACATAGACCTCATAGTTCAACATGACCAATGACTTTGTCTTATAGACTAAGGATTAAGTCATGATTTTATATAGAAAAACCTAAAATACTGAACTAATGCCTCAAGGGCACATCGACAGATGGCCTTGCCTATATCTAGTTGCAGGGGCAACATAGTTTGACAAGGACTAACTGACTCAACTAACTCTGACTCTATTTTTGGGATTTTTGAAGTGTCATGATGTTTTTGAATTTATTCAAGACATTTATAACCTTAGAACAACAAGTGTAAGATCCAAATGATGTAGGTCAAGTATTTTCCCCCATTCAAGTATAAGACCAATAGGATGGAATGGGGATGTGGAGTGTACTTGATATCAATCATTCCAAGTTATGGAAAGGAAAACCATTTTTTATGGGTGATGATAAGGAAATCAAATTGGAATGATGGTAGACAAAGGAGCAAAGTCAACTACAAATGACACCTATTTGCCAGGTTTTCACCATGGTACTTATCCAAAGCACCAGTGAAGTGGTTTTCACTATTGGATGAATTATTTCTCTTTACTATTTTGTTGATTTTTTTTATTTTTTTAATGTTACAAAAGATGCCTATTTGCCAAGTTTTCATCCAGGTAACAATTTTTTTTGTTTTTCTATATATATATATATATATATATATATATGTATTTTCATGATTAAGACAAGGTTCTCAGAAACTATGTATAGAACCTCTTCAGATGAAAGCTATTGATTGGAACTAATAGTGGTTCTCCTTCAAGGGTAGAGAGTTGATATGCTCCTAATCCAAAGGATTTTCCAACAATGTAATGACCTAAACACTTTGGTTCAAACTTTCCTAGTTTTTCTCATTCTGCTTGATTCTTTGGATTTTCCATTAAGACCAGGTCACCAATGTCAAAATGTTGACTCAAGACTTTTTTGTTATAGCTGCAACAAAGATGGTTTTGATATGCTTGGAGATGATCTAGTTCCTTTTATCTTCATTCATCCAAGAACTCTACCTCATGCAATCTTGACACACGATACTCTTCATCGTCAATATTCCATTTCAAAGATACCCTTAGGGAAGGAATTTCAACCTCAATAGGCGAGATGGCTTCAAAACCAAATACCAAGGAGTATAGAGTGGTGGCAGTGGGAGTGTGGATGCTTGTGTAGTAGGCCTATAGTGCAAGGTTAAGCTGTAAATGCTAGTCATGACCAACATCATTGAAAGTCTTTTTAAGGATTTTGATGATTGTTTTGTTAGATGCCTCAACTTGGTCATTAACCTATGGATAATATGATGTAGAAAAGTGGTGTTGGATATGGAATTCTTGGCACAAGTGGTAGACTTCTTGGTTTTTAAATGGGTGGTCATTATCCATGATTATGGACTGAGGAACACCATACCAACAAATTATGTAGTTAAGGATAAACTTAGAAATTTGTATGCTGGTAATGTAGGTCATAAGAATGGTTTCAATCCACTTGGTAAAGTATTCAATCATAGTAATGATGAAATTATGGCCATTGGAGGATGTAGGATGTATCTTACCTATGAGGTCAAGTCCCCATTAGGAAAAGGGCCATAGTGAAGTTATTGGATAGAGCTCATGTGCTAGTGCGTGTATCAAGTCTCTGTGAATCTGACACTCTCGACATTTCTTGACAAAGACATATGAGCCATTTTCCATCGTAGGCCAATAATATCCTAGTCTCATAATATTTTTAGCTAAGGTGGGACAACTAGAATGGGATCCACATATACCCTCATGTACCATACGTAAGGTTGCTTGTGCTTCTTCGGCATCAAGACATCTCAACAAGGTATTGTCTAGGGCACATCTATAAAGGGTATCTCTGATGATGGTATACTTGGAAGACACAAATAAATGTCCTATGTTGGTTGTTCGAGAGGTCTAGGGGTAGGATTTGGGCATGAAGGTAGTCATATATGTCTTTGTACCATAGGGAAGTGGGACCAACAAGCTCACACACCATCGTAGAATTTGGGATGTTAAAGGTAGGGACCAAAAGTTGTTCTACCAAAAACTCAAATTTAGGCATGTTGCTAGGTATGTCCAAGAGTGAACCAATAGTTTCCATAAAATTTTCTTCCCTGTTCTGAATGCAGGTTATTTGATGAAATTTAATGCTATCTTAATATTGCTTAAAACTATTTTCCATCCGCTTGTATGGGGCAAGCTTCTCATCTTTAGTTTCATATTCATCATTAACTTGTCTAACCACTAGCTGAGAGTCTCCATAAACTTGTAAGTGTTTAATCTTTCATTTGATTATCATTCGTAATCATGTTACAAGAGCCTCATATTTTTCTATGTTATTGGTGCATGGAAAAGAAATTATGAATGACTTAGGAATAGTGTCGCCTTGTGGTGTGACAAACAATATGCCTTCTCTTGAACCATGAATTTTGTGGGACCCATCAAATTATAACTTCCATGTCGTTCTTGTGTCAATGGTGAAGATGAAATCATCAAGAAAATCTGCAACTACAGGATGATCTACCTTAATTGGTGCGTCTTCTAGCTAGTTAGCAATAACTTGTCCTTTTATAGCTTTTCCTTTTACATACTAGATGTCATATTCACTGAGTATCATGACCCATTTAGCCAGTCAGCCTATTAATGTTGCTTTACTTAGGAGATACTTCAAAGGAGCTATCTTTGTGACCGACATTGTTTGATGGTTTAACATGCAGTGCATAAGATTTTGAGTAGCAAAAACTACTGCAAGACAAGCACGTTCTATGTGACTATAATTTATCGCATATCCCACCAAAGTACGACTGATATAGTACGATGATCTTTCATGACCCTCATTATAATTTTGTGCAAGGCTCCTAGTGTTGATGTGGTTTCTAAAATGTAGAGTATCAAAGGTCGTGCATCTAGAGGTGGCATTAGCACTGGTGGTGTAAGTAGGTAATCCTTGATCTTTTGAAAAGCTTCTTGGCATTTTTCTATCCATACAAATGGTACCCCTTTTCTGAGTAGATGTTGGAAGGGATGTATCTTATCTGCTAACTACACTATGAATCATCTGATGGACTACAATCTCCCTTGTACTACCCTTAGATGACTTATATTGGTTGGTGGAGGCATGTCCATTATAGCTTTCACTTTTTTTGGGTCCACTTCAATGCCTCATCTAGAAATAATGTATCCTAGAATTTTTCCTAATTGCACACCAAATACACATTTTTTTGGATTTAGCCTCACTTTGTATTCTTCTAGTCTTTGAAATATCTTATCTAGGACCTGTAAGTGATCATACCTTGTCAATGATTTAGCTATTATGCCATCCACATAGTCTTCCATGAGAGTGTGTACAAGATCATGGAATATGATTGCCATAGCATGTTGGTATGTAGCTCCACCATTTTTTAGTCCAAAAGGCATGATGTTCCAACAATAAGTTGCCCATGGAAAAGTAATTTTTTTCTTGTGTTGGTCTTTAGGTGTGATTCTAATTTGATTATATCAAGAGAAACCATCCATAAGAGACAACATTTCATATCCCATTGTTAGGTCCACAATCATGTCAATGTTTGGCAAAGGAAATTCATCCTTAGGACATGCTTTGTTTATATCTATAAAGTTTGTATAGATGTGGATGCCCCCTATTGGTCTCATTACTAGCAAAAGATTGGAAATCCACCTAAAATAGTCAATTGATCTAATAAAGCTGACATCCAACAGTTTCTTTAGTTCAACTTTGACTAATAAAACAATTTGCGGGTGCATTTTTTTTAACTTTTGTTTCACAGGCTTAGCACCTGGTTGTAATGGTAAATGATGTAATACCAGGTTAGGATCTAGTCCACACATGTCGACATATTTCCATGCAAATTTTATCTGTCTTTATGTGAAGAAGTTATGAAATTCAAGTTGTGTTTTTGTCAAAGATGCTGCAAAATAGATTACTCAAGGATTATCTTCAGTTCCTATGTTGATCTCCATAGATTCCTCAACTAACATTGGTGACTTTTCCTAAGCAATCGGGAGAATTTTCAACCCTCCATCCTTGGTTGCCTCAGAGAGGTTTTCACCCTTGGATGCGTCCTTTATTTTTACTTTTTCATTGTCCAAAGGCACCTTTCGGTTTTCACCTAGGGACTTGTCATTTTTATCCTCTTCATTGTTTTTCTTATTGTTTCTATTTTTCTACTAGAGGGGTGAACAGACTCCCCAAAATAGGCCATGTTATCTAAGTCTATGGTAAATCTAGCCTTATGGTCACCATAAGGTATGCCTTCTTGTAGTCCCATGAACTCAGCTATTTCTTCATCATTCTCAAATGTATCTAAGATGGGGGTGTTTTGTGATCCCAATTGGTAAGCTAGGGATATACGAGGGGCATGTCATCATTGATAATATCAAAGGTAGAGGCTGATAGGGTAAGGATAGACTGGTTGACATGGTCATAGAAGTTTCTTATCAACTCCTCTATATTATTTTTCTTGGGGATAGGTAGATTCTGAGGTGGGCCCACTATAAAGGTTTGGTCATCAGAATTGGGTTCGTCAGGTTCCCATGAGATAGGATCAAGGGATTCCCAATAGTAATGTTTGAGCCATTCTTTTTTCAAGGACATTTGAGGGTTGGAATCCGGTGGATTTGGCGAGGGATTAAGCATTTGGTCAAGTTCCTTAAATAGTTTATCTAGGTCCATGAAGGTGGTGGAGGAAAGGGAATCCCACTCATATTCATTTGAGTCTGGAGAATTACTGTAGCCTTGGTCAAGTGGTTGATAGGATGTCTTGATATCTTTAGAAGCACTTACTTCCTCTTGTGATGGTGTCGAGGTACTAGGAACGTTAATCTTAATCAGTTGATACCCTAGCCTTAGGCCTTTTGGTCATTGAGAGATAATGATTGGTTCAGTCCTTCCATTCTGATGTAGTCCTAACCCACTATGTATGTCATATCCTTTGCTTTGTATTATCATGAAACCTTTTCCATATTGATCTATAGGTATTTGAATGGATGGAGGAGGGTTTTAATTTTCTTCCTTGTATAACCAAGAGGTCACATCTTCTTGATCCATAACTTCTCTACTTAACTCTCCCCATTTTGTGAAATTCATTTGGGAGGGACATATAATGTGACAATGGATTGTCTCCTATCTATTCTTGGTAGACTGTATGACTTAGGAGGAACCAGCTAACTAACACAATAAGATTCTTTCATGTGATACTCTCCACAACCCTTGTCTTGGATCTCAACCTTAGGAGTGGAAGATGGTTTTTGGGATGCAAATGCCTTGGAAAGCATTGATGGATCTATATACTAGGATGAGTTGGATGATGAAGCCCCCTGATTAATAGGAACATGTCATTGCGGTATTCTGTGTAGGCTAGTGCAATATTGGAAAGGATCAAGATTACCATCTATCATGATATCAGTGCCATTGTATGGAAATTTAAGACATTGATGGTAAGTGGAAGGTATGACCTTCATAGCATGTATCCACGGTCCACCCAGTAAAAGATTGTACGAAAGGATGAGATCCAAGACTTCGAAGTTAGTATCCATAATCGCAGGGCCAATTCTGATGGGGAGTGTCACAACTCCTTTAGATGATCTTTCTTCATCATCATATGCCTTAATGACAATGCTCTTAATAGTTTCCACATATGCCTTTGAGAAATCTAATGCCTTAACTAGTTTCAAGGTGCAAAGGTTCAACTCTGCTTCTTCATCGACCAAGACTTGTTTAACTTTCATTTTATGAGCAAGAACTTTGAGGTGTAATGGGTTGTTATGGTTTGTCTTCTCAGTTGAGTAATCATGTTCAGAGAAGATAGCATGATGAGAATTGGTTAAGTATCCTACCATCTCTTGGAAATGATTGAGATCTAAGTTGGTAGGGACAGTCGTGCTTTGCAAAGCTTTGTCTAGGATGGCTCGATGGTCGAGAGATATAGTCAATAGTTCCAAGAGAGAGATTTGTGTTGGGGTCTTCCCCAACTGGTCAAGTAAATTATACTAAGACTTGGAGGATTGCGGTTATTGCCACAATGGAGGACCTTGGATGGTTATCTTAATTCGGTGAGTGTTGATAGCACATTTAGGACATTTCTTTATGTTAATGGTGTTTATCTTTCCATCGGTGGCTCGAATGTGATTTATGATTGTACCTTGGTTATAGTCATACTTGGCATTGGCATAGTTAGTCGAGGTATTGGTCTTATTTCCTGAAGTGGAGGCTTTTTCTTTCCCATGGTCATGTAATGGATTTGTAAACACCTTGTGGTCACTGTTTGTGGTCTATTTTTTCCCATTGACTTATATCGTTCTATTTTCAACAAGATCCTATATGATGCTCTTCAATATCACCATTGTTGTAGACTATGTCCCTTAGTTCGATGAAAATCGAAAAAAGTGTTGTCATCCCACCAAGAGGGTTTAAATTGTCTAGGATTATATTGTCTTGGCTCAGGAAGTTGTATGACTTTGTGTTTCCTCATTTCTTTGAATATTGATTCAATGGGTTCCCCTAGGGGGTGAACTCATGTTTTGGAAACCTCCTTTGCAGTCGTGGTTGTTGTGTATTTTGGACAAAATTGGCAGTTTGATCGGCATTGTTGGGTGTGTCATGAGAGGGATTGTGTCCTATAAATGTAATGACTAGTCTTGCATGTAGGGTCTTAGCACCAATAATTCCATCATTAGTTGCATTCTTGTTTCAAGACCAAAATTTGTTTCTGTCATTAGGGGTGTTTTGGTGTTGAACATTTGGATTTATGTTTTTCATCTTAATGTCACCTTTGTCAATGAGATCCTTCTCAAGTATGATGCCTTTTTGTACTAGTTCCACAAAAGAAGTACAACAATGTACTCTTAGGTCACTTCTCAGTTTTGGATTAAGGTTTTCTAGAAATATAGTGACCTTTTGCTTTTCAGGTATTTCAATGGGGCATCGAATAGCTAGACTCCTCCATCTCTAGAAGAAGGTGATAAAGTTTTCTCCTTCATCTTGTTTGGTGTGACATAAGGATGCTATTGTGATTTCATTATCAATTTTAAAGGAAAAATGTTCAATAAAATTTTCAGCCAATTTACCCCATGACCTTATGCAATATGGAAGTTTAGAAAACCATTCCAATGTTATTCCAATGAGGGTTCATGAAAAAAGTATCATAAGGTACGTGGGGTCATATGTGACATCCATGCATGTTGTGGAAAATTCCCTTATATTTTCCAGAGGATTACACTTCCCATTATAATTAGCCAAGTTTGGTATAACATATCCATGTGGGAAGGGTGTCATGTATAAATGTTTGTCGAAGGGACATGGACATAGTTCTTGTGCTGAAAAGTTTTGTTTTCCAGACATTTCCATGTTGTCCATTTGTTGTTGAAGGGCTTGCATTTGTGTTTGTAGTACATCCACTTGTGTTAATGATGTGTTGGTGGCATTGTTGGGGTCTATGTAATTGTTTTGAAACCTAATGTTTTGTGATGGATTCCGATTTTAGTGTAGGTATGTGTCCTATTTGTAAAACCCCTATTTGTGGAATGGCACTAGTGGTGTTGATGTGTGGTATATAATTTGTCATGTTTATGCTAATTCTAGGCCTTTAACTTCTAGTATTAGTGCCAAAGGGATTTGATGATGTTGCTCCTATAGAAAAACTAAGGCCTTGTGTCATGCTCGATGTACCAAATGGTGTTTTATGTACTTTTGTGATAGTTTGGGTAGGTATTCTAGATGGTATAACTATAGTTATTTGAGGAATAGAGGCACTAGATGTCATGGATTTTTTCCCTTGAGTAGAAGGTGTTCTCAATGTGTGGATGTCAAATCTAGGAGGTAATGTGGCACCTTTCTACTAAAAATTTTGTTAGATATCTTTGAGGATCATTTGCCAAACATTCATCTGCAAAAGATGCAAATTCTAGACTCTAGTAACAAATTTCAATGTGAGGTCTTGATGTCCCTGATGGCATGTTTGAGAATGGGTTGATGTAGTCTTGTGGATCATCTATTTCTCTTTGTTTCTTTTTGGATATTGTTTCGACCATGTAAGATATGCTCAAAATGGGAATGATGCAAAACTATGTATATGAATGATATGATTTTAGTCTATGTTTTTTATTTTATTTTTTGGATATAAGAAATGAACACTTATGCAACTATGTTTTTGGTATTTTATTTTTTTGGAAAATAAAGGATGCTAAATGTTGATTAATGTCTATAATGATGGTGTTCTAAAATGACTATGTCTAAGTATGTTAAAGTGTAAGCAAGCTTTCAACTTTGGGAAATTTTGAAAAGAGGTTACCAACCATCTAAAGTTTAACCAAGGCTTCAATTTAGTTTTTCAAGGAACCTTTTGTGAGACTAAGACCAAGAGATAAAGTGACCTCCCAAACTAGACTGATGAGCTAGAAAGACTCATGAAGATGATAAAAGATATGTGTGACAGGTGACTAGGTTCAATTAAAATTTTGGTTAAAGCAAGGGTTTATCCAAAGCATGGGAAGTTGGCCTATTTTAAAATTTGCAAAACGTGGCTGTCCTAAAAGTCTGATTGATCTGATGACAATGAAGACTCCTAAAATGTAACTAGGGTTTGCAACTGATATTACTATTGCTCTGACTAAATGACACTATAGATGCAATGATGACTAGTATGAGAAAATATTTCTAGTTCATGTTTAGAGGTCACTGTGAAAGATGATCGGAGACTAGTTTTGACTATTTAACCTCAGGCTGTAATAGTAAAATTTATTTTTCTGATTGTCAAGAAATTGTGGTTCAGGTTTAGCAGATGCATCATTTGACAAATAGTTGTAGGTTTCAGTATCAAATGCGTCATTTGAAAGATAGTTGTGGCTCATATTTAACATATGTAATTTTTCAATGGCACTTGTAGTTCAGATTTAGCAGATGTGTTTCAAGAATAGCAATTGCGGTTTTTTGTAAACAAGATTTTATTTTTGCGTAATTTTTGGCAAATTTTGTAATTTCATTTCGATCTAATTTTGATAAAATTTTGGCCAAAATAGAAGACAATCAGAAAACACTTTTTTTTTGGTATGGTTTCAATGTGAAAAAAGTTTAATTTCAAATAAACAAGTACGATCCCATGGTTAGCAAAGGCAATACTTATTGAATTCCCACTTGGATTTCTCCAGCTGTGCTTATTCAGAGTGGATAATTAGAAGCTTGACCATACTGGATCCCCTTTACATGACACTCACTTCTCAGGTCAGCCAAGCTTCAAGTTCTCATGAATCTCCCATGACAAACTCTTCATCTCTACTAAGAATTGCATGTATGTGGGATGGCTTCAGAGGTTCAACCTCTTGTACCAACAAATAGAGGATTTTTTGGCAATCTAAAAACAAATGTCCTTTTAGTAAGGATACCCATTTAGGAGGCCATGCAAGAGGAAAGATTAGCTCTGCTAAGGAGGCTTCCCAGCCTATAGAGGTTATGCTTTATAGGTTTTGACACACCACAAGGGTACTGAGGGAATCACTATCACTTTCTTGTCTGCAGTAAGTCCTGTAATGCTGATTTTTCCTCAACATTAAAATTTGTATACCAGTCGGGAGTAGCTTGGCTTTAGCTCATCACTAGTTTTGAGTCACTTTGGGTTGAGTACTTTTTCCAACCAAAGTAGGCCCAGATCTAGAGTTAATAACAATTTATCTTACACCCAAGATCACACAAGTGTGCTAGGGGAGAGTATACTTTTATTATCAAATTGGGTTCTTATCAAACAAAATGTACAAACGCACCAAACACAAAGAATAGTGATTAATTTTAGGCACCAAAATGAAAGAATGATCTAATCTACTCAGACAATCAGTTTTAAAAATCCAATCTTCGACAAGTGTTTTGCATCAAATTTCATCAGTAATTTTGATTTTAGCCTTCGACAAGCGAGATTTTTATCTTCTAGGTCTTGATCAAATGAAGTTGCAAAACAAATATCAAGTTCCTCTTGCCACAAGTTGTCAACAAATTGTTAGTAACCATAAAATCCTAAGCTATTGACCAAAAATGAAAACAAAACTAAAGAAATAAAAATGAACCCAAAACTAGACAATTGTGTCGTAGAACGACAGATGTGGTGCATGATGATGATTAGTTGCGGTGCAAAAAAGAAATTGCGGGGTACGGGATGACGATTGTGGTGCGTAATAGTAGATGTGGCTCAGGTTATTAGCCATTGTGTCATTCTTTCTTGGTGATTGCATCAAAAATGTTCAGAAAACCTGCAAAACACATAAATTCATATGAAATTTGTAAGAAAACAATTCATTCACGTCAGGTTCACTAGATGTAGCATAGGGAAAAAATCATGGGTTAGAAATATAAGCATAAACTTAAACTAATCCTAAACTACCAATAAATAACAATGGAATTAAAGCTTCAATAAAAGAAAGATCTCACCAAACTCTCATCCTTTCCATGAATCACCTTCATTACACTTCTTCATTTTTCTATAGTAAAGATGCCCTCAGATTTCTCTTAAGTATGAAAATATGGCCTATTGATAATGATTAGCAAAACATTGAAGATTCTTAAAGTTGCTTCCAAAAAGTATAAAGATATCAGGAGGAGGAATAATGATGAAGATAAATCCAATTTATAGAAAATTGATTTTCGAATGACCAACTCAAATTAAAAGATAAATTGGCGACTGAGATTAAAGGATGTGGCATGCAATAATATTAGGGTTAGATCAGTGTGAGTGAAAAAGCATGAATGATGGGGATTAAATTAAATAATAATTTAATCTTTAGTGGAAACTAGAAGAATAAAGATCTCATGTAAGATAAAGATTGAAATAGATAAAAGATGAGAATAAATTAATTAAATAATTAAATCTATTTAATTAATAGAGGTTTGCACATAGAAGATAAGAATAAATCTAGAAACGAACTGATTAACACAGAATATTTGTTCATTACAGATAATCAGATATTCAATCACCAGATAACCAAATGATCTAATTGCATCTAGACTTAAGTGATAAATGAATAATTAGATAACAAAGAGATTATCTAATCACAAAGGAATATGCCAAAGATAAAACTTTTTATGAATTAAATAATAATTTAATTCAACATTCGAGATTTTAGGATTAAATTAAATAAATAAAGATTTATTTAATTAAATGGAGAAAAGGCTAAGGAATAATTAAATAATTTAAAATGATTATTTAATTATAGTTGAAAGTGTCATAAGAATAAATTAAATAATAGTTTTTTTATATAGATAAATTACTGCTTTATGGGGTAGTACCGTGTATTTCTTTTTAGAAAGATATTACAATTTGGTAGAGTATTGAGCATATACGCCACATACCAGACTTTACCCTATAGATGCCCTGGTTTAATGCCTTCACCCCAAAATATCCCAGCCAAGAAGCAAAAGGCCTGGAAATATTATAGAGACTAGTCGGGACTTGACTACCAATTGACGGAAACTGACACCAGCAAATATTATGAACCCTACAAAACATCCCAATAGGACTGGCTACAGAACCCTACCATTTGAAAACAAATTTACAAACAAAGTTTATGCGAAAAAATGACCACTAGATAGTAAACCACCGGCCTTACTCACCACTATCCTTGTCTGAGATGAGTCATTCCTGCCAGGCTTTGAAGTCTCTGATCACTGGGTATTTTGGATCACAATTGACATGAGTTGGGCTTTTGGCTTTCTGTTTTGGATCTCTCCCATCATTTTTGTGCCATTCTTCCCCCAACCCTAGATCCCAGTCCTCATCAGCACTGACTACGACCTCATTCACCAATTCTTCATCATCCACATAGCGCAAGGCCCAGCCACGAGGCAAATTGGTAACGATCCTTGCAACACAAAGCAGAAAGAAGATACTACATTCACGAACATCCCAGAGCTTCACAAAAAAATTTGGTTCTCTGGTATTAATCAAAGGAGATTTCATCACCTCACGACCATGCATGTGAATCATGTAGTAATTTTGGGGCATGGGTATCAATTTGTTTGACATCTGATGAAAGATGGAAGGAGGACGGACGGAGGACGGAAATGGAATGGACGGAGTGGATGGAATGGATGGATGGAGTGGACGATGATGGATGGAAGGATGGAGGACGGATGGATGGACGGACGGACGGATGGAATGGATGGATGGATGGATGGAAGGATGGATGGAATGGAAAGGAAGAAGGAATGGAATGGAATGGAATGGATGGAGGAGCGGATGGATGGAAGGAATGGAATGGATGGACTGGATGGAAGGGATGGATGGACAGGAATGGAAAGAGGAAGGAGAGGAAAGGGATGGAGGAATGGAAGTGGATGGATCGAGACGGATGGATGGAAATGGAGGATGGATGGAGGATGGAATGGATGGATGGATGGATGGACGGATGGATGGAATGGAATGGATGGATGGATGGATGGAAGGAAAAGATGGAATGGACAGGAAGGAGGATGGACGGAATGGATGGAGGAAGGACGGATGGACGGAGGATGGAATGGACGAAGGGATGGAATGGATGGACGGATGGACGGAATGGATGGAAGGAAGGAAATGGATGGATGGATGGAAAGCCGAAGATGGAGGGACGGAATGGAATGGAAGGATGGAGGAATGGAGGAAGGATGGAATGGATGGATGGAATGGACAAGGAGGAATGGATGGATGGAATGGAATGGAGGATGGAAGGAATGGATGGAGGGAAATGGAATGGCCGGAAGGACAAAGGAATGGAAATGGACCGAAGGAATGGAGGAAATGGATCGTCCAAAGCAGTTCTCTTGATACTATTAGTGGGTTCTAGATAACACCTAGTCCTTCTAAATCCCCCTCTACTCTTACATAGCATCCTTCCCATTGTTTCCACCATTTCATTCTATTTTTGATTTCTTCTATGTCCCATTTTGTTTCTTGTAGTATGAATATATCTTCTTTGGATTGGTCAATTTGGTGCTTGGCCATGCACCATTTGTTAGGGGTGTTTAAGCCCCTAACATTCCAAATTATGATTTTCATTGTGGCTGGGGAAGGAGAGCCTCCTTCCCTTTCCATATTTTTTTTTGACTTGCCACATTGGTTGTTATTTCTAGTTTAGCTTTATTGGTTTTAGGTCCTCTCTTCCCCTTCCCTTTTATGTTTGTCCTTTTTAGTTTGGATTGGATATGTTCCAGCATCCTTTCCTCCCACAACTCCCCTTCTATAGCTTCCTTTATGTCCTCATTTGATTCCCAATCTTCACATGATTCATTATCTGATTGGGAGTTTTCTTCCTCTCCCTTTTCCTCCTGAAGATACTCTTGAGTTGCATTACCTTCTTTAACATTCGTTCCTTCCTTTTTCACTGGTTCCTCTGCTTCTCTTTCTTGAGCTTCCCTAGGATCCTGGCTTATGATTTATGGGATCTTTCTATTGCTCAAGACTTCTCCTATTTGGGTTGAAATTATTTTTTCCAAGTCTTTGGGATGCTTCAGGAGAATACTCATATCTTTTTGAGCCTGTAGGGTTACTTCTTCAGCATTTGACATTTCTTAGCTTGAGATTATATTTATTGTCCATTCATGGTCACCCAACTTTCTCTTTTTGGAACTCTTTGCAGATAGTTGTTCTAGGCCTTCACCCCTTGGCACCAGCTTGCCTCCATTTCCACTAGAATTCACTAATGCTCCCAATTTGATATTTTTCTTGCTAGCCATGGGATTATCCACTTCACTATGCTAGAGCTTCTATTCCTGATATCATCCCTGAAAAGACACTTCCCTATCTTATTGACTTCACTCTAGGGCTATTTTTTGAATCCAACTCCCAAATTCTAAAAGGATTTCTAGGCTTTTGTAGATCCCTACACCTCCTTCAATTTCTACCCGGATGTTTGCCTCTGCCTCTTTTTTTCCCATTTATGAAATCTTCATCTATTCCCAAGAAAAATCCTAGGGAGTCACCAATCTTGGTCATGGCCTCCGCACTCCAGTATTCTGATGGGAGGTCAATCAATTTTAACCATGTTGGGATTTGTTTGATTTTGTACTATCATGGGTCGAAGTTGGATTCCCATATTTTGCATTGGAAGTTATGACCATTAAAGAAAAGGGATTTTCCAAATACTATTTGTTGTTTTAGATCCCAATCTATACATTCTATCAAGTAGAAGGCATTAGGAAGAGGCTTGATGCTTACCCAGTCTTTGAATTTTCGCTGCCACTAGTTCATGATTTCTTCTTTCAGATTACTTGGGCCGCACCATTTCACGAAAAGGGAAAGATCATGCAGTCTCTCCACTCTTCCCTTAATGATTTCCATCAGCATTGAGAAAAGCTTAATACCCCATGGTTTAGCATTTTCTTCCAACCCTCTTTCATTATGAGAAATGAAGATGTAAGAATTCTGCAAAAGTTAAGAGTCGTAGGCCTAGGACAATATTTTGTGTCTACAGTTTTAACCCCCATATAGCATGTAAATTGTATAAAAAGGGGGTAATAGCTTGAGAGTGAGTGACAATATTAAAGTTGTATTTTTCTAGGATAGAGATTTTTGAAGGGATTTGGAAAGCCATATCGCTTGTAATTGAAAGGAGAAGTACTTGGAGACCTTTTGTGCAGGGTGATAATTTTATCACAACATTTGTAACAAGAGAGCCTAATTTTGAAGTTCTTATGGATTTGAGGTGATGTCAACAAATATTGTATGTCCAAGATATGGTCTTGTATTGAGGGCATGATGTTGTTGCATTTGGATTAGGGAGAGCTTGTAGGGCTTGAATCTTCTTGGGAGGCATATCAACTTATCCTTGTAGTCTAAAGAACAAGATGATGTACAAGAGTGTTTGTAGATTTGAAATTATTAATGGAAACGATCACACTTTTTAGGTGGATCTAAAGGCGTAGCCTTGAATGGTGAAATCTGTTATCAAATCTAGTTTCTTTCATTCTTTTGTCTATGTTTTGAATGCTCGATTCTATGCTTTTTCTTACATGCAATTTTTCAATGATCAATAATAATATTTTTTTTGATCCATAAGTGAATCTAACAAATTTTTTAAGTGATTCATAAGTAGGATTGTTTATAGATCACCCTACCATGTTGGGCACATCTAAGAGGCATTTTGATCTCAACCTACACTCACGGGTCTTGCTACAAATTGCCTCACATTCTGTGATTTGTTTACAGACTCAAGACAACTTTCTCTAATACCACTTGATGAAGGGTTCTCCCCTTATTGTCTCAACCTCATAGAAAACACACAAAAACAACAACCATTATGCAGGAAGAAAGCAAATATTTTTTATTATTTTGGAATGGAAAAACAAATTACAAATTTGCATAGGCTATTTGATTACAAAAATAATAGTCTACATGCATATCAGAGCCTTTAATTTGAGCTCTACAATCCCAGGATACACCCTCATGCTACTCCACACCTTTTGTCTCTCTATCTATATCTGTTGATCTCTCTCTCTTTTGTTCACCAGCTCAACTTATCTTATAAGAATTCTCTTCTCTCACATTGGTGTATTACCACCACGAGCTTCCAATGAACATCATGCCATAAAACTGCCTTCGAATCCCCATCTCTAGGCTGGTATTGATCGTTGGCCAAGAAATCATGTTGATTCACAAAGGAGATGTGAAATCAATAGATTGGAACACATGTTGACACCCTATTGATCATCCTTTTCCATTTGTTCTTAATCAGTCTCTTTACCGCATTACCGCATGATACCACTCTAGCGTGATCCATCTAAATGACCCTTGTGATGTCCGCAAGTTACTTCTATATCACATCCCCCCTCATCAGACTGTCACAAGATTGTAGGATCTGCACTGCCATACCACAAACTCCTTCACAGATTATCATGGACTTGCAATTCTATACTGCCATGCTGCCAATGCTAGTTTAAACCTCCGTGGTACTGTGGTGTAGAATATTTTGTCTCTTTCATAGATTCCAAGGCAATGTGGGCATACTCCATACTCAACAAACTCAAGCCAAATCATCCCTTATTGAAAAGAAACAACACATATTTTTGGTTGATGCAAGATTTCTCTTACACCCCAGATGCTCCTACATCAATTATACTGAACTTTATCATCCTATTACTGATGCTAATACAAAGAACGCTTGTGAAAAAAATTCTAAAGAAAAGAATGCCATCCTGAGTGGTCTAAAAAATTCTAAATTTATAAAATTAGTGCAATGAAAAACTACCAAGGAGATTTGGGATAAGCTCAAAAATATTGAAGGGAATGATAGTGTGAAGGAAGAAAAGTTTCAATCATACCAGATATTTTAGAATCTAAAGATGAAAGAAGAGGAGAACGTAGCCATCTACTTGCTCTGGGTAGATGAAGTTTTCAATGGGACTATAGGACTTCATGAAGATATAACTGATTCAGTTGTTGTGAAGAAAGTTCTAAGGACTCTCCCCCATTGGTTTGATTCAAAAGTGTCTGTTATTAAGGAAGCCAAAGATCTAACAAATCTTACCATGGAGTAGTTGTTTGGATCCCTCATAGCCTATGAGATGAGGAATGAAGTTCAAGCTACACACAAAAGAGAATTTGCATTCAAATTTATGAAGAAAGAAGAATCATCTTTTTCATACAATGAATTTGAGGAAGAAGAAGCAAACTTTGTGAGGAAGTTGAAAAAGGGATTAGGCAAGTAAAAAGGTAAATTGTCTTTCAAATGTTTTAATTTTGGAAGAATTGGTCATTATGCATCTAAATGTCCTTTTGGAGAAAATGAAAATATCATAAAAGGGTTCAAAAGAAACAATTTCAAGAGGTATCTTCTCTCCAAAGATGAATACTACTCCTTAGATGAAGGATATCACTACACGTCAGATGATGATGGAGAAGAATCCCTATTCATGGTCACTATGATCTTTGGAAGCTAAAGAAAAATTGTATATGAAGAAGAAGGTGAAGTTGATTTTGAAGGTGAACTTGTTTTTTCTCTTGAAGACCTAGAATGTTCAAGGAAAGAGAATAAAAGACAAAAGGCCCTTTTTGAAGCCAAGATAAAATAATGTACAAAGCTTGAGAAAAAAATCATTTTTCTCAAAAAAGAGTTGGAGAAAGTAATGTATAGAAGTTTGGAAGGTGATATCAGACCTTAAGGAAGATCTCACCATAAAAGGAATGTCTCCAAAACTAGGTTCAATCATGCATTTTTCAGTTATTGTTTCATTTGCAATAAGTATGGTCATAAGGAAGTTGAGTGTAAATATAAAATGAATAGAAGGAATTTTGTAAGCAAAAATTATCTTTCTTATTTGGTGAATGTAAATGTTGTATGTCAAATTTACAATAATGTGGGCACATATAAAAGTTTTGTAGAAGTGATTTGGAAAAAATATACGCTATCGAGCAAGTCAAGAAGAATGGCACCTCCAAAAGAAAGGAATCAGATAATGAGGTTGAAAACTCAATGGTTGTCCAAACGTAATTTCTTTCTCAAGGAAAAAAAAATCCCTAGGTGATAGATAGTGGTTTTTCAAGTCACTTGACTGGTGACAGAAGAAAATTCATCAATCTAGTTAAGTGGAATAACAAATCAGTAAAATTTGGAGATAATTCATCAACAAAGATCTATGGAAAGGGCACCATAAGTATTGATGGAAAATCCAAGATAAAATATTTTCTCTATGTTGAAGTTCTCAAGCACAATATTCTTAGTGTAATTCAGATGTGCAACAAAGGATAAAATCTTTTATTTCATGATCAAGGATGTGAAATCAAAAAAGAAAAATCTGGTAGATTGGTGGTAGAAGGGTCAAGGATTGAAAGAAATCTATATAATCTAAAGGGTTTCAATGGAAGAAATTTTCTTCTATGCCAAACAAGTGAAGGATGGTTGTGGCACAAGAGATGGGAAACATCAACTTTGATAATCTTGTGAAGATTAACTCCATGCAAGTAGTCAAAGATATACCAAGGATTACCAAACCTGTAAGCACCATGTGTAAAAAATGCCAAATTGGGAAACATATGAGAATAAGATTCAAGACCAAGGAGTATTCTACTACAATACCAAGGATTATTCTACTACAAGACGATTGGAATTGGTCCATACTAATTTGTGTCGACCTACTAGGACAAAGATTCTTCAAGGTGAAATTTATGTAATGTTTCCCATTGATTATTTCTCTAAGATGAAATGGGTTAAATTCTTAACATAAAAATAAAAAGCTTTCAGTAAATTTAAAATTCTCAAGTCAATGGTTGAAAATGAAATGAATACTAGAATCAAATGTTTAAGGTTTGACAAAGGTGGTGAATTCACATCAAGTGAGTTTGAGGAATTTTGTGAAGATCATGGAATAAAGAGATTTTCTATGGCTAGAACTCCTCAACAAAATGAAGTTGTGGAAAGAAAAAATAGAACTATTCAATAAATGGTGAGGACAATGTTGAATGAAGCCAAGTTTCTTGATTTATATTGGAAAGAAGCAGTTCATACTATTGTCTATATTATTAATAGAGATCAACTAAGGGTGGACAACACCAAAACTCCTTATGAGCTTTGGTATAGAAGACCTACAATTGTCAATTATTTCAAAAAAATTGGAAGTAAATTTTATATCAAAAGAGATGAAGAAGGATTAGGAAAGTTTGACCCAAGATCCAATGAAGGAATCTTTCTTGGATACTCAACTAGGAGAAAATATTATAAGTGATACAATAAAAGGTTGAGGAAGGTTGTTGAGAGTGTAAATGTTAGAGTGGATGAAGAGTCACATCAAAATACACATGAGCAAGAAGATTGTTGGTCAGATGAGCCTGCTTGCTCAGAGGAGGAAGAAGAATCTAAATTGTAGAAAAAGAAGAAGCACAAGAGAAAGTCCCCAAGACTCTTTCCAAGCATGTCCAAAAGAATCATTCAAGAGATTAGATAATTAGAGAAAATAATGAAGGTTTGAAAACAAAAAGAATATTTTCAAGAGAAAATGAACAGGTAAATTTCTCTTTGTTATCAATAATAGAACTTAAGTATTTTTTTTATGCTAGCAAAGATGAAGGATGCATACAAGAAATGGAAGAAGAGCTAAATCAAATGGAGAAAAATAAAACTTCAATTTATTTGGTGCCAATACCTACAAAAAGAATGTGGTAGGAACAAAATGGGTGTTTAGAAACAAAATAAATGAAGATGGAGAAGTTGTGAGAAATAAAGCAAGGCTGGTATGTAAAGGTTATTCATAGGTGGAAGGAATTGACTTTGAGGAAAAAAATTCTCCAGTGGAAAGAATGGAGGCTATTAGAATGTTTCTTACCTTTTATATTCATAAGAGCTTCAAAGTATATCAAATGGATGTGAAGTATGCTTTCTTGAATGGTGACTTGGAAGAACTGTAAATGGAGCAGTGTGATGGTTTTTAGCTATCAAAGGATCCAAAAATGGTGTGCAAACTCAAGAAGGCTTTGTATGGTCGAAATCAAGCCTCTAGAGCTTGGTATGCAAGGTTTGACAAGTACCTACTCAAGTAGGGCTTCAAGAAAGGTACCAAAAATAGAAATTTATATATTAAAATAGAGGATGAAAGAATTGTAATTGTTGTAGTGTATGTTGATGATATAATCTTTGGTGGCAATGATTAAATTGTAAGAATTGTTTTTATGAGATGTAATAAGAATTTGAAATTTCTATGATAGGTGAACTATCTTTCTTTCTTGAACTCCAAGTTGCACAGCTAGATAACGATATATTTATCTCTCAAGAAAAGTATGTCAAGGAGATGCTAAAGAAGTTTTTTATGGAAGATTGTAAACCAGTGAGTACTCCAATGGTAATAGGTTACCATTTGAGTAAAGATGATGATTCAATCAAAGATAATTAGACTCTATATAGTTATATGGTTGGGGGCCTATTGTATTTACCTACATCAAGTCCTGATATTATGCAAGATATTTTTTTCGTTGCAAGGTTTCAAGTTGATCTAAGAGAAACTCATGTGAAGGCTATCAAGAGAATTTTTAGGTATTTGAAGAGCACTCTGGATTATGGACCGTGGTATCAAAAATATGATGAATTTTCTATGAGTGCATGTATTGATGTTGATTGGGCTAGTAGTGTTGATGATAAAATAATTAATAGCGGTGGAGCTTCATTTTTGGGAGACAAATAGGTCTCTTGATTTAGTAAGAAACAATATTTGGTGTCCTTATCAATAGCATAAGCAAAGTATATTGATACAAAATCCTACTACACCCAAATGTTATGGATGAAGCAAACTTTGAAGGAAATCAAGGTGATGTATGATGAACCCAATCCAATTATATGTGATAATACAAGGACCATCAATATTTCAAAGAATCCAGTGATGCATGCAAGAACCAAGCATATATCTATCAAGCAACACTAATTAAGAGAAAAATTTATAGATCAAGAAGTAATATTAGAGTATGTTCCTATAAAGGAACAAGTTCCAGACATATTTACTAACCCACTTTCAAAGAATACATTTGAGTATCTCAGGAAAAATTTAGGGGTTGATGCCCCTCCTTCTAACTAGATGCATAGTTGATGCATTTGTCCAGGGGGATCAATTCAAGACATATTATTATCCTTGGATTGATGAATGATACCTCTCAAGGGGAACAGGTAGAAGGATTATAAGGTTTATAAAGATAAGGGGGGGTTTGTTTGTTGATGTGAGCATAGTTGAAGAGCACTAGCCCTTTGCCCTTGATGTCAAAGGGGGAGAAAATTACATATTAAGTCAGTGTTGTCATCAATGTCAAAGGGGTATATTTTTGCAAGCTCATTGTAGGTGTTGTAATTAATGTCAACAGAATAGATATTGTTTTTGGTGTTGTCATTGATGTCAACAGATTGGAATTGTGTGGGTGGTTGCATGTGCTACAATCAGTATGAGATTATTATGTATGATGATGGATGCCATGAGCTTGCTATAACAATTGTCTTATATTTTCTATTGCTCATGAATAGGTGAATTATTTCATGGATGTTGTACTCACTGTCTGTTGATGTAAATTGTATAAGAGATTCTCTTGTAGGTAGTTACTCGGGAATTTATACTAAAAATCTCCAAAGAATTCTCTGTATTCCTTCACATTTGAAGATATTGCCTTATAGTTTTGAATTTTATCCAATGTAGATGTACAGTGTGTATGTTATTGATTTCAAAACATAAAAGTTACCATAGGTGTTTCCAGAACTTGTAGAGTGAAGAATGTACTATCATAGTCAGGAAGGTTTAGAGAAATGCTCTTCATTTCTCCATGGTCGATGTTGTGGTCGTGCGGTTTGGAGGATGAGTTTAAATTGTCTTCTCCCTTAGATTTTTAGATGGAAAATTGTACTGCAAGTCAATTTTTCAATGTTTTATCTCAAGATTGTGTTGTATGGGTATACAAGAGATATTGGTTCTATTTTTTTTGCTTACGCTAGCTTAATGTAGAGAAAAATTATAAAAAGAGGGCATGATAATGTTTTGAGTATCATTTAATTCTTGTAATGAAATCAACATGATGTATTTTGGTCTTTTCAGTACCGCTTGTGGTATGGAGTTGATATTTGGAGGGTTGAGTGTTTGTTGGTCTGACTTGGTAGTTTGAGGTATTCACGCTAAGTTTTTGTTGTGTGTGCCAATGTGGGATTGTGTGCAGATGTAAAATAGGTCATGCTTATCTCCTAGCTTGGATCACATTCAATTTCCCTTTCTCGTAGATGATTTGGAGCCGACTCATTATGATCGTTGAACGTTTCATGTTTACACATTTCAGTTTATCCGACAAGGAGAAACCTGTTGATTCTTGTTGAAGGCATAAATGAAAGATCAAGTGTGTGATCGAGGATGAAGATGTAGTGATGTGAGTTCAATGTGCTAAAAGTGATGTATGCCTAAAGTATTGCACTAAAGGTAGAAGAATGTGTGAAAATATGCAAAGGAGTATTTGAAGTGTGTTGAAGATAGTGAACCAAAGGAAGGAGTGTATGATTGAAGTGTTGAAGGAAGTGAGCTGAAGGTAGAGGTATGTTAATGAAGTGTTGAAGGAAGTGAAACAGATGCAAAAGTGTGTGAGTGGAATGTTGAAGGAAGTGAGCCAAAAGCATAAGTGAAGTGTGTAAATTTTGAAGGAAATGAGTCAGAGACAATAGAGGTATTGCGGTGGTAGTGGATCACCAGAATTCATAAAGGATTTAATGTTGAATTTGTAGCCTCTTTTTGTAAGTGTTGTATTGATAAGGAGTTGTAAAATTCCATTGGTTGAAGCCATAAAACTATGTTGTAATTCTTGTTTCATTTTTTTTGTGAGCCTAGATTTGGACAATAGCTCCAAGTAGCTTTCTCTCCATGGTTTTTCCCTCATTGGGTTTTCCACATAAATATTGATGTTGTGATTATTTTCTTGTGATTTGAATGGTTTATATGGTTAAGGCAGTAATAAGTTTTGATTGTAAAGTTTGAATTATATTAATTTGAGGGATATAGTAATTCACCCCCTCTCAATATATTTATGTGTTCTAAAACTATTCTCATGGGATGCCACCTTTTTTCTTAACTATTTATCTAAAATAGAAAATAAATTATATCATCTTGACATAGAATCTCATATCTAGTGCACCATATTTTTATAGTGCATGGATTAACTTTTTCCCAATTTTGATAAAAAATAAATAAAAAATTAAATATTAAAATGTGTGTATTGAAAACACCACTGTTCTCATGGTATGTCACCTTTTGTCTTAACTATTTATCTAAAATAAAAAATAAATTATACCACCTTGACATAGAATCTCTTATCTAGTGGACCAATTTTTTTTCTATTTTTTAAATAAATTTTAAATTTTTTTAAAAGATAATCAACCTTGTATTTTGGTGTTGATAACCTAGTTTAAGTAAAAATAAAATATAAAATATAAAAATATAATTAAAATATCAAACACTATATATATTTGAAAACTACACTTATAGATCTGCAAAAGGGTATTTTTATATTTTTTTATAAAGTATTATTTATATGAGTAAGAGTTGTTGAAACATCAATTTTTCAAATAATTTTATTTTTTGGTAAATTGACCTCAAATTGATGCTACATATGCATTTAGTGAACAATTTTATTAGGAAAAGTTGTGGTGATATCTATCTTAGCTACAATGAATCTAGCTAGAGCATATGTTTGACCAAAATTGTTTTTAGTTAGAAATACTTAAATTCACTTGCATTGATAAGTTGGTTGAAAGTGTGACACGGCCTTGTAATTTTACCCATACCTATGAAGGAACAATTTATTCTATTACTACTTGATTTTGAGTGGTGTGGGGAAACTTGCACACATGTAAAGAGTACCTCATGTTTTCTATGATAGGTTTTTCTCGATAGCATATGAGTGTGCTTCTCCATGTATACCTCTAACTTTGACATGTTTCCTACATGTTCCTTCTTCCATGAGGCACATTTCTATGTGGCATGTGTCATAGGAATTTCTTTTGTGCTAGGCACATGGCCATTCCATGTGTGGTTTTGTGTGTTCATGCCACAAATGCATGCAAGAGGGACTCTTGTTATACTTGTATTTTTTTGAAATGTGGCCTAGGTGTGTCTTCTCCACTAGGCACATGGGCATGCCATGTGGGGATTTGAATGTTCATACCACATATGCTTACATGAAGGGTTATTTTGATAGTCATGAAGTGACTTATATCCTTCCTTATTTGTTGGATAGATGTTATTCACCATAGATATGTAATATACAATTTCAAGGATTGTGAACTTTCTTTCGGTTATTGGTGACTTTTTTTTTATATTTCCTTTGTAGGGAAGAAAATTTTATTTTATATTATCTTAATTAGTTTATCCACTACTTGTGAATTTACTCTTTCACATAGCTCTCGTAGTTTACATTTGACTTAGTGTTCGAATTATGCATATTTATTTATTGTTCAAATTGAAACTTCTTTCTTTTGATATTTATGATCTTTTGGTGGCTAAGTAAGATTATTTTATTTTCAAGTGTTGGTCTTGTGTTGTAATATAATTCCTCACCAAAATTGAGGGAGATGGCCTTGGCTAAGTTTATATAAGGAAGTAGATGGAATATTTTTGAGAATGGGAGTAAGTGTGGGTTGTATGGGCAGCTATGATCTACTTACCTTCCTAGTGATTATTGATGACTATATCTTGCAGGATGATCTCTTTATACAAACAAGAGGTAGGTCACTTGTGGACTTGTATGGAGGATCCCTCTAGGTGTGTGTGGCCCCAATACCATCACTCCATGCCATTCTTGGAATTGGTTCTTGGTTACTTCATGAGAAAGTGGCATCCCCATGGACCAATATGTGAGCCTTACATTGTTATCCTTGTGATGTGGATGAATCAATGCATATATGTTAAGATAAATGATTGTTTTGAGTGTTGTTGCATATAAGTTGTTGGTATTATTTAATCATGCTTTAAAATATGTGAAATTATGTTATCCATGTGGAAATGAATATCGATCATATTATTATGTTTCATGTTGAAATCTAATGAGTATGTTGTACCTTTGGAAAATAAGTATGTTATTGTAGCATTGGATATGTTATTCTCTTCATGTTATCCTATTCAAGAATTGATTGCATGTATTATTGTATATATTTTGTAGGATGTGTGGTTTTTTTAAATTTTAGTGAGAGGTTTTGGTTGTGGTGTGGGATCATCTTCACTTTGATGACTTCTCTGAGTAAGTTAATTTCTAGTGGGAGAGGATGTAATGCCCACCTATTCCTCATCCTAAGATGTTTATACTTAGCATTGTATTTATGTTTTTTTTTTAATATTAGATGATCATATTTCCATATTCATGTGATGTATGCAATATTGTACCCTATTGAGTGTGTATGCATTACTTCATCTATATAAACAATGAGTAGGTACATTTTACATGTGTGTGGAGTGGTTATATATAGGGAATTTCTTCACTTGAATTGGAAGGTCTGAGTTATCCCCTAATGGGGGTTATTTGGAGATGTCACACTAGGTCATCCCTTTTTTTCAAACCTAATTGTACTCAATTTGAGTGTGATTTATGTTGTGTTTGACCAATGCAAACCCAAAATCCAAATTAGAAGTGATTCTAGAATCCTTATCTGTCATGAAATGCTAGTGTATGCATGATTTAAATGATTTCTTAAGTTATACATTTTTTCATAAAAATATGTTATGAGATGCAAGTATATGTGATTTATTCATTATTTAAATTATGAAATTGGAATGAGTTGAAATGCATACTTTATTTTTAAATTATGAAAGAGTGCTTAGGGTGAAATGGAATTAATTGGAAAATAAGGAAAATGAAATGGGGTCACATATATGTGTTTTCGTTGTATTTTGTTCACATAAATTAAATAAGGTCAAATGTTTAATAATTTTGAGCTTTGAAATGGAAACAAATAGGAAAAGAAAATAAAATTAGAAATTAGAAAATAAAAGAAAATATGAAAAAGAAAAGGGAAAATGGGATAAAGAAATTAGAAAGGTATTTTTTATTCATTCATTATTTTGAAAGAAATTGGTTTTCTCCAAAACCCTCTTCCAACCAAATCTAGTTTTCGAAATTTAGAGTGCAATTGTGGGTGGATTTTCAAGGGATTTGAAGCATTGGGATAGGAATGGATATTTTATTGTGCATGGAATTGGATTTCTTCTCCCCTTTGGTGTGTGCAAAGCATGGTGTATTTGTTCATATGGCAAAAAGTGAGGTAAGTCTTTCAATTCTTATCCTTTGTTCATTATTTTAGATTTGAATGGTTTGTGCATTGTTAGAGGAACATCAAAGACTCCCAATACATGTTTAAATTTGAAATTAAAGTAGGATTGTTTTGTTATTTGATTTTTTTGAAATTTTCCAAAATGCATCCTCATAATGTCATTTTTTTTAATTCTTAGAAATCAGATTTTATTGCATGGATCAATTGTTTTCCATATTTGAATTAAAAGGGTGTCTTTTGTTTTTCAAAATTTTGAGTTTTAGAAAAATTGAAATTTTAAAGTTTCTTTAATGGAGTTTATGAGTGAATTTCTGGTTTTTGGCATTGAAGAAAAATTATAAAATTTTAAATTTTAAATTGAATTTGAATGATTTTAAATGGGGGATTTGAAATCTCCTTCATAAATTTTTATTTTAGGCCATTTAATATTGTAGAGGAGGGGGGTTGACTGCTCATGGACTCTAGGTCACAGGAGAGTATAGAACAACAAGTTGTCCTAATCTACCTCAAGCTAGATGAATGAATTGGAAAGGTTTAAGGTTTCAAGGGTTGAAAAGGAAGGACAACTAGTTTGTCACTTTCCTTCTACTAACTTGGGTGTTTCAGGAGGTCAAATGAGCCAACTTACAGAGTTCAACATGTGACTTAAGTAGCTCACTACTTGAGGATGGTAGTGTAGGACACATATTCGAGTGCATCACATTGGCATCTCAATGGGGCATTGACGTCTGTACATATAGATAGTGTGAAATACAAACCAAAACACTAAGAAATAGACTAACAAATTGACCAGTAGAGTTTTAAGCTATGACGGAGTGGTGACAAAGTATAAAAATAGAATGCAACAAGAAGAATACTTTAACTAGTCTAATTTGAATCAACGAAGAAGGGATGCGAAAGAAATACTGAGCCACATGTAATCTGATTCTCTAAATGGCTCCAATTAAAAATTACCTACACACACAAGAACGAGAAAATGTTAGGGTTGTGTTTAGAGGACTGCCTTAGTTAGTCCCCGACTTTGGTGTTTCCACCTCCATGGACAACCAGATAGCAAAAATTGTATGGAAAGATGATAAAGAAAGTGTAGAAATGGAAATACCAAGCAATACTCAAACAACAATATGCTATTATGTGAGTAGATGATGCAAAATTAAATGGAAATGGATGGATATCACCTTCTCAACCATATGCTCTCAAGGAAAATAGAAGAAGATGTGAGCTCACAAGCTCTCCAAAGCCAACGTTGTCACAAAAATAAACAGGAGGTGCCAACAAAGTAGCAACTTGTAGCTACAATGAAGGTGGTGAAATGTGAAGGAGCTGAAAGTGACTGTTGAGAAAGTGTGTAGAGAGAATTTCAATCAAGAAGTTGAAGAAGAAAGAGTCAATCAAGAATATAACCATTTGAAAAGAAGAATGGAGGAAAAAGGGTCATTTGAAGTCGGTCAAAGGGGTAGGAAGCATTACACTTCATGTCCAATGGAGGAGTGTAACACCCCTATAGATTCCAGAGGCGAGAATCCTATCATGATGGCAACATGACATGTAGATTTCTATGTGGCGCATGCGCATCCTTGACAAAATTCCTCCACCAACATGTAAAAAAACCACCAGGTGGATGGGAAAGGGAAGGGGATGTGGAAAACAAATTGGGACCACATTTTCTAAGGTAAGGGGTGTGCAAATGGGGAATTTGTAAGGGGTATGAATTAATTCCATTACATTTTTCCCTCACCTTAGAGAGCATAAGTGTCAACGAATGCACAATAAAGTAGAGTGAAAGAAGTTGACGAGAATATACTTGAACCATCGAGGAAGTAGACCACAATCTGGAAAACTTGGGTGCAAGAGAGAGAGAGAGAGTTGCCTCCACAAGTACTCGGTCCTATGGAAATTTGAACAAAAGTGTCATAGGTGCTTAGTCCTGCAAAAGGTGAACAAAAGGCTCTATAGGTTCTCGATCCTACAAAAGGTGAACCAAGGTTCTATAGGTGCTCGGTTCTATAGAATGAAAATGCTTCATAGGTGCTCGATCCTACAAAGGAGGTGCCATAGGTGCTCGGTCTTGGGGACCAAAAATCAAAGGATCTATAGATTCTGATTGACCCTTATAGGTGCTCAATCTTACAAGGAAAGCTCGATGAGGTGCTCGGTCCTCCAAGCTTAATTGAAAAAGCAACTTCACAGGTGCTCAGTCATATAAAGCAACATGTTAATCCATAGACAAAACATGTTAGGCAAGGAAAAGTCACGCAAATAGATAGACAGAAAGTCATATCTCAGAACAAACAATTGAAGGAGAATTTTTCAAAGGGTTGCCTCGAGAACCCTTCAAGATTGTAAGGGGCCCACATAAATGAATGCTCCATTTGAAAAGTAATGAAATTTTTGCAAATGATCCTATCATCAAGGGAACCCTTTTAAAAGATTCTCTTTCGTCAAAGAATCCAAAAAATATAAGGGTCTTCACGAATGTATGCTTTCCAATTCTTTTTGTTATAAATTCAGTTTCAAAAGAAAATCTTGCTAAGGGGGTCCTTAGTGAAGGATGCAATTTAAAAAATGCAAAGATTTCCAACAAGGTATTTTTTAGCCACCTAATACACCTCATTGAAAACTAGAGAAGTAGTACCCCCCTTAGGATGGTGTTGTGAACTGAAGGAGCACATGGCATCCTAAGGAAAGGAAGAATATGTAAATATGTCATGGCCCATGATGCATGACAAGATGTAGAAATGGAAACGTTCACACATGCGAGGGACAAAAAAAAGGCACCTCAACATCAAGAGGAAAGAAAATAAGAGAGAAAGATTAAGAAAAAAAAAAAGATAAGCAAAGACAAAGAAATCAAGAGACAGGGGATCTAGGAATCTGGGGTCAGATCAACTCATGAAAATAGGTAATACATAGTATAGGATAAAAATATCATCAATACCAAGAATTCCAAGATCTAAAGAATAGTACATGAAGACAAAATGAAAATAAAAAATAAAAAATTGGGTCAACATGGAAGAGGGCCTAAATGCCCCTAACACTTTGCATCATCCCCAATTCTCTAAAATCAAGATACAACAAATAGAATAATGATGCAACAAATAGAGGAATTTTAGGACACAATTTCACTCTTGTATCCAAGCACCTACAAGGGTGACAAGGGTCCTCTAGGAACACACAAAAACAAGCATGGGGGAAACACAACACACACACAAATCTAATCGACAGATAAATAAGAGGTACTCTTAGTCCTCACCAACTAGGAGGTTGTCATTCTACCAATCTAGATCATCATAAGGGGGGGATGGATGAGCTTTCAAGGGAAAGATGGCAAGGGGAGCACCCTTTGACTCTCCTATGACAAGAGCTAAGGAAGAAGGCCCCTCAAGGTCTCCTTCACTCAAATCCTATGAGGTAAAAGTCATTGATCTTGCAAATATTTCCAATATAGTTAGGCCATCATCAATCAAGTTAAACATCCACATAATAGGAGTTTCATGTGTTAAATGAGTGGAAGATGAATGAGGCACCCAAGATCCACCATCAATCTTGTCAAAAGAGATGGTGAAAAACTTGGGAGACATGAGGGTTGCCTCTGTGACAAGGATGGTGCAAGCCAAAGAGGAAATATCTCTTGAATAAGGCGATCACTTCTTCTGACCTCCACTAGAAGTGATGCCATCCTCTAACTTAAACTTCATCGAAGGATGCAGAATCCCCACAGAGGAAGCGAAAGGAGAAGAGGAAGAGGAAAAGGCTGCAATGGACACCACCATGGTATTTGACATGTCAATGGGTTAGGAAAATGGAGGGATTTCCATAAGGGACATTAGAAGAGGAGGCTTCACCAAGGGAGCGATGAACACCTGCACCCTTTTGGATTGAAGGTCATCACCTTTCATAGGAGGAGCCGAAAGCAAGATCGAGGCGATGGGAACTGAAGCATAAGAAGAAGAGGGAGGCATAGTAGGAGATGTTGAAACAAGAGTCGTAGGCTCCTCTTCTACGTTCTACAAGGTATCTTGCTTACCATCCAAAGCCTTCCTCCAATGCTTACACTCATGCACAAGCCGATTTTGTCATCTCTAGGAGCTAGAACTTGCTACTTAAGAAGGAAAAAGAGGCCCCCTTTTTTCCATAGGCCTATCCTCCACAACTGTTGTCAGTGGAAGGGAAACCTCCTAGATGAGAGCAGTAGTAGGAATCAAAAGAGAAAATACTAAAATAGGTGGAGAAGTAGACTCAAGTGCCTCAATGGCGAGCCTCTTCCCATTCATCATTCAAGGCGAAGGAGTAGTAGGAGGCTACAAAGGTCGAGATGCATGGGAAACTCCACAAGGGCCCTTCCCCTTACCATAGAAAATAGGCCTCAGTGCCATGGGTAAGATGGGAAGCTTGAATACTTGATTCTTGGCCTTTCACCAAGCAGGCACGATCAAGCTCCCCATGCAAGGCATGGGAGGAAGAGTCAAAGGTGCCACAAAAGGTCAAGAGGTAGAAGTGGATGAGATAGCAGAAGAAGAGGAAGGCTCTTAGGTGCGAGCAAACTTCCCCTTCCCATTTTGAGAGGATGAATAGGTAGCATGCTTCTGCATGATCATAAAGCCTTTAACTAAAATAGCATAAGGGGAGATAGGGTAGGTAACCTTTAGCATTATGCTCCCATTCTTGTATTTAACATAGGTGTGATACAATAGTTTCATCCTTAGGGGAAGCAGACCAATAGGGGCAGGCTAAAATTGATCTAATGAGTATCCCCCACATGACACCGAAGGTTTATATCTAGTGTCATGCACAACGTGCACATAGCCCTCATGAGAAAACTTCAAACACTTATGAATTATCGAAGTGGCTATGTTCATGGAAACTAGCCATGGGATGCCTAGTTTCACTCTAAACAAGTCTGACTCTAAGATGATATCAAAGGGAGCATTTATAGTCCTAGGTCCTACCAGGAATGAGAGAGTGATGGAACCAATTGGAGGGACCGAGAGTCCATCATGTGTATGTATTGTGGTTTTTTACTTTTCATATTCCTTCCTATGTAGAAAATTTAATGGAAGAGTCTCCCTTGTTAGTACGTTCATATGACTCATGGGATCAACTAGAACACCAATCATGATGTTCCCATTGATGTGAGTGGGAATGTATAAAAGAGAAGGATGTTTGTTCATGTCCATAGGTAAGTCCTATGATGTGAAAATGATAGTTGATGATTCAGTCGTAGGTTGCACATGAGGAATAGGTGTAAATGAAACCATGTTTACATACTTCAAGAACTCAGGGGAAGTGGAACTAGGAGGCTCAACAATTAGATTCATAGAGCGAGACAAATAAGGATCCATGTAGATTTGCAGCTTTCTATTAGCCTTTTCCACAAACTTGTTTGCATTTTCCTTTTCCCCATTGATGCAGATAGTACCATTATCATTGTGATCCTATATCTCATGACACGGGCACATGCATGTTTCAGTATCATGTTTGATAATTTAATGGTACTAGCAGAATGTGTTCTCTTCGTACTAGTTGGGGTAAGGTTCAGTAAGGGGTCAAGGATCTAGCAAGGTTGTCATTTTATCTTTCAATAACTTCTTTAGAATAGAAGTGTACGATTATAATAACTTCATGAATTGTCTATTGTGTTTGAGTCCTTTGTCACTAAACGTGGAAACTACATTCACAACGGATTTACCTTTACCTAAGATCGACACATGGACCTCCCCTTAGGACAGTAATGTGAGGAAGATCCCCTGAACTAGGGAATCGTCTGTTGATACTCCTATAGTGTGGCACAAATATGCACAAAAGAGGGATATTTCATCAAAGAAAACTTCTCTTTCCAGGACCTTTGTAGGTTGTCTATGAAAACTTTCTACACATCTAAGTCGAGTAAAGGATAAGATATCTATGAAAATAGCACTTTATACTAAGCAATGAAATTTGTTATCTTCTTATGTTCTCCTTGCTTATACTAGACGAGGTATGAAAAGGCCATCTTCGACCTAATGTTTTCTTGGAATTTCTAAAGAAATTGATTCACAAGTTGATCAAAAATAAAAAATGGAATAATCAGGCAGGAAACAATACCATTCTAGGGTTGTATCCTTGAGAGATATTGGGAACAATTTAGCCACTAAGGCATCATGGTGGAAGAAATTTGTACACATGGAATTAAATGCAGACACATGTGTTTATGAATCTCCCTTACCACCATACTTCTTGAACTTTGGAATCTCCATCCTTTGAGGGATAGGAGTGTTTAGAATTACTATTGATAAAGGACTATGATGAAAAATTAGCTAGAAGGTGGCTTGGGACAGGTTTGCCAGTTGATTCTGCATTTGGCCCATATTCTATAGCAAAGCATTCAAAATGGGATTAGATGATGAAAAAGGACCAATGGAACCTTCACTAGAACCGCCACCTAAGCCATCACCCCCCATTCCACCAAGGCTTCCACTACGAAATCCACAATGGCCCCTAGAGTTACCATCACTAGAATTAGAAGGGATAGCACTAAAACCTAAAGGGATTATGTTTACTTTGAAGTTTGAAGGTGCCTCAGGCATGGGGGCGGTGTTGACAGAAGGACTTGATTTAGCCATGTATACCGACATTATGGGAATCAAAACTCCTATCTTCCTTTCAAAGGTTTCAATCCCAGAACCTTGGGTAACACCCAACCTAGAGTTGTATGAAGGGACATATGATTCCTGTATGACAGTGATGCCTCAGAGAAGCTCTAGGTCCACATGCTTTTTTTCTAGCATATATCTCATTTCATTGACAAGCCTAACAGCCCTAGCCATGTTTTGTTCTTTTCCCAAATGATTCATGAGATCCAACAACCTCTTATCTAGAGAAATGAGATTCTCCATAGGAATAGCAAGAGAATCATCCTCATTCAGAGGTGGGGCCATAGGAGAGATAGGAGGGGTAGGAGCACAAGTGGTTTACCCAAAGAAACTTTCCTCTACTCTTGAAACCATCTTTTGAGAAGAGAGACCAGTAGTGACCTTCAAGAAATCCATTTCTATGTGTCATACACTTCTTCTACCAATGTAGTCGAAGGTTGTAAATTGGGTTGTAAAGCTCATAAAGCTTCACAAAACACAAATATGTAACCTTCACAAGGTGCAAGAGGAAGAATCCCAACACAAAGAAACAAATGCTTCGATTTTCACGTTGGGTTCACCAAAATGTAGAGGGGGTGCAATTTCTCAGGGACTCTAGGTCATGGGAGAGTCTAGAACAATAGGTTGCCCTAATCTACCTCAAGCTAGATGAATGAATTGGAAAGGTTTAAGGTTTCAACAGTTGAAAAGGAAGGACAATTGGTCTGTCACTTTCCTTCTGCTAACCTGAATGTTTCAGGAGGTCAAATGAGCCAACTTCTAGAGTTCACCATATGGATAGAGAGTGTGAAAAACAAACCAAAACACTAAGAAATGAACTAAAAAATTGACCAACAAAGTTTTAAGCGATGACAGAGTGGTGACAAAGTACATAAATAGAATGCAACAAGAAGACAACTTTAACTAGTCTACTTCATATTGACAAAGAAGGGGTGAGAAAGAAATATCGAGCCATGTGCAATATGATTCTTTGAATAGCTCCAATCAAAAAGTACCTACACACGCAAGAACGAGAAAATGTTGGGGCTATGTTTAGAGGATTGCCTTAATTAGTCCCTTGCTTTGGTGTTTCCACCTCCATGGACAACCAGTAGCAATGATTGTATGGAAAGATGATAAAGAAAGTGTAGAAATTAAAATACCAAGCAATACTCAAACAATAATATGCTACTACATGATTAGATGATGCAAAAGTAAATGGAAATGGATGGATATCACCTTCTCAACCATGTGATCTCAAGGAAAATGGAGGAAGATGTGAGCTTGCAATCTCTCCAAAGCCAACGCTACCGCAACAATGAAGAGGAGGAGCCAAAAAAGTAGCAACTTGTAGCTACAATGAAGGTGTGAAACGTGAAGGAGTTGAAAGTGAGTGTTGAGCAAGTGTGTAGAGAAAATTTCAATCAAGAGGTTGAAGAAGCAAGAGTCGATCAAGAGGATAGCCAAATGGAGGAAAAAGGGACGTTTGAATTCAGTCGAAGGGGAAAGAAGTGTTACACTTCGCATCTAATGGAGGAGTGTAATTCCTCTGTAGAGTCCAAAGGAGGGAATCCTATCAAGAAGTCCATGCGGCACCCACACGTCCCTGACAATATTCCTCCATTGACATGCAAAACAACCACCAAGTGGATGGGAAATGGAAGTGAATGTGGAAAACACATCATTGAGATCAAGTTTTCCAAGATAAGGGGTGTGCAAATGGGGAATTTTCAAGGGGTACAAATTCATGCCATTACAAATATTATGCTGTTTTTTTTGTTGACCTAAATTTTTGTATTGGTTTTCATGCCACATTTTAATTTTGATGAATGCAACGAACCTGGGATCTAGTCCTTTTATCCTTGTGTTTCTTGATACTTTCCTCCAGTGATAAATGTGACCAATATGATTTCTTTGTTATTCTATTAGTGATCATGCCCAATGATGACTCCTTTGCTTACTCCATTGGTGAATGTTCCTAATGTGAGTGCTTTATTATGCCATTGGTGATCATGCCCAATGATGACTCATTTTCTTACTTTATTAGTGATTTTACCTATTGGGAGTGCTTGTTTATGTCATTAGTGTTCATGCCTAATAATTTATGTATGTGATCCATCATGTGATGATTGATTGACCTTGCTTTACATGTGTGATATGTGTATGCTCCATATATGGAGTGTGTGTAGGTCTTCCCCCAATGTGTTTGTTGTGAGTGTTCTTTTGGCCTTTGTGACCATCTCCTAGTAAGGTGGGAAAGGATATTTTGACTCCACAAGGTCAAGTGGCATGGAAACCATTATTGGGGATTGAAGGATTGTTGTTGGTGTAGAAGACAACTTCAAGTTGGTAAAATTTTCATGTTTTATTCATTTTTTTATGATGTAATTTGATGTGGAAAGGAAATTTGAGTCCTACATTTGTATAATGTAACTATATTTCATTGGACTTCCCATCTAGGGATGGATTTTAATATGCCACTTATGTGGCATCCTTCTTGTATCATGTTTGTGTTCTTTGGTGTTGGAGTTGAACACACATGCTTAGCATATGTTTTTAATGCTTTCAAGCTTTGGTTTAAGAAAAATAAAGTTAAGCATCTTCATTTGGGTTTGAAATGAATCCTTAATTAGATAAAATTAAATTTTTGATTTATCCTTGAGTCAATCATCTCCCAAGTTTTGGATTGTGTGTCATTGAACTTGGCTCATCTTGGAGATCGCATTGGGTCTCTTGTATAGTCTTGTAGGTAGTTAAAGATGTGGTATCCACCTTTCCCTTGCCCTACTTTCTTAGGGAATCATTTTGGATTATTTTAGAGGTCACCCCTTCAAACCTTCTCCAATGTGCATCTTGTAAGTTTTGTTCCAAGAGATAGAATTCTTTATTGGGCCTTATGTCATTTTCTTGATTTCTGAGTTTGTCGATTTTTAGATGTAGTATTAGGTTGTTTTGAGGTGTTTGGCTTATCCTTGGGACAAAACCCTACATTGGTTTTTCTCACTATCCAATATGTCAACACCTCTATAAGGACTCCATTACACTTGATAGTAGTGCCAGTCCCTAAGCGCTAGTGTCCCCTTTGGGTGCTAGTGTCCCTTTTGTGTGCTAGTGTCCCTTTTTGGTTCTAGTGTCCCTTCTGAGTGCTATTCTCCCATTTGGGTGCTAGTATCCTCTATTTCTCCTTCTATTCATTTATCGAGGAAACCTTATATATGAAATTTTTCCCCTTGGTCTTGTGAGTCTTTATGTTTTTTTTTATTTCATCAACGAGTGTCATACATCAAGACTTATGACATCTCCTTGCATCAGGAAGTGTATGCTTGTTTGGAAGTGACTCGTCATTGTTCCAAATGGTGGAGGTTTATTCCACATAGTCAAGTAGCCTCTTTTGGAGGTTGGTCCTTGTTATTATTATTTTTTTCTTTACTTTGGTTAAGTATATTGGTGGTGAGTGTACCCTCATTCTATTCCTTGTTTTAGAAGTCAACAATCTTATTGTCTATTCGAGTGGTGATATCTATTATACATTCCATCATTTTTGCTAGTTTTTTATTGCATTGTTAGTGGTGTAAGTGTATTTGGGTGTGTATTGGAGGTTTATGATTCCCTTTTCCTATCCTAGTGTGGTGTTGTGAGAGAACACAATCATGGTTTAGTGAAAAATCATTATGTATATATCATCCTCTCTCTTGTATGTTCATCATGGTGGATTTATCCCATGAGTGTTAAGTCTTTCATTGTTGCCACCTTTCTTATGCATATAGTGAGGTTGTCTTATTTTCATTATTGGTTTGTCATTTTGTTTCACATGACACTTGTGTGCACATTGTATGCAAGTGTGACATGGTGTTGTTGTTGTTTCAAAAAAATTATTTAGTCATTTTTTGTCCTAGGTGTGTTAGCTTGGGGTATTACACTTACCATCATATGATTGTGTATATAATAGAATCAACTTCCATGTGATGTTTCTCCTTGCTCTGATTGAACCTTCTTTGGTTCCTTCTATTATTCATGAAATTATTCTATGCCAACATTCTCAATCAAAGACAACATGATGCTCTCAAGTACATCAACCCTTCCCACTAAGCTTGACTTCCTTGAAAAATCATCATCAAGGCTTTTGAAATAAATTTCCCTATCTTCTTCTCTTGTCATTATCTTAGTTTCTTGTAGCTACTCTCTTGATCTAATCTTGATTTTATATGGGAGAAAACTTCTACTTCTATTTGACCTATTTGATGGGATAACCTATTCAAAAATCCTTTTTTTATTATCTTAATGAAATTTTATCATCACTTGACCTATAAATGTTCAAGATATACTCTCCTAGAGATCATAACAAATGGATATCTACATGTCAAATTAAAAAACAACTTTTAAAATAACGGTTTAACACCTCTATAATATACAAGAAACATTAACAAAATTTCTCCATGATCAAGCATGCAAGGAATAGGTTAAAAAAAACATCAACTAGTAAGAACACACACACATAAGAATAAACTCAATAATTACATTAGATAAATCCTGAAAGGGTGAAAGCTCCAAAAAGAGTGAGATTTATGCCCCTTATCACTATCTTAGTCAAAATATAGTTGTTACATCACCAAATAAGTTAATTTGAATAAATACAATATGGAAAATTATCCTTCAAAATTTTTATACAACCCTTGCAACTAAAGAAACCTTGTCTTCTACACTTGTGATCTCATGAAGTACAAGAAACTTTAAATTTCCAACATGACTAAGAATTTTCTATCTTCATGTTTAAATAATATATGTACTTTTCCTCTATCCTTTCATAGTGTTAAAATGGAAAAAAATGTGAAATGAATTGGTTCAAGTATCAGAAACCTCAAAATTCCATTCTTCGTCCTAATATTTGCTCTTTATTATTTATATTAGTCTAGTTCAATCACATTTTTGTTGTGGTGTTCACATATTCATTGTAATACATACAATTTTATTGAGACATTTATTTTTTCACCACCTATAGAAATCAATGATTTTACACATTTATTTTTTATAAGTTTCACACTTTACAACATTGTTGAAATCTCTCTAAGATGTTCAAACTAGGTTAGCTACAAGCTTAAAATATTATCACAAGTTATCATGCATCAAAATAGACCACTTTTGAGATGTTTCCAAGTTATTGTCTCCTTCTTGGTTGATTAGTTATCTATGACCCCTTTGGTATAGCTTTGTTTGACCCAAATTTCATAACAATGGTACCATGCATGACTTATGTGTGCATTATTTCATTCCCTAAGGAGTTGGTATTGATCCTTAGTAATATTTTTATTTGTTCCCTTTCCTTATATATTTGCAATCCCTTCAATGATTGAGATATAGAGAGGGTGAAGTCCCCCATAGCACAATCCATTGGACAACAAAAATATCCCTTTGGTACTTCCATGATCATCACTAATAACCTAGAGGTGGAATAACACTCATGTAGCCACAACTACTAGTCCCTAGAGAATAAAGTCTCTCTATCACTAGATCAAAAATTACCCACTTACACATTTACATACCCTAGATATATCTAGTTTGAGTAAAATTTCCTTTTATAATTTGAGGACAAAGTGTTAGGATTTATAGGCGAACCCAAATCAATTAAATAACCTCAATTACAAATGTAGATAATAGAATAAAAATGATTAATTAATGTGGTTCACCCAATGTGGGCTATGTGGACACCAAGAAATAACCACCACTATAATTTTTATTATCCAAAAAAATATATCGAGTTACTGAACTCTTTCACTCTCACATTCACCCTAGCACAATTTGTTGTTGCGTGCTCATTCAAGCACTCATGACTTTTCACATTCAAATCAAAGAAAATAAGCCCATTTTTGGAATTTTCAAAACTATTTTTACTACCAAAGTTAAAAACAATCTCCTTTAATAAAATATAAGTAATTTTTGATACCTCTTGCACTCCCCTATAAATTACTTTGGGAGAAAAAACAGTTGCCAAAGTCACCAAAATATTAACACAACATGATCATTCACCACATACCAACACAAAGAATGGATTATTTCGTGTTCCTCACCAATATGTACCATTCAATATTAGCTTTCCACCTATAAAGTGTGTTTTGTATTAAGATATGATTATTTAGATAATTATCTTTAATCTATTAGATATGGCTTCAAATATAACATTTTACACTTGTTACATTTTAGTTCATAAGTTTGAATTTTTCAATGATGAGTAGCTACTCCACCCAACACCCACACATAACACAACAATAGATATTAACACAGAAAATGCAAGAGGGAAGACAACCCACTTTCAATTTATTCTAGAAAATGAAATTACAAATTCAAAAGTTACAATGCCACAACCACATGGGCTTGATTCACTAAAAAGAAAATTAGCTCTCTAAGAAAAATGAACAATTTGGAGCCACAATCTACACTAATGGAGCAATCTTACATAACCTTTGTTCACTCCTTTATTTGACACCAATAACTACCTTAGAATGTTCTAGAAAGTGCAACTCCTCCCTTTTTTGGCATCCAGAGGTCCAACCATTTGTTTTCCCACCTAGGAAGATATTTCATTTGAAATTCACATTTTGGTAGCACAAATTCCTAGAGCCATAACTTTTGTATTGGGTATCTGATTTACTATTATAATATATCATTGGAAAGCTCACAAAATATCTACAAAACTGAAACAATCTCCTCCACTTTTTGATCTTTTATAAGGCTTCTAAGGTATTCAAATTTTAGTTTGAAACTTTATTGGATAAATTTCACAAGAAAAACTTTAATATCTTTCAAATGGTACAAGATATTGAGATGGTTCTTTCGCCATCAGATTCATTTTTCAGTTCCTCTCCTTGGTGTAGTTTTTCAAGTTCTTACATGCATGTTTAGGCCAACTTACTAAAAATAGAAGGTGACCATTGGTGGCCTTTCCAAACTTATGATTGTCTTACACTCCTTAAGTGTCATCATGGGACCCAAAACAACTAAATAAAATAAGGGAAAACTTGTTTTGGGGTGATGCAAGATTCCCCTTACACCACATGATGCTCTTGCATCATCTAAGGAGCAAGAATTGTTTTTCCCGCAAAATTAGATCAATAAGAGTAGAATTAAAATATTTTAGAAATTATTAGGATGTAAGGAAATCTTCCACTGACTCTATAAGATCAGTTTTAATAAGATTGTAGAAATGTTAAAAAAATCATGTCAATAAATTACTTGGGCTAGGGCCATTATCACTTTTGAAGTTAAATATTAATATTGAATTATTCCTCAAAATTTGGTAAAAGAAAAATAGATTTTTTATTCTATAATGTTATCTATAATATAAATTATGGTAGAGAAATACATAGAAAGCTTTGATCAATTCCAACTTTTGATATAATATTTTCAAGGAAATGAGCCTCTTCCTTACTAATCTCCTCCTAAGAATCAAAATCCACATTTTTTTTAATAAGAAATGTTCTCTTCTAGAGTGTGAACGTTATGATATGATGAAACTATTTGTGCATTTATAACCTTCTCTTGAAGTCCCCTTATCCTTGATTTTTGTCTCCAACAATTTTTTTCTTCCTTATAAATCTCATCTAATTGGAATATTGTCATCTCTTTTTTCTTAAATTTAAAATCATCTAAAAGAACACCTTTGTTTATTGAGGTTTATATTTTTTCCATCTCTTCAACTTTGTGTTGAAAATAATATGATTTATAATAATTTCCTTATTCTAATACCTAGAAATAGATGTGAGGAGTTTTAAGTTACCCATGACCCTAAATATTTTGGTTCCAATCCATGATGACCAATTCTTCCAACAATCTATAACAATATCATCAATCCTGAAGTGATTTAGCCATGTTTTTCAAATATGAAATGGTGAATAAGAAGAGTCTTATCCTTGTGGACTTATAAGCCTATTGGTAAATGATTTAGTTCCTCTAGTTTCGATATTTTAGACTTTTGAAATTATTTTTTAATCCATTCAATATTGCATGTATAAAGCTATTTATCTCTTCAACCAAATGTTCTTTACCTTTCATTCTATTATTCCAAGTAGATTTCCTAGAAGAAAGTTTGATGTGTCCTAGCTCCAGGATTTTGACACATTTTGAAGTTCATGGTAATCTAGTTTCCTCATAGGAGGCCCTCTTTCTTATCCCTTTACTCTATAGCTCTATGAAAATCTTCCTTAATGACGCAATTTTGGTCTAGATGTTCATAAACAATCTTTCTAGATTATGTCATCTCTCTCATCTTGGGTTCATTTTCCTTACACCATATAAGTTAGATATCAAAAGTTTAATCTGCAATACCAAGCTATTAATTTGGTATGTTATTTGATCTCTAGATGACTCTATCCTTAGAATTTCAATTGGTTAAGATTCTATGTTTTGGTAATCCCACCTAATTGATCCATTGTTTCTTCCCTTATGATATGACTTAATCTTTGCACATGATTTTTCTAATAAGCTATTGAGTAATCTAGTTTCTTGGAGTATTAAAATTTTAGGTTCTTTTAATTTAGTCATAACTTTTACCTCTCTATTCTTTGGTTGATCATGCATACCCCTTATATCTAGGATATTAGCATCAATGATTGCATCTATATTTTTTGGTCTCCCTAGTACCTCATCTAAGAGAAATTATGGTCCATTTTCTACCACATTCATTGCTTCATTTGGTATCTTTACTCACACTAAGTCTCTTCCGTTCTTTCCTCGTCTTGTATATGTGTACCTTTTTTTATTATATAACATTACACAATAGTTCTAGGAACCTTTGAATTGGTCAACTTAGTTCACTTTGTAGAGAATCACGTCCTCTTGACATGATTTCCTTTGGATTCTTCCTTTTTTGTGATATTTTTGTTATTAATTTGTTGTTCATATGAAAGGTTGAGATTACATTCTATTCTCCACTTGTTTGTAGTCCTATTTGAGTTTTGATCAAGCATCCATTATTTTTTAGATTCCCTTAAAGTGTATCATTTACTATCTTAATGAACTTACAATATTTTGGAATTGTTCCTATAATTCTATGATCTCAATTTTAGATTTCACTTTTTTATCCTACTCACTTTTGTATTCCTCGTCCTTTTTTGCTTGTAACACTCCTTTATTTTTTCACCTCTTCAAATCTATTTGGTTTTAGCAATATGATTTTTGTTTATCTTTAAGATGTGATAACCTTTAGGGTTTTCATTTTTTTTAGGATGCACTTTCACCTTTAATTGGTTTGCAATTAGAGAATCCCCCCAAATATGAATGTATTTGTAGTGTTTCCTAAAATATAATGTGGCACATTCTTAATTAATAGATTAAATCCATTCAATTCGGCTTGTTTTGAGAGGGTTAATTTAGATCTAACTCAACACATTTTCTAGCAAATTTCTTTGAGCCCATTTCTCCATGCTACTGTAGTGTTTATGAAGATTCATTAAAATTGTCAATCATTTTGAAAATGTACTTTTTATAGTTTGTGGAGGCACACATACAAGTGAATCTAGATTGGTACCTTTGTTGAAATTTCTTTTACCAACAACAAACCAAAGTGTTAATATTTCACTTATAGTCTTGTGTTTTATTAGGACAATGACCCTCCTTGAAAGATTGTTTCTTGATACATTTAATTAGGAAACATTATAGTGAAGTAACTACAAGGGCATATATATATAACTCTCTTATGACCAATGTGTTGATGTTATCCTCCAAAAAATCAATTTCTATATTTAATGTAAGGCTACCTACACTATTAACTAGACAAGCATTACAAAAGTCATTAAAGATAGTGAATCTTATACTTTTCAATTGCATTTAAAACCAAAAAGCTGTTTGCAAATGGGGTTGCAAGCTAAGTGGGCTTAACCTTGGGAAAAACTCCTTGGTTAAGCGTGTTTGAGTTGGAGCAATACTAAGATGGGTGACCTCCCGGGAAGGCCCAGTGCTTCACCTCTGTGAGCATCACCTAGATGCAATAAGTGCTAAGTGGATCATTCATTATCATGAGAGATGGGTTCTTATAAACCACTACTCATGAAACTTGGGTCAATGAGTTTGACTCATAAAACTACACGATTGAATCCCAATAGCAATAGCATAATGATATTTTTCATTAAACTTATATTGATAATCATTTTTTGTTGTTGGAAGAATAAATATCGTTGATATTTTTTGATATTTTTATTACTTATTAATTTTAGAAATATAAAAATATCTATCAATATATCTTTAAACAATAAAATGAATATCCATTCTATCAAATTTACTCGACACAATTTTAACCTAATAAATTGACATCAATATGGTTATGTCATAATTGAGTGAGCATGAGGCGTGGGCCGTTGTAATTATAAATAATACACCATTTGACTAGGTCTTCAACTACCATTTGACTTTTTGTTACAACGATCTCATCCACCATTTGATCAGGTCTTCAACTTACGTGTAATTGAAAATTAACAATTTTAAATATTTTATGGAGTGACGTGCAGTTTTTGTTAATTGAATAAAATGGGGTTTTGTTTTTGTTCCCTCGAAATTACAATCTACCTAATCAACTCAATTGTACGGACTTTAAAAATTATAATTATTATTCCAGAAATTTCAACGTCCAAAATACGATGGGTCCCATTTGGACAAAACTTCAATTTTCCAACTTTGAACTTGAATGGCGACTTGCAAATTCCTTGATTTGTATCTCCTTATCTAAGTCTCATCTATAGTTTTCAGCATAAAAATTATGTACCCATTTCGTTTTATCTTATATTTTGGGTCTATTTCGATAAAAATCTTTTATATATTAATTAATGTATAAGTAGTTCTATTTTTTATACAAGTTGGTAAATAATTTTATGTCTAGATATGTGAATATATAATCAATTCAAATTAGTTATACGTGCATAGATTTAAATCTTGTACTTTTAAATCTAAATTTGTTAAATCGGGTTAAGGATTCCCTCCCTTACTAGTCATCGAGAGATAACTAAAGCACACAATAGCATGGTGTATTTAATAGCATGCCCTAATTCATTTACACATTACCTAGAAATGTAAGATCGTCAAGGAGCATTCATATGAGAGCATTATAACAATATCATAAATTGTCCTAACTACATTGTCCTAGGCATATTGCAAGCTTGTTCATTCTCTTCAATATTTATCATCATCATAAAATTGGTCCAACTAAGGGCTTGTCTAAAAGAGAATAACTCCTTGTCTAGCAAGTTCCCAAATGGTATCTATCAACACAAATTTCCTATACATAGGTGTATCACACCAAGGAGAACATTTTTCAATTATCAAAATCTTGTCAAATTATTTTCAAAGGGAAAGTTTAGATTCACACATTAGGTGCATTTATGTAGGCAAGTCAACTACAACAAGTGGACCCTAACCTTCACATTAGGAAGAAAAACAACCAAACTAGTCACAAAATCTCTATGTAATGTTACCTTCTTTCTATTTCTAACCACCAAACTATGTTCTCCCAAGAATTTTTAGACAAACCCCAAGGCAACATCATTCTGACAATAAAAGATACATCTAAGGTGATGAGTTGAGACCAAACAATCTTCTTTGATGGAAATTGGATAAAATTGAAAAGCCAAGAACCTCACAAGCCTTGAGCCATTGTTTCCCATGTTCTTTTGTAGCCACCATTAAGCTTATCAGGGTTGAATCCTACACCATTCTTATACACTTTTTCATTAGTCATAAATGCAACACCTTTAAACATCACAATTTATCTCCACAAAATCCTTTGAACAAAAAATATTTACTCCCTCCATCATCAATTAATTAACATGCTTGAGGGGGAACATACATGACCACCTTACAAGATGACCCTCACAAGATGAATGACTAAGTTTATCATGTTGCTTAGCAAGTTTGACATTGAATATGTGCATAGGAAAGCCATCACGGGTAGGGTTGTTGTCAATTAGTTAGCAAAGGCTCCCTTAATAGATACACATCCATTGGTAACAAATTCTCCTAATGAGTCAATCTTCGTGGTTAATAAGAAACCACTATGGAAGCTCTATTTTGACGAGTCCTATACACAACATGGTTTAAGAGAATGCATATTTTTTTTCATCCTACAATGTGACTTCATCCAAAAACCTTTCATATTAGAATTTCCTTGTACCAACAAAATGGTGGAATAGGCCTTGATTTCAAGACTAAAAATGGTTATTTAATAGAATATCACTTAACTATAGGTTTATGGGGATTCCCAACTTATCATCAAACAAGTCAACAATGAGTATCAAATGAAAAATGATAAGCTTCTCTCCTACAAGTGTATGGTAGATAACTTCAATAGATACTTCACCTATATCCAGTTGAATAGGTTTCTCACCTCAATAATAAAGAACTATTAATGCGATGGACACTATTAGATCTTTACTAGACATGTCACAAGATAGTTAGAACTGTGAGTTTCTAATGGAAATGCTCCTAATCCTGGCATATGATGTACCTAACTCTGAGATGGTATGCAAGGTTGTTGATCAGGAACCCCCTTGGTACCATGTTATATACACTTACTTTTATGATCAAGCCCTTCCAACCAATTTTATATGCAACCATCACAAGTCTTTCATCCAATGCACATCCCGTTACATTCTCCTAGGAGATACACTTTATCATCAAGGCTATGGTGACTCTTTATTATGATGTTTAAACATAGTGGAAGATCACCTCACATTATAGTAGGTTTGTGATAGTATTTTTGGAGCAAATACCAGTGGAATTGTATTATCTAAAAACTTCTTAATATATTATTAGACTATTATGGAGCATGATGCATTCCAATATGCCAAGCTATGTTTTACATGCCAACAACACAAAGACCTTATTCACATACCATCACAAGTGTTGCAACCTATCATTTCCCCTTGGCCCTTTTCTCAATGGGGCCTTGAATTAGTTGCCAAGATTCTTATGTAAATTGAAAAGGAAGGGGGACCAAACAGTGACACAACAACTTTTTGTCCCATGTAAGGCATAACACGAGTGTGTTACAATATGCTCATGGTAATATAAAATCTTGATTGTGTAGAGGTTGAGCTCATGTGAACTTGGCCTCTCAACACCCATGTACAATAGAGAACAAGCCAAGAAAAGAATGCATGCATTCTCATTGATCAAATTGGTAGTAAATCACCACCAAAATGTCAGTAAGATATATGTAGGTTGAAGAGGTAGGTAGTGGGTAAAAGTACAAAGTTGTGTCACACTTTTATAAAGGAAACGACCAACACTGATCCAAATTTTAAACTTGAATCATTAAAAAGTGATATATATGTTTTGAATTTTGAAATGATGTAAACTAATAAAATATTTATTTTTTAGTATTTTTTATGTTAGTATTTTTTTGAAAAAAATAAAAATATTTGAATTATTTTTTTTATAAGTTAACACTATAATTTAGTTGTTGATAAAATGTTGAAAAATGAAGTTACATGAACGGTCAATCTTTATATAGTAAATTTTATTTTATTTTCCTTCATTTTTTTGTGTTTATTTATAATTTGAAACTTTAGGGCATTGATATATTTTTTCCAATTTTGATAAATATATGTTTTTAAATAAATATTAAAATGTGTGTGCATTAAAACTTAGTTGTTTCCATTTGATGCCAACTTTCATATTAATTATTTATCTAAAATAAAAATAAAAACTATACCATCTTGATATAGATTATTGTATCTAGGGTATCATATTTTTTCAATTTTTTTAATAAGTTTTACTATTTTTCCTTGACATGGTAATCAACCTAATATTTTGTGTTGATAACCTACATTTAGTAAAAATAAAAAGGAAAATATTATAAATAATAATTTATTCATTTATTGATAAATGTGGATAACCACTAAAATATTATTAATAGATATGAAAAAATTACATCGAGCTTTTTGAGTAGTAGACTTCTTAAATGAATCTCAGCCCAATTAGCGCTAGTATGCATCCGCTAATAGCTCTGAAAAGACCACAATTGCATTTGTGGCTTCTCTCTAAATTTTGTCTAGGTACAACTCCTTTACAAAATTTTCAATGAATTTATCTAAAACAAAGAACATTGATATGCATTTAACCAGAAAGTAGGAAAGGTAACCAATACCAACTCATAAAAATGAAGCTAATGTGAAAGAACAAAACACATCCATAAACAATAAACACAAAGATTGAAAACTTATGACCATCTCATCAGAAGAAAAAGATTGCATTGCAATAAATGACAGTCCATAGCCTATCTTATAGAGAAGACATAACTATATGCACGTGTAATACCAAGATTAGCATACTAAACATATCATTAAATTCCTAACACTCAAATCATGAACTATTAAAGTATGAAATAAATGCAAAAATCCCTCTCGATAACACCACCAAGTTTATATCCGAAGAACCCCTATCAACTTATTTATTCTCACATATATAGCGATCCAACCTCATTGAATGGTCACCAAAACCATTACTAAATTTGGAAGTATTCTTGTTCTGCTCATCTTCTTGAAAATCAATAAAACTCAATCAAAATAATTAACCTAGGAAATGAAATGGCATCAAGCAAGAAAATTGATCTTTATCTCACCAACAGCCATCGAATGACCCTTCACATTATCAGATAATTAATGCAGCATCAAGGGGACACCATACGATAGTAGATGTCTACTACCCGATTGGAAATGCAATTTAAATTGTTTCAAATCAACCATTTATTTGAACTGAATTGTATTCATTGAATTTCCTCGGGATAAAGCACCAATGTCCAATCAATCTTTTATAAATTCAGCTAGTGTCACCACTATTCATTATTCAGAAGCATCTAACATGGTGAGCACCCAAAGCGATGGTGATTCTGCAAATGACTTCCTTGTTTTGGAAGAGATCGAATGCAACCCGCTATTCAGGTATTTATCGGATCAACTGAAAGAGGTCTTCATGGTACAGAGCGAGGTGGAGGAAGAAGTGCTTCACAACATTCTGGGTGAAGCATTTCTGAGCCAAGCCCATGTGCACAACACCACCATGCTAGAGCATTTCATATACACAATTTTCAGGAGTTTTTGCCACCACGAGTGGGGAGTAAAAGCACTGGAACTCCTAGTAAAGCCTGAATTCCATCACCGTGTTAAGGTGGAAATCAACAAAATCAACCGATATCCTCAGAAAGGACTAATAGCAGACACCATTTGCATAGTGTTGGCTCTTCAGGATGAGACATTGGAGGAAGTTGTTGCTCGCTTCTGGCCAAGAATTGTAAGGAATTATATGAGACTTTCCACGCAATTCCTATAGTTGCATGAGAGCTTGTTGTCACCTCCCCAAGTTGAATGCCTCCATATTGTGAGCGAGAGCCTTTGAGTCCTGATATTTTCCCTATGTGCTTGAATGAAACCGCCTCTTTTGTCTTCTGTTATCGATATGAAATTTGTTTGTAATCAAAACGAACAATTTTGTAGTGTCGATACCATGTACACACGATCTTATATATAAATAAAATACCATTTTGGTATCTTTGTATTTTCTCATGCATGTCTTTGTTTGTTTATGTTCATATCATTCCTATAAATGATGGTTTCTTTTCTGCATAACACACTGGTTATGTGAATTAAGCTTTCTATTATTTCATTAATCACTAAAAGGCTTCCGTGCGGCGAAATGGGTAGTTTGCATAACTTGGTAAAACACTACCTAGGTTTCAAGCAATGTGATGAATGCCACCCAAAGATATAACTTGAGAGGGAAGTCACTAATTTCTAACACATGACAACTCATCATACGGACTAGTCGTACACACACACCTTCTTTCGAGGAATGATAAGTTCAAAAAAAGTCATAAAAAACTACCAAACACAAGTTGTGACAAAGCAAGAGGTGAAATGATAAGTTAGGAGAACCAAGGAAAACCCTACCCGAGTTCGAAAAGAAACAAAGAACACCGCTCGAACATAAATTTAAGTAAAAGTGATTAAGGAAAATGGAGTAGGATAATTAAAGGGAAAGGGGGTCGTGTTTATGGGTAACCATAGCTTCAACTGGGGACAAGGACTATAAAGGACATGGAAAACCCAGAATGAACGATTATTCCTTTCCATTGGGCAACGGAGTCGCGGGGAAAAAGACACAAACCAAGTGAAGACCAAAACCAAACAAAAGACTAGAAAAGAGTAGCAACCTAAGACACCTACATGCACCTGGACTAGGCGCAACACACCCAATTTTCCTCAAGGACCTACGCAAAACCATTGACAAGCTAAGAGAAGTATATGCTAGTATGGAAAAGTGAGGCATATTCATGAAGCACCCGTGAACTCAACAAATTTTGAAAGACCATGAATGAAAAACTAAGATTTATGAGAGATAAAAGCTCACCCAAAGCTGCACCAAACAACCACCTTTGATAAAAAAAAAATTGTATCCTCCTTCGAACCTCCTTGAATCTCAATAATATCTCTGACTAAAATTTGATTTGAAAAAGCTCCTTCGGAAAGAGACCAGATATCCACATCAAGGAAGTAATCCTTGTCAATTGTGATGGTAACTCCACCTTCACTTCTTTGACCTAATTCAGGTTTCCTCGAAGACAGTTCTATGTTTATAGATTGGTCATCCAAATATTTTCCTTCCAAAACCTACAAATGAGATTGAACAACTCTTCGCCTATGTGGAAAATCATCTTCGAGCCCTTTTAAATTTCCATTTAGAAGGTGAGTAGTATGAGGCTAAACATCCTTTTCGACAACACTCTTTATATCCTCATTATTGTGGCCATTCTCAATTATGCCCATCTTTAAATCAGATTTTAAAAGAGAATACTCAAGAATAGTATCATTTCTAACCTTTCCTTGTAATTATTTTTCATTATCAAGCAGAGAATATCCTGATTGTGTATCATTAAGAAGAATATTTGATACTTTATATTTCTCATAGGCTGCAATAAATTCACTCCAAGCCTCTAATTGTGCATGAGTCTCACCTCCATCCAACAGAGGATTAATAGTTTCCTCATTGTTTCCTTCTGTAGCACCCCTCTGATTTGCTTATGTTTTTAGAAAGTTCTTTAATTTTGATAGATTATGATACTATGATGTTGTTGTTTGATCGCTAACATTATAGCGATGATGGTTTTTATATTGAGATGTGATGGTACACTATATGGATGATTACTGGTTATGACATGCTCTCTGGTTAGCATAGTTGATTATGTGAGTTGATTTTGATATATGTTCATCTATAGTTATTTGATGTTTTAGTTTTGTCAGTTTTGATGTGACAATATATTGGTGAAGGGAATGAGATTGCATCACTCACTTGCGAGCACCTTGTGATTCCACAATTTTCTCTTCATAGTGTGATTGTTTATGATCTATATAAATGTACGATATTTGTTTTGATTGCAGGATTGCAAGTACAGGACATCGACTCCACCTGGATTCACAGGTTTGAGCATGTCCATTGCCTAACAGAATAGTTGATTGGGAGGTAGTAATGAGATTTCCTTGTCAAACCACAATCCTAGTCACAATGTGTCATTAGTCCTTGTTTTGGTCATGCTTTCTTGTCATGTTGTCCCCCTTTGCCTTGTCGTTTAATTATTTTGCAAGGTATGCTCTGTGCTAAATTAATGTTAATTAATGTTTATATTATTTTAAATTGATTATTTATTTAATCATGATTAATGTTGTTAGAAGCCTTAAATTTGATTTAATTATTTAGGTTAAATTTATTTTATTATAAAGTGATTAAAATTAATTAGATTAAATTTGATATTAAATTGTTAGATTAAAAAAGTTTTATTTATTTAATTATATAAATTAATTAAATAAGGTTGTGAATTTAATTGAATGGATATTTAAAATTAATTTTTAATTATTAATTATTAAATGCACAAATATCTTAGAGGAAATGTCTTTGGATTTGATTTGGAAAGATATTTTGGGATTGTGACATGAGTTAGAAAATAATAAGCTGGTGTGGGAAATAATTCATGAAGAGGATAATTGCATTAACTGAAAGAGGACAAAAGGCTATTTCATGAGAATGAAAATTGTATTTTGAGGTTGTTGAAAATTGGAAGAAGTTCTCGAGATATTGGCTAATTTGGTTTTATTTTGAACTTTCTGGAAAAGAGGATTATTTTGGAAGAGGCTTTGATAATTTTGGAATCTAAAGGCGAGGCTCTACTTCAAACTTCAATTCTTCAAGCATCTGAAACAAGTTCTTTATTATCTTTCTTTAAATCTAAATTGAAAAAGATTGCCTATACAATGAAAAAAAAATTATTTGTTTTTAAAGCTTCATATGTTTTGAAAATTGGAAAGATTGTCGTGAAAGCTTTAGAGCCTCTATAGGAATTGATTTAAAACAATAGAATTCCTAGAAGGATTATATATAAAATTTGGAAAACCTCTGTTGGAATTGATTTCAATCTTCCTATCAAAATTTGTAGAAAACCTCTGATTGTATTGGAAAACATCTTCCTATAGAAAATTATTGTTTTCCTTCCAATTAGATTTATTTGGTTGGAAAATTGAAAACCTCTAGAAAATTTTGTAAATATTTCCTGTAGATATTTTTTGTAAAAATTATTCATCTAGAACAATCAATTTGATATATATATATATACACACATATTTATATTTTATAAAGTTCTTGATAAAAATTTATGTTAGAAAAACTTGGATTAAAAATCCGTATGACGAATTTAAGAAATCACAAGAATTTTTTTAGAGGAAAAATTTATTAAGTTTGGATATATGTATTGGGAGTTGGCGGCTACCCCCGCAACCATTGTCCCATAGGGGAGGCAACACTTGGCGCTGCCTTCACAAGCCACGCCCCCATGAGGGTCGGTTGTGTGTAGCCTCCAACCATGTTAATGGTTGTCGAGCATATTTCATGTGCTTCCTTTTGTATGTAATTTTATTAATGGGTTTTTATATATATTAATATAATATACATATAAATATATATGCATAAATATATATACATGTTAATATATATATATATATATTTATGTATATAGATATATTTATGTATATAGATATTTAATATTTTTGGAAAAAAATTGTAATTAGTTTTTGAATATTTAAATAATATATACTCGAATATATATATATATATTTAAATGAAATTTTATAATAGATGCATGTATATGCACAAATTGATGATTTTAAAATGAAATGATTTAAAAGGGAAATTGATTTTTATATAGATGTAAATTGAGAAATTGAATTAAATAATTAGATTTAATTTCTTTATTGACTATAAATGAAATTGCATTAAGTTAGAATTATTTTGAGCGATGTATTATTGTTTTTCTTGAAATGGAAATTAAATTAAGGATATCATAATAATAGTTTTATTACTTGTTTGAATTGCTTATTTAATTATGATGTATTTTGTTCACATAAGTTGGGAAATTTGTTAGTTGTGATTTTGTAAGCCTTCCAATTGTTGTAATATTATGTGGGGGTTGTGATATTTTTTTCAGCCCTTGTTTTCCTTGGGTAGTGCACCTAGTTGTGATTCAGTTTAGACACTTGGTTACTACGAACGAGATGTGTTGGTTCTTGTATTATGGTTGGGATTTAATATCCATTTTTCTGCACTTTGTTTACCCTTGATTTATGGATTAGATCCTTGTGTTGTCAGTAGGGGGTGGTTCTCAATGGGGGCCGATGCACAAAGTGGTGCCAAGATAACTCATGCGAGAGTTAGATAATTCAGTGGAAATTAAATAAAATTATTAGGGGAAAGGGTGGCTTTAAACACATAACTTGGTAATTGTGCCTCACTCATTGGCTCAAGGGCTCGTTTAGACTTGAGATGAGACGAGAAGGCTTGGAATGGAAAGATCCTTATCTTGTCCCTTTGAAAGATATTTGATTCTGCATCAGTTTGCATGTGGGGTTGGGGATTGTGAGAGGCTAATAGGGTAACCCAAGATGGGGGTTAGGGCCTAGGAAGATCTGCTAGGATAACCCATGCTACTTTGTGATGACACTCCTCCTATGATAACAATTGTATTGTTCAGTTGATGTACTTGAGTCTTTTACTCTAGAAGCAATGTAACTTTCATGTTGTGTATTGTTCTTGTATAGTTTAGTCTTGTGATTGCCTGTGTCTTGAGGTTGTTGGTTGTGCCTAGGAAACCCTTTTACTATCTCCTAGCATGGGGGGTGGGCCTTCAGGTACCACTTGGCTGGGTGGAATGTGCACCTTACACCATTGGGTTTAAACTTCATGTTCATGATGGCGAGATCTTCTAGATTGGAGAGCTCACATGTTCCTGTTGCCTTGTACCATCTATTGTGTTTTATTGGATCAGTTGGATGCTTATGTATATGTACTACTCCTTATTTTTATTCGAGGAGAATCAGGTTGTATCATTGTAATTATAGTATTGTTTGTATAATCTACCTCATTTTAGAAATGAGCCTTGTAACTACTATATTGAATGAACATAATCTATGAATGATTTTAATATGTGCTTTATAATCTTATGAAATGAGTTTAATGCTATTAGATCTATGTTATTTATTTCATGAGTATAATTTATATGCTATGGATTAGTTTACTTTTGTATGTTATGGGTTTAAAATGTAAGCGTTGGCGCATACCTTAGAGGATGTATGCGTTAAGTGTAGTGCACTTTACTTATGGTTAATTGCACTTTCAAAAAAAATTGTTACGCTTCCATTGTAATTCTTTCATCCTTTAGGGTTACATGGCAAGGCGTTACACATCGTATCAGAGCCCAAGTTTAAATACTAGGTGCTCTGGGATAATGTTGAACCCATTAAGCTGTTAGTTGTGTAGGATTTAAGTTTGTGTTACCTTGTCTTATACCTTGGTATGTCTGTGTAGGATCATGCCACCTAAGCGAGATCAAGGCCAAGGAGGCGGCCATAGAGGTAGTCAGTAGGATTCACCACCCCACGTTCCCCATGACTCAGATCATGAGGAACAACAGGATTCCTAGAATACTCCAGGATGCGGTGACTAGAATCAGGATCCACCATGGATCGAGGGCTCTCAGTTGTGTTGATTGTTAGAGGAGACTCTTGCTCACCTTGGGCCAAGGTAGGATAGAGATCAGATAGATATTATTGAGGGAGAGAGATCCCCTAGACGGAGAGAGGTTCCAATACAACAGAAGGCAGTCACAGCCGCTTATATGAGAGACCTACTTAGAGCCCGTCCGCCCACTTTCAATGGTTCTGGCAGTGGACTAGAGGCTAAGACATGGTTGATAGACCTGGACCGATGTTTTTCTATGCACCCTTATGGTAGCAACACCAAGGCCAGATGTGGTATCATGCACTTACTAGACTTTGCATCTACTTGGTGGAGATTGGAGGAGCAAAAGCTCTGTATTGACATTAATTCAGTTTTTTGGGATATGTTCATCGAGAGGTTTAGAGCCAGATTCCTATCTGACCATTAGCAACAGTGCAATGGAGACAAGTTTCATGCTTTGCGATAGATGACCATGTCAGTATAACTGTATGAGTGTAGATTATACAAGATCAAATAGTACGTTGGTAAGGGCATACTAGTTCAACACTTCATTAGGGGCTTAAATGCATGATTCAGTGGTGGTGTTTGGGTTTTTGAACCCAAGACCATGGAGACAATAATAGAGAAGGCTAGACTGGTGGATGAGAATTTGGCGATGGCGTTGGGTGGACATATTGGAGTAAAAATAGGCAATGCTTTAGCTACAAGACCTAGTTCACATAGTGGCCAAGCTTAGGGAGCTGGACCACCTAGGACATAGTAGGTGCCTACATAGAGTGGTCAACATCAAAATTCACAAGGGAAACAAAATAATTTCCAGCCTAGACAAGGTGATAGATATCAGTAAGGGGGTGACATAAATTGGAGGTGGGTCAAATGCTTCAATTATGAGTAGCCGACATAGAGTACACAGTCTACCTATAATAGGGGTAGTGTTCAATAGTCGAGCACACCTCTTGGAGGTAGAGGATTCAACAGGGGTACAAGATGTTTTTCTTATGACCAATAGGATCACATAGTGCGATAGTGTCCCAATAGGGGCACATCACGTTATACTCAGAGGCCAGTGGTGTCAGAGATTACTGTTGGAGATGCGGGTAGAGGTCATCGGGTATTCGCTACAGTTGACAACCACTAGGTTGATCATCAGAGCACAATGGTAGAAACTTTGGGTATGTTACAGGGTAACAAGGTTACCATTTTATTTGATTTGGGAGCATCAGATTCTTTTATTTCATCATTTGTCATAGTACGTTGTAGACTGAGGGAAGTTAAGCAAGACATTACATGGTAGGTCGAATTGACCTTCAATGCTAAAGTTGTAGTGCATTCCCTAATACATGATTGTAGATTGGAGATTGGATCCGTTCACACTACAGTAGACCTCCACATTATACCATTGGGGTCGTATGACATCATCTTATGAATGGATTGGTTAGAGGCTCACAGAGTCATTATTGACTTTTGACGCATGTTGATTTGATGCATTGATGTATTTGGTAGGGAGGTCAAGATAGTGGGAGTTCATAGACCCATATCATTGAGGATGATCTCGGCTATGTAGCTGAGGAGATGTGTACGTCAAGGCTGTCAGTTATTTGCAATGATAGTAGATGACTTGGAGTTGGGAGATAGTGAGGAGAAGGTTTCACTTGACAGACACCCCATACTTCAGCAGTATGAAGATGTATTTCCCAATGAGATTCCAAGGATGCCACCTCAGCATGACATAGATTTCAAGATTCACCTTATACCTGGATCCAAGCCTATTTCATGAGCTTCATACCATATGACTACACAGGAGCTTAAGGAGCTCTACTTGTAGCTGGAGGATTTGCTAGCAAAGGGTTTCATCTGCCCTTGTGTTTAACCTTGGGGAGCACTAGTAATTTTTATGAAGAAGGATGGATCTCTCTGATTATGCATAGGCTATCATCAAGTGAATAAAGTGACAATCAGGAACTGATATCCCTTACCTAAGATCGATGATTTGTTTGATCAGATCAAGGGTGCTATGGTCTTTTCAAAAATTGATCTTAAGTTAGGATATCATCAGCTACACATATTTGATTCCGAAATTCATATGAGGAAATTTCACACTCATTACGGTCACTATCAGTTCACAATGGTACCATTCAGGTTGATGAATGCACCATCTATATTCATGAGCTTGATGAACGGAGTCTTTCGCACATACCTTGATAGGTTTGTACAAGTATTCCTTGATGACATATTGATCTATTCCAGGATAATAGACGAGCATGAGGAGCATCTGAGGTAGGTTTTGTAGTGTTTGAGAGATAATCAGTTGTACGCTAACCTGTCCAAATGCGAGTTCTTTTAGACTAAGGTTATGTACCTTGGACATGTGATATTAGGAGAGGGTATTATGGTGGATCCTATGAAGATCCAAGCGATCATTGAGTGGCCTATACCCACTAATGTGGTAGAGATACGTAGTTTCATGGGATTAGTAGGTTATTATAGATGCTTTGTTCAAGGTTTCTTGAGGATAGGACATCCTATCACTTATCTTCAAAGGAAAGGGAAGAGATTCGTCTATTTAGAGCAGTGTGAGGTAGCATTTCAGACTCTAAAGGAGAGGTTGACTAGTGCACCAATTCTTGCAATACCTGATCCAACTGGAGATTTTGTTGTCTATACAGACACATCTTTGGAGGGATTAGGAGCAGTCTTGATGTAGGATGATCAATTTATTGCATATGAGTCTCACAAACTCAAGGATCATGAGTTGAATTACCCCAGACATGATCTTGAGTTAGCAGCAATAGTCCACACATTGATGAGGTGGAGACATTTTCTATTGGGGCATAGATTTGAGTTACATAGTGACCATTGGAGCCTACAGTACATCTTCACGTAGCCCAATCTTAATGCCAGGCAGAGGTGATGGATGGAGTTCCTTTGTGAGTATGACTTCGAGGTGAAGTTTATCTAGGGGAAGGAGAACATAGTTGTCGACGCTCTCAGTAGATAGAGACACGAGTTGTCAGTGGTGACTCTTGGTGTGGATTTGAGGAGTTAGATTCTTTCTACACTTCCTATAGATAACTGGTATCAGAAGTTGAGGTTAGAGATAGAGATATGAAAGACTCTTGAGGGAAAATTCTCAAGTTATTCTCTAGATTCAGATGGTTTGTTGAGACACATAGGACACATTTATGTTCCATCTTTTGGAGATCTTCATACCTTGGTTATGATAGAGGCACATAGGGCACCCTATTCAACTCATCTTGGAGTGAAGAAGATGCATGCTGATTTGTGATAGCTATACTTCTAGGTAGGTATGAAGCGAGACATCACTGACTTTATGTCGAGGTGTTTGGAGTGTCAGTGAGTGAAGGTTGAACACAAACATCTAGCAAGACTTCTACACCCACATTTGGTGCCAGAGTGGAAATAGGATATAATCTCGTTGGATTTCATTGTTGGGTTACCCAATTCTTCGTGACAACACGATGCCATTATGGTGATGGTGGATAGGTTGATGAAGGTAGCACACTTCTTGCCTGTTCGTTCATCCTGTAATGCTTCATCTGTTGCTAAAGTCTTCATGGGAGATATTGTTAGGTTGCATGGTATACCTCATTAGATCATTTATGACAAGGATCCTGTGTTCACCTCAGCTCTTTGGACGTCATTGCAGCATGCCATGGGGATGTAGTTAAACTTATTTTTAGCGTATCACCCTGAGATAGATGGATAGACTGAGAGGGTCAATCAGATCCTCGAGGATATGTTATGCATGTATATGATGGACCAACAAACACGATGGGAGAACTATCTCCATTTAGTGGAGTTTGACTATAATAACATCTATCAGAGTTCGATTGGTATGCCTCCTTTTTAGGCATTGTATGGACGACCATGTCAAACTCCTTTGAGTTGGGACCGATTAGAGGAAAGAGGTTAATTGGGTCTTGAGATGCTTCAGGACATGGAGCAATAGGTGATCCAGATCAGGGAACATTTGGTTGTTGCACAGGATAGGCAAAAAAAGTATGTTGATGCACATCGAGTGGACCGTTAGTTTGTAGTAGGAGACCAAGTCTTTTTGCAAGTGCGTCCATGAAAGATTCCAACCTGATATGGAAAGGGCTCTAAGCTCGCACCTCACTTCTTCAAGCCATTTTAGATTCTTGAGAAGATTGGACCAGTAGCTTATCATCTTGCTTTGTCGCCCAATCTCTCACACATACACGACGTATTCCATGTTTCAGTACTCAAGCTTTACCACCCTAATATTTTTCACATCCTTGATTGGAATGCCTTATAGGTAGAGGATGGGCAGCTGGCTTTGGATCCCGTGGCCATCACACAACACAGGAGAATCGCCCTCAGGGGTCGATATATTGAGCAAGTTAGGGTCCAGTGGGATCCGAGAGATTGTACATCGGCTACCTAGGAGGATGCAACCAAGATGAGAGAGCTTTATCCCTATTTGTTCTTCAGCTTCCAGGAATAAGCCTAATCCTAGGGGGGGGATTTAGCACCCCTCCAATTTGCTTATGTTTTTAGATAGTGCATTTATTTTGATAGACTGTGATACTATGATGTTGTTATTTGGTTGTTGACATTATAGCGATGATGGTTTTTATATGGAGATGTGATGGTACACTATATGGATGATTATTGGTTATGACATGTTCTATGGTTAGCATAGTTGATTATGTGAGTTTATTTTGATATATGTTCATCTGTAGTTATTTGATGTTTTAGTTTCATCAGTTTTGATGTGACATTGTATTGGTGAAGGGAACGAGATTGCATCACTCGCTTGCGAGCGCCCTACGATTTTCTCTTCACAATGTGATTGTTTATGATCTATATACATGTACAACATATGTTTTGATTACAGGATTGTAGGTACAGGACGTCGACTTCACCTGGATTCATAGGTTTGAGCATGTCCATTGCTCAATGAAATATTTGATTGGGAGGTAGTAACGAGATTTCTTTGTCAAACCACAATCCTAGTCACAGTGTGTCGTCAATCCTTGTTTTGGTCATGCTTTGTTGTCATGTTATCCTTGTTTACCTTGTCGTTTAATTATTTTGCAAGGTATGCTTTGTGGAAAATTAATGTTTATAATGTTTTAAATTGATTATTTATTCAATCATGATTAATGTTGTTAGAAGCCTTAAATTTGATTTAATTATTTAGATTAAATTTATTTTATAAAGTGATTAAAATTAATTAGATTAAATTTGATATTAAATTGTTAAATTATAAAAAATTTATTTAATTAATTATTTAAATTAATTAAATAAGGTTGTAAATTTAATTGAATAGATAATTAAAATTAACATTTAATTTAAATTATTAAATGCACAAATATCTTATAAAATATCTCAGAGGAAATATTTTGGGATTTGATTTGGAAAGATATTTTGGGATTGTGACATGAGTTAGAAATTAATAAATTGGTGTTGGAAAATAATTCACAGAGAGAATAATTGCATTAACTAAAAGAGGACAAAAGGTTATTTCATGAGAATGAAAACTGTATTTTGGGGTTGTTGAAAATTGGAAGATGTTCTCGGGATATTGGCTCTGGTTTTATTTTGAACTTTCTGGAAAAGAAGATTGTTTTGGAAGAGGCTTTGATAATTTTGGAATCTGAAGGCCAAGATCTACTTCAAACATCAATTCTTCAAGCATCTGAAACAGGTTCTTTATTGTTTTTATTTAAATTCAAATTGGAAAAGATTGCATATACAATGAAGAAAATTTTATTTGTTTTTAAATCTTTATATGTTTTGAAAATTGGAAAGATTGTCGTGAAAGCTTTAGAGCCTCTATAGGAATTGATTTAAAACAATAGAATTCCCAGAAGGATTATATCAAAAATTTGGAAAATCTTTGTTGATATTGATTTCAATCTTCTTGTCAAAATTTGTAGAAAACCTGTGATTGTATTGGAAAAGATCTTCCTATTGAAAATTATTATTTTCCTTCCAATTAGATTTATTTGGCTAGGAAATTGAAAACCTCTAGAAAATTTTGTAAATATTTCCTCTAGAATTTTTTTGTAAAAATTGTTCATCTAGAACAATCAATTTGATATATATATATATATATATATATATTGATATATACATATATACATATATATAAATATATACATATTTATATTTTATAAAGTTCTTGATAAAATTTTATTCTAGAAAAACCTGGATTAAAAATCCGTACGACGAATTTAAGAAATCACAGGAATATTTTTTAGAGGAAAAAATTATAAGTTTGGATATATGTATTGGGGGTTGGGGGCTACCCCCACAGTCGTCGCCCCATAGGGGAGGCGACATTGTGGAGGCAGCACCCAGTGCTGCCTTTACAGGTCGCGCCCCATGAGGGTCGACTGTGTGTAGTTGTCGGCCATGTTAATGAATGTCGAGCATATTTCGTCTGCTTCATTTTGTATGAGATTTTATTAATGGGTTTTTATATATATTAATAAAATATGCATAAATATATACATGTTAATATATATATTTATGTATATATGTATATATATTTAAGATTGTTGGAAACAACCTTGTAATTAGTTATTGAATATTTAAATAATATATATATAATTATATATATAAACACATATATAATTATATATACTCGAATATTTAAATGAAAGTTTATAATAGGTGCATGTATATGCACAAATTGATGATTTTAAAATGAAATGATTTAAAAGGGAAATTGATTTTTATATAGATGTAAATTGAGAAATTGAATTAAATAATTAGATTTAATTTCTTTATTGACTGTAAATGAAATTGAATTAAGTTAGAATTATTTTGAGCAATGTATTTTTTTTTCTTGAAATAGAAACTAAATTAAGGATATCATAATGCTAGTTTAATTACTTTCCTGAATTGCTTATTTAATTATGATGTCTTTTGTTCACGTAAGTTGGGAAATTTGTTAGTTGTGAATGTGTAAGCCTTCGAGTTGTAATATTATGTGGGGGTTGTTGTGATATTTTTTCAGCCCTTGCTTTCCTTGGGTAGTGCACTTGGTTGGGATTTAATATCCATTTTTTTGCACTTTGTTTACCCTTGGTTTATGGATTAAATCCTTGTGTTGTTAGTAGGGGGTGGCTCTCAATGGGGGTCGGCGCACAAAGTGGTGCTAGGATAACTCATGCGATATTTAGATAATTTAGTGGAAATTAAATAAAAGTATTAGGGGAAAGGGTGGCTTTAAACACGTAACTTGGTAATTGTGCCTCGCTCATTGGATCAAGGGCTTGTTTAGCAATGAGATGAGAGGAGAAGACCTAGAATGGCAAGATGATTATCGTGTCCCTTTGAAAGATATTTGATTCCACATCCGTGTGGGGCTGGGGATCATGAGAGGCTACCAAGATAACCCAAGATGGGGGTCGGGGCCTAGGAAGATCTACTAAGATAACCCATGCTACTTTGTGATGAAACTCCTCCTGTGATAACCGTTGTATTGTTCAGTTGATGTACTTGATTCTTTTACTCTATAAGCAATGTAACTTTCATGTTATGTATTGTTCTTGTATAGTTTAGTCTTGTGATTGCCTATGTCTTGAGGTTATTGGTTGTGCCTAGGAAACCATTTTACTATCTCCTAGCATGGGGGGTGGGCCTTTGGGTACCACTTGGTTGGGTGGAATGTGCACCTTACACTATTGGGTTTTCACTTCATGTTCGTGATGGCGGGATCTTCCAGATTGGAGAGATCACATGTTCTAGTTGCTTTGTACCATCTCTTGTGTTCTATTGGATCTGTTGGATGCTTATGTATATGTACTACTCCTCATTTTTATTTGAGGAGAATCCTTGTATCATTGTAATTATAATATTGTTTGTATAATCTACCTCATTTTAGAAATGAGCCTTGTAACTGCTAAATTGAATGAACACAATCTATGAATGATTTTAATATGTACTTTGTAATATTATGAAATGAGCTTAATGCTATTGGATCTATGTTCTTTATTTCATGAGTATAATTTATATGCTATGGATTACTTTACTTTTGTATGTTATGGGTTTCAAATGTAAGCATTGTCACATACTTTAGAGGATGTATGTGTTAAGTGTAGTGCACTTTACTTATTGTTAATTGCACTTTGAAAAAAAAATTATGCTTTCATTGTAATTGTGTCGTCCTCTAGGGTTACGTGGCAAGGTGTTACACCTTCATTATGATCATCTCCAACCATCGATAAGCAAAATCTATCCTCAATTATAAATTGATTAGCAATTAATTCATAAAGAGAGGATTATCATGTATTTCAAATTCATCCAAATTGAAAAGAAGATTAAGATGAACCGGCCATTTCCCTACTCCTTGAAAAGTACCACACATGAGTCCTCCATGTTCTATTAGATGAAAATATGTAGTCTCATCCATCGTTTCTTTGAAGGAGAAAGCTTCATATTCAGGAAAAGGAGGGGAACTTGACACTGGATCTTTTTTATCAATTTTTGAAGAAGATTTATCCTTACAAGGGGAAAAAGAGGCAATTGGAGTCTTCTTCTATAGATCATCATCTTCCTCTCATTAGATGAGTTGAGATCACTTTCAACCTCAAATGAGGTATATAAATTGAAAACCTGATCACTGTTATGTTGACCGTGTTCCTCATTAGACTGTTGCATGCTATCAAAGACTGTTAGATTAATGTTTTCATCAGTCTGGTGAGGTAATTCTATTTCTTCATGATTCTTAACCTGAGACTTGGAAGATATTTTTTTACCAACTTCAAGATCCATAATTGCACTTGATTTCCACTTTCCAATGGCTATAAAATCATCCTCAACTTTGACTGCTTCTAATTGAGCTCTCTCAATCCCCTGAGCTTTATCTCTTTTGAGGAGTAATTGAATGTCAAGTTCCAGAGCAGAAATAAATATGTGAAATTGGATCTCTCCATTGGGTATTTCTTGAATATGAATTCATTGAAGAGATTGATTAAATTGGTACACAAAATATCTCATTGTTTCAGCTTTATTCTTCATGATCTAAAAGAACAGTCATAGGGTAGCCACAACATTGATTGGAATTTTATAACATTGGAGAAAAAAAAATTTAGGACATTCCATCCAGTAATGCTTCCTTTTTTGAGTCCCATGTACCATTCTATTGCTTTCCCAACCAAACTATCAATAAAAATTCTTATGAAAACATCCTCCTCTTGAATTCCTAAAATTCCACTTACTACAGTCATTTCCAGGATGTGCTCCTCAGGGTCTTGTTCATTTTTACCAAAAAATTTAGGGAACCATTTTCGGGAACCATGGGGAAAACTATGGTATTGTGACAAGACAAGGGAGCCAACTTGATTACACCAAAGATTCAAGGCCATGGATGATCGGAGTTGCCAACTCACATGAGAGTAAAATTGGGAAAGAGAAATTATGGGTTAATTTATGGGTGGTGAACAAGCCAAAAGTGGATTCTGAGGTTGAGGAAGGGGTGGGTCCCTTGGATGATGAAACGTTCGATTATGCTAATGATCAAGATGACAAGGAGGATTATCATAGTACATAAATATCAACCTTGGAGGACACTCCACTACAGGCACAGGCGAGCATTGGGCCAACTCTTCCTCTTCTTTCAAGGTAAGATTCACTCACATATAATTTGTTACGTTCTTTCTATATCTATAGGTAAGAGTATTTAATTGTGAAATGATGTCTTCTTGCTCTGCTCCCACCCAATCTAAATTTGGATGTAAAATAGGAAATACATTATTATGAGGAAGTACCATCTTGCCGCATGACACGACAGGGATTGTCATACTTTCAATCAATTCAATTCAATTTCCCTAGTGGAGTTGCCAAAAATTTGTTAGTGGATGATTTGGCTCATGATAAAGATGCTCAAAATAAATGACTCTCAACCTAATTGGTGCTATTATGCATCCGCTAACAGCTCTGAAAATACCACAATTGCATTTGTGGCTTCTCTTTGAATTTTGTAAAGGTACAACTCCCTTACAATATTTTCAATGAATTTATCTAAACTAAAGAACACCAATATGATTTTAACTACAAAGTAGGAAAGATAACCAACACCAGTTCATAAAAATGAAGCTAACGTGAGAGCGCAAAACACAACCATAAACAATCAACATAAAGATTAAAAACTTATGACCATCTCATCAGAAGAAAAAGATCACACAGCAATAAATGACAGTCCATAGCCCATCTTACAAAGTAGACATAACTATATGCACACACAATACCAAGATCAGTGTACCAAACATATCATTAAATTCATAACACTTAGATCATGAACTATTACAGTATGAAATAAATGCAAATATCTCTCTCGATAACACACCAGGTGTATATCTAAAGAACCTGTATCAACTTGTTTATAATCACATATATAGCGATCAAACCCCATTGAATGGTCACCAAATCCATTACAAAATTTGGAAGTATTCTTGTTCTACTCATCTTCCTGAAAACTATTAAAACTCAATCAAAATAATTAACCTGGGAAATAAAATGGCATCGGGCAAGAAAACTGATCTTTATCTCACCAACAGCCCCTGAATGACCCTTCACATAATCAAATAATTAATACAACATCAAGGGGGCACCATATGATAGCACATGTCTACTGCCCGATTGGAAATGTAATTTAAATTGTTTCAAATCAACCATTTATTTGAACTGAATTGTTATTCATTAAATTTCCTCAGGAGAAAGCACCAATGTCCAATCAATCTTCTATAAAGTCAGCCAGTGTCACCACTCTTCATTATTCAGAAGAATCTAACGTGGCAAGGACCTAGAGCAACAGTGATTCTGCAAATGACTTCCTTGTTTTGGAAGAGATCGAATGCAACCCATTTTTCAGACATTTATCAGATCAATTGAAAGAGGTCTTCAAGGTACAAAGATAGGTGGAGGAAGAAGTTCTTTGCAGCATTGTGGGTGAACCATTTATGAGCCAAGCACATGTGCACAACACCACCATGCTGGAGTGTTTCATTTACATAGTTCTTAATACTTTTGGCTACCACAAGTGGGGAGTAAAAGCACTAGAAGGCCTAGTAAATCCTGAACTCCATCGCCATGTCAAGGTGGAAATCAATGAACTTAGTCGCTATCCTCATAAAGGACTGATAGCTAATGCCATTTGCATAGTCTTGGCTCTTCAAGTTGAGACATTGGAGGAAGCTATTGCTCTCTTCCTCTTAGGAATTGTAAGGAATGATATGAGACTTTTTGTGCAATTCCTGCAATCATACGAGAACCTGTTGTCACCTACCCAAGTTGAATGCCTCCAGATTGTAAGAAAGAGCCTTTGAGTCCTGATATTTTCCTTGTATGCTTCAATGAAACTGCCTCTTTTATCTTATGTTATTGATATGAATTTTTTTGTAATCAAAATAAACAATTTTGTAGTGTTGATACCATGTACACACAATCTTATATATAAATTAAATATCATTTTGGTATCTCTGTATTTTCTCATGCATGTCTTTGTTTGTTTCTATTCATATCATTCCTAAAAATGATGGTTTCTTTTCTACATAATGCACTGGTTATGTGAATCAAGATTTTTTTTATTTCATTAATCACTGAAAGGCTTTCGGGTGGTGAAATGGGTAGTTTGCATAACCTGGTAAAACACTGCCTAGGTTTCAAGAAATGTGAACAATTCCGCCCAAAGATATAACTTGTGGGGGAAGTCACTAGTTTCTAACACATGACAACTCATCATATGGATTATTTGTACACACGCACCTTCTTCTGAGGAATGATAAGTTCAAAAAAATTCATAAAGCACTACCCAACGCAAGTTGTGACAAAGAAAGCAATGAAATGGGAAGTTAGGAGAACTAAGGAAAACCTCGCCCAAGTTCAAAAAGAAATAAAGAACACCACCCAAACATAAATTTAAGTAAAAGCGACTAAGGAAAATGGAGTAGGATAATTAAAGGGAAAGAGGGGTTGCATCTATAGGTAATAGTGAGGAAGCACCATCCGGTGCATTTTCAACCAGTCCCAACCAAGAATAGTGAAGATCACATATGCAACCTACATGAATTCAATGGAAAATGATTTCTATATTTTTCCCAAGGTAAATGGATGAGATTTCGTTAATTCGTGATACTTCAGTGGAATGGACACTCTGAAGAAGTAATCCATATCCACCTTGCTAATACACCATGTGTTTAACACCTTCAAAAACTTGTCATAAATAACCACTAAAATTATTCCCACAAAACATGTAAGAGAAAATCACATGCTAAACAATAAAAACACTTGTGCCACACCTGCATCCCTAGAAGAAGCAATGCATTTCATTGTACCAACAAGAGGCACGAAAGGCCGAATAAAACTATACAGTAAATAAGGCCCAAAGAGCAAAATGTTATTGATAGTAAACCCTGCCAGTTGCTGCAAGGAAGAGTGGCCACAACCTTTCAAAAATTGACACAAGTGCATTCTAATTTTGAAGAAATCAGTGCCAAAACATAGTGGAAACCATCACTGATCAATACACCAATGTCCATCCATGCAAGATAAGACTTCGCATAGGCAGAAAAAAGTGCAGACAATCTCCAAATCAACAAAATGCATATGCCAGATCCAACAAACATCATGGAGACTAGGACTGCCTTTTTTCCATTAATGTCACCAAAAATGGTCACCACCATCCCAATCAGCTTCATCCGTCCATGGGAGATAACCACATATGGGTGAATGGAAATGAAGGAAAAAAGATCAAGAGATAAATATTATAGGAAGTTTCTTATTTAAAACTTTCCAATATAAGCAAAATTATATCAACCAATGTCAACAATTATCTTTCCACGTCATGTTTGAAAGCAATTAATCCAACTAACATGTCATAAGTAAGTCATCAATAGTGTGGCCAAAAACTCCACATGAATAAATAACCTCAATCATATTAGAGAAAAATAAGAACAAACAAATTTGAAGACCTGAGAAAAATAGCCATCTATCCATTGGCCAATGCAATACCAATATACTAGTAATAAATACAAAAAACCATGCAACCATTGGGGGGATACCACCAATGATATTTACCAAACAAAAATTTGTTAGCATAAGAATAGAAGAGCACATTCATGCCCGATGAACTCCTTATGACCAAGAGAATAATCGATAGCCCTATTTGCTAATGAATCAGCAAGCATGTTAGCTTCTCTATAACAAAAAATATAAATAATAATTAAACATTAAAATATATACATTTTTGAAAACTAACTTATAAATCTACAAAAGGGTATTTTAATTTGATTTTTTAAATGTTTTTTACACGAGTAGAAGTTGTTGAACCATCAGTTTTTTCAAATAATTTTATTTTTTTGGTAAATTGGACTCAAAGTGGTGTGAAATATGCATTTAGCCAACAATTTTAGTTGGAAAAGTTGTGGACATATATAACTTACTTAGAATGAATCTTACAAGATCATATGTTTGACCAAATTAATTTTTAGTTAAAAATACTTAAATTCACTTGTGATGATAAGTTGGCCGGAAATGTGACACATCTTTGTTCTTTTACCATAGTGCATTAGTTTTTTAGTATAAAAATCCAATTAAATAGCAAGAGAAATTATTTTGATTTAATTTTATTTAATGTTCAATAATAGAAAATCCCCCACTATTTCATCAAAACCCTAGTTCACTAATTCATAAAAAATCTGTTGAATAATAATTATAGAAAACCCCTCTAATAATTCCTCAACCCCAAGATGCAAGAAAACATTCTAGGAAAAAAGAAAAGAAAAGAAAGAACTTGAAACATTAATTGAAAAGTTTAGAGATCTGAGTGGAACAAGCTCCCAAGTCTACCCTTACCACTACACCAAATCTATTATATCTCACATAGATTCCTTCAGTGGTCAAATTAACACATGTTCAAACAAAGGGATGAAGAAAGATAATTGTTTGCCAACAAATTATCTTACAAACGAGTAAAACAAAAAAAATTGAGATCTAACATGTGTGCATTGTTCATTGACCCAAAAACTAATGCACACCTACACAATAGTTACAAGAGGTTCCCCATCCATTTGTACCAACACCAAGGGTTAAGGAATCATTTTTGGGACAAGTGTTGGATGGTGATAGGTCTAGATAATAGCTTTTTTTTTTTTTTATACATGTCTTAGGATACTTTTAGATACATTTCACAGACAATGTTCCTTCATTATGCTATCCTTTTATATCCATTATGAAGACTTGAACCTTAATTATGATGATGGAATTATGGTTATAATATATTAGTATTAAATAGTTTATATGAACATATGTATGCAATGTTAATGGAATTATATGAGTTAATTGTGATAGTTATCCTCATGTACATGTTTTGCAGGATTAACTTGTTTGCAGCTAAAGAGGAACCATAGTATAGCAATTATGGGATGAACCAATAGAAAAAGGAATGATTGGACATTGAAATAGGGGAAGCTCTAGGATAAGTTGAACGTGGTGATCGTTGATCAAAGACACTTAATGAAGATTGGGCATGCATTATTATGACCAATTTAATAAACGTTGAAGAAGGGGTTCCCTTCACTTATGGAATTTTGACAAGTGGTTGTATGTTTTCATACAATTCTATTTTGATAGAGTTCTAGTTTTGATAGGATTCTCTAAACTTTTCAGTTATAGGTTGAATAATTCAAGTCTTAATTCTATGCTCTATTATCTAGGAGTGGAATTAATTATTCCAATTAGTTGTTGCTTTCAATAAAGATTCCCTAGGTTTGTATATAGCTATTGGTTGAATCTGTAGGATAGTTATCCAATTTTTATCAATTTTATGTTATCATTTACTTCAATTTGAAGACATGAAAAATATTCCAAACGATTGAGTCCAATCCGTGGAATGACCATGAACTCTATGATACACATAGAATGAATGTTTATAGTAAAATATTTCTTGCATGTTCTTGGAGGAAGGGATATCAAGTGATCTTGGAGGAGTCTCGACAATATACCCTCTTGATCAATGGTAGAAGGTGTTCCTATAGTTTGTGACAAAGATATCTCTTGCTTAGTATTAGTTGTCATACCTACGCAAGACTCTTTAGATTACAAGATTTTGTTCTCTCCTTTACAGGATGATGTAAAATCTATCGAATTCAAATCATGAGTGTTTTTTGTGATGACATTGACATTTAGAAAAGATTTATTTGTTTGTTTTGTTTCTTGCAAAGGTTAACAATCAAGACTAGTAGTGTCTATTAGCTCAGGATGCATTACTGTTAAAGTCGACTTAGAAGAATCTTTTCTAAGAGTGTTGATATTGAGTGAAGGTTTGTTTGATGGGTTGATTTCTATGAAAGGATAATAACCAACACCATGAGTTGTTTCTTGTGTGTTAGGCTTGATAGGGACACAAATTCCTTTTTCTCTAGCACCACATCCTTTTCCACTGTATACAAGTTGTTTCATAAGCTCGTAACCTTTTCCATAAAGCTTCTTCATTTCTTTTGGATTTGGTGGTTGTTCGTAATTAGCTTCGTCAAAGGTTGTTGTGTAATTTGTTTTCTTTTGTTCTAAAGTAGTGGAGGTGGATGCTTTCAAAGGGTCTTCCAAATTTTGTGTTAACATTACCGCTTTGTCTTTTCCCTTGTCAGAGTCTTTGTGTATGATCTTGTATTCTCCCAGGAATGTTGGTTCAAAGTATAAGGAACCCCAATCATCTTCTAATAGCTTCTTTCTTCCTCAATGTGTTTTTCTTTTTCTTTTTGTTGCACGGGTTCCACTTGTGTGGTTGGTGTTAATGTTTTCAAAGGATTGTCCTTGCCTTTCTCAATGGTCAAACAACTGTTTGGGTCATAATTAGCTTCAAGTGTGTACACTTTTTTGTTATAGATATATTTCATTTTACAATGAGGAGTATAAGGCACCCCATTCATTGCATCCATCCATGGCCTTCCTAAAAGGAGATTGTATGAAAGATCATGAGGCATAACATGGATTGGTGTTTATAATGTGGCCTTCCCATCTATAATAGGAAAAGTAATCACACCGAGCGGTTTCTTTCCTACATTATAAAATCCACTAATAGATAAAGAGGCAGGTTGAATTTTTGATTTATCCACATGAAGCCTATCCAAAAGGTTTATGCTAAAAACATTGAGGGCATAGTTGTTAGAGTAAAGGTTTTAACTTAATTATGTTAATTAAGTTACCTTTATTCCTCTCTTAAGATTTCACTTTAGTTTGCATATTGTGACATTTAATAATTATATTAATTATTAAATGTCTACCTATTAGGGTTACTTTTAGGTTTGCACAATCTCCTTTTATAAGGATTGATCATTGTATTTTACTCACTCTCTCTGATTAATACATTTTCAGCTTTCAGAGAACCCTTGCTTTTTTTTCTCCATCTCTTCTTTTTGTGACAGGTTATTTGCATGCAAGTGATCTTTGGGGTCTGTGAAGTTGGCTTTCACAACTTCTACAATAGCCATTTTTGATGAGGGTTCGCTTTATCCCTATTCTTTTATATTGAACTAATACCATGAAAGCATCATTTTTTTTTTGCACTTCCGAAGGGGGGAGTTCACTTTGGTGGAAAATAATGTCAGCATTTATTCCTTGAATCATGGCTACTATGTCATTCAATTGTGCATTAGAAGGGATAGAAACTTGTTGTAAACCTATTTGAAGCATAGTGTGATAATTAGGTGAATTTTGAATTAGGTCCTATAGGGATATCTTTGCAAGAGTATTCTTAAGTTTTTCAACAAGATCATATTCCTTCCCTCTATGCAAAATTAAATGAGGAGGACTGGGTAAGATAGGATTAGGCAAAGGTAAGGTTGTTGTGGTTGGTTGTCTTGGTTGCAGATTGTTTCTGGTGTTATATGTATGAGCAATAGTATTATGACTCGGATGTTGTGACACATTATTCTTAGGTGGGTAAAGGATAAATTTAGGTTTTTTTGAGTTTGAGGTTTGTGTGAAGGTGGGTGACAGATGATTTGAGGTTGAATAATATTAACATCGCTTAGTGAAGGAGAGTCTAATATTGCCTCATCATCTTCTCCTAAGGACACTATGTTATTGTTAATGTTATCCTTTTCTTGCACCATGATATCCTCCCTAGGAGGAGAGTTTTTAGGAGAACTACACACCAAATGTTCTCAACATTCAAGGATTGTTTCTTCTAAAATGACTTCATCACAAGTATGGGAATCATCAATGGTTGGATTTTCTTGATTATCAATAATAAGGATATTAGAAGAAGGCTCTATTTTATTGTTTGTTTTCTCTAAAGTCTCATTTTCTTGTGTCATGATATGTACCCTATTAGGAGATCTTGTAAGATATTCATCACATTCCATGGTTAGATTTTGTAAAGTAGATTCATCACCAGTAGGGGAGGCATCGAGAGAAGGAAAACTATGATTTTCATTCTTATCAAATAGATCTTTCCAAATGGTATTAGGGAAAGGAGGAACAAGATTTTCATGAATTTCAATAGGTGCATCTTCTAACACTAACCTATTCGCTTCACATTGAGGAGGGATATTAGGAGAAGGAAAATTTTGGTTGTCATGGCTATATATGATATCATCCTCTTACGCTAAAAAATTCTCACAAACAAGGGGTGAATGGAGACTAGGTAAGGTGATGTTTAGAAATTTTTCTATGATCTCATCTTCTTGTTTCCTAATATCTTCCAAAGGGGGAGGAGGAGAGGGACAATCAAGACTATCAATGCTTGTATCTTCTTTCACCAAGATACCTTCATCACTAATAGCAGAGGTATTGAGAGATGAAAAACTATGATTGTTATGATTTTCTACACTTGCATCCTCTTGTGTTATGAAATTATTACAAATCCAGTAGATACTAGGATGGTATCCAACATTCTTATCAAACGTTTTACTATTCTTTCCTAGATTATGCCCAAAAATAAAATAATACAAGCCACTTTATATTCTAGAAACACTAAATGCTTGAAAAGAACACATGCTAACATGAGAAACTAATCTATCTAAATTATGTAATGTTCCTAAAATGTAAACAAATTTCCTACAAATCTAAAAATTTTGATGTTGAAATGATTTTTGAAATGCTTTAAAAATGACTTCACTACATGGATGTTTTGACCTAGAAACATAAAAAAGAGGTTCCTAAAACATTCCAGACTTATACTATATGTTACTAGCAAGATTAGGAAGCACAAAAATGAGGTTTTTAATGCTTTAAAACGTAGTTTAAAATTTGGAATGGGACTGATTCGCCCCAAAGGGGAAAATGAATCCCAGTTAGGGTTTTTTTCAAAAAAACTCGTTTGTTTTTTATGCTTTTTATGTTGTATGACTTGAAGACTAAATGCAAATGCATATTTTGAATGATTTTCAATAGAATTAAATGAAAAAATGAAAGCTATATGAGCTTTCACTAATGCAAAATTTCAAGCCCTAGAATGTGAATTAACCAATGCAATGTTAATGCAAGCCAAATCTAGGATGATGGAATCCAAATAAGTAACGAAGGTATTCTAAATGCAATTTCACCAATATGTAGTCAATGAAAATGGATGCTCCCCATATTTGAGGCATAAACACAAGGATAGGCTTCCTATTTCACACTTACTAGACTCAAAGACACCTTAGATATCTCAATCCAATAAAGAATGGAGGGAGAGATCTAACAATAAGGTATCCTACGGATTGAATGTGATCTAATGAGGGGTTCACCACCAAGCTAGAGCTTGGAAAAGAAAATGAAATGAAAAACCCTAGTTGAATGCAAACTAACTCCAAATGACCCAAAAAGATGAAAGAAATGTAACAAAAAAATGTAAAAATAGAAAGTGTGCACCTATAAACTTGATGATGACTAGAAATAGCTCTGAAATTATGAAAAACTTGAATTTTTGACCTACTAGGACTCATTCGCCATTCTGGGCGAATCAGTCCTAGTTCTGGATTTTTGCACAAGAGCAGGTTTCAGGAAAATGGGTGTCTAAATCTGCAAAGATCTCCAAAAAACACCTACAGTGGGACTCATTTTCCACATGTGGTGAATGAGTCCAGTTTGGTTTTTCTAGAAATTCAAAGTTTTGATTTGCACCTCTCAGTTTTGAAATTCAATGTTTCATGTCCTTGTTTCATTGTTTCATCATTTGGATCTGAAACCCTGATTTTGGGGCTGTAGATGACCTTTTAGTGAAGATTACGACCTTGCAAATGGGGAGACAACTCTAACAAGCTTGTAACCTAATATTCAATGATCTTCAAGTCTTTAAAGAACCTAGATCTATAATGACACAAAGAAAGAGAGAAAATAGTGTTGATTGTTAGGGAATAGGGTTTTGCCTTGGTCAAACCCCTTTTAGGTAATTAAACCAAATGATGAAACAATGAAACAAGGACATGAAACATGAAACATAAAAAATGATACCTTTTATGATGATGTCTTGTAAATTTGTAACTTAACATGAAATGGCCATGAAGGATGTAGATCTTGATCTTTGAAAATAGGAATGGAACAATGCTTGGTCTTGGATCTTCAATCTTACATCACAAAACTAGCTCAATAACATGCTTGATGCTTGATATGCTTTACATGATGATGTATCTTGAATGGCTGCAATTATTGATACAGAGTTCTTCCCTTGAATGCCTTAAAACTAATCTTGAAAGCTATCTTGATGACCTTGTAAATACTTGGAATGCTTAACTCTTGAATGCTTGACTTGATGACATGAATGCATGATGTTGCTTAGGTGAAATAATGATTTGAAAGCTCATTTATATAGGAAATCCACTCAAATGACTGTTAATTTGACCTCCAAGGTCGATATGGAAGAAATTTGAATTAAAAACCCACTTTTTCCTGCTCAAACCTCAAAAATAGCTCAAATGGGACTCATTCACCCAAGGTGGTGAATGGGTCCCAAAGGGGCTATTTTGCCTACTAGAATGTCGAGGAGTGAAGAAATTAGGTTTATATGTTTATATTGTCATATTTTTTTATCGAAATATGTCTTGGGATGCACAATATGGGGTCATAAGGGTCTATATTAAGGTCATAAATGTAGGGGGGTCCAAAATCCAATGTGAAATAATAAATAATTACATTTTACAACATTAAATTAAGGAAAAATTGGGTCTATTTAGCTTAGAAGGGCCCTAAATCCCATGTGAATATGTAAAATACATTACAACACTAGATTAGGTCCACTTTGTTTACAAGCCTCCTAAATTTAATGTGAATATGTAAATAAATACACTTTACAACATTAAAATAGGGTAGAGTTATGTTAATCTAGCTTATAAAGGGACCAAATCAAGTGTGAAAATGTAAAGGGATCCATTTTTCTACACTACATTCACTTCTTGCTTATTATGAATGAATGCTTGTGGATATGCATGTAATGATCATTAGTAGCACTCCACAGGATAGTTTAGCTCAGTCATTAGTTTTTATTAATTTTTCATTTGATACAACATGAATTTACTAGTAGCAGTTCAGTTATAGTCTTTACTATAGGTACCCATAGCAACTATTTCTAGTTTATGCTTCTACTATTTTGTAGTTTTATGAATTTCCAGAAAGTAGAATAACTTCACTAGGGTAGTTTAGGTAGTTTTAATTCCACGAAGGTATACATAATTTTATGCACCATCATAAGCCTACAAACCTTGGTTGACAATTTAATGTAGTTTTGAGCAATGTGGAGTGGACTATTCAATCAGTTAACCCTCTGAATTGAGTATGTTTACCAATTTTACAATACATTAACTTAGACTCTACATTTTTGGTGCCATTGCCAGGGATGGTGCTATCTTCATAGATTTACTTTTACAGCTTTCATAGTTAATTTTTTTTCTATCATTAGGACTATTAGATACAATATTTTTCCAATACTAAAAATACACTAACATTGTGCAAGATCGCTAAATAAAAATCTATATTTCATGTATGCAGAGGCACAGAGATCCCTTGGGTCGATTTCTTCCCTCTACATGCCAAGAAGCTATTTTAGAAATTGGTGAATCTAGTACTCAGAGTGATGGTAACATTGAAGAAGAAATTTCCTTATCACCAACATCTAGCACACCTACAAAAGGAACATAGCACACCATGGGGGATGTAATTAATGATGATGATGTTGAATGACCAACATTTGAGTTTCCAATCACTAACCAAGAAAGGGCTATATTGCTAAAGAATATTCCTCCTTCGGCCTTGCCAATCTTCTATGGGTTAATGACTAAGGACCTAGATACATTTCTCTTTGAATTTGATGCTCTATGCAAAAGTTGTGATTATAATTTTGATGCACATAGGCTGAATCTCTTCCCTACCACCCTTAAGGATACAACCCTAAGGTGGTTCATGGGATTAGGCTGAGATGTTGTTCCTTATTGGGAAACTGTGAAGACATTTTCCCTAGAAAAGTATCAAGATTATTGTAGGGGACCTGATTGGAGGAAAGATGATATTTTCAAAATGACACAAAAGGATGATGAGCCCTTAGAAGATTATGTGGAGAGATTTCAGTTTTCTCTAAAGAAGAATCCACAAAATAAGTTATCAGAAGAGTCTATCAAGTTAGTCTTCTTGAGAGGAGTCATGGTGACTGCATGGATTCCTTCAACCTCATTGGTTATGGAGATATTCCTTAGATACCATTTTTTAGAAATTTGTAAGGTCTGCAAGAATTATTCCAAGACCTTTACAAAAATACCAAGAGGAGATATAACATAAGTTATTGGTAAGTCATCTTCAGGGGTTTCAAAGATTGAGTTAAGAAACCTGTTATCCAACATGAAGGAGGATATCATTAGTCATTTGTAAAATCTTTGGATACTCTCCATATTAAGAAAAATCAAGAGGAATTTGAGGCTATGCTCACTAAATATTGTCCAGGCTATAGATAGAGAAAGGAAAACTACAAATGTAAGAGAGTGACAAGTATCCAGCAAGAGAAAGTTGAGAAAACTGACTTTCATCCAATTGAAGGATATGATGGAAAACTCTTTTATATAGCATAAAGGATGCCATGGAAGCAAAGACAAGGTATGCCACAAGACCCCCTTAGCTTTGATTTGTCCTTTCCTATTGGGAATCAAAACTTTTCTACTTGGAACTCTTAGCCATGACAAGTAAACCAAAACAAGTGGCAAAGCCCTCAATAGTGGCAAAAAACTCAAAAAAATTGGAACCAATAGCCAAATCCTTGACCACAACAAAATTTTTAGGGTCCTAGTTATAATCCAAAATGCCCAACCCAACACAATTAGTGGTAGAAAGGCCAACCATGGCAACAACAAAATATGAACTACTAGAAACCTATGCTCCCTCCACAATAGAAACAATATCTAATGCCTCCATAAAATATTGCATCCCTACCACCCAAGCAACAAATACCCACCCAACTTGCACCTAACCCTAACACTAAGCTTGTTCAATAGGCTTATACTAATGAAGCTATGAAATACCCCACTTATGGGGTAGAGGTGAGAGATGTCCACCTCAAATTAGGAAAACAGCTTGTTGGACCTTCATCCCCCCAAATTATAGAAATGGAGGATGAGGAACCTGTAGTTGAGGCTTTTGACAAACCATCTTTGAAACCTAAGTCAAATGAGGCACCCCAACCCACTTTAAGTCCCAATCCAACTTTTCCCGAATGCCTAGCTATACGAATACATCACATATAAGCTGAGACAAATCTTTTAGGATAATTCAAATATGTGAGCATCAAGATCACACTTATCCAAGCTATCAAAGACATACCTATCTATACCAAAATTGTAAGGGATCTATGTCTTAAGAAACCAGTCAGGAAAAGAAAAGATCCTTAGAAAATTCATGTCTTGGGAAATCTTGCAGATATCACGTTAGGGAACATTACAGTCCCTAAGTATACAGGACCTGGTTTTCTAGTTGTGGACGTTAAGATTAATGGAACCATCATTAAGAATAATTTGATAGACTTGGGGGCAGCAATCAATGTCATGACAAAATAAAAAATGTAGTTGCTTCAAGTAGTCAACCTCAGACCCACACAAACTATTTTGCAGCTAGCTGATAGGTCCATAGTTAAGCCTGAGGGAATTATTGAAGACATATTCATTACGTTGGATTCTTGGGAATACCCTACAAACTGCATAGTGCTACAATCCAAAGTCAATCTAGCAGGTTTTCCACTCATGCTAGGCAGGCCTTGGTTAGCTACAGTTGATGCATTTATAGGTTTTAGGTCTGGTAAAATCATAATATCTAATGGGATAGTTACAAAGAACTTGGTTCTTTATCCAACAACCCAACCATATGCAGACATTGAGAAAACCATTTAGCCCAATTTAGATGAGGAGGAGGATAACTATTCTTTGTACACACTAATGACTATAGAACACAACCCCTTATTGGATGAACATGATGAAGATGAGCTCATTGCTCACATAATTTAAAATGACTTTGGCAGGAACCCGTAATAGCAAGATTGTCTCATATGCCTACAAGACGGGCCTTGCAAAATATTTTACCCACCGATTCTATAGAAGAGATATCACAACTATTCCATTCATTACTAACTCAACAATTTCTACCCACCATACCAAATCTTGGTCTCTTGTCAGTTCAAGAGACATCAAAGGAATTGGAAATCATGCCAGGAAGGAAGTTAAATATCAATAGTGCATTGACAGAGGAACAAAAAAATTCTCTACAATCAGTGCTATAGGCACACTCAACCACATATGCATGGGACTACCATGATATGAAATGAATTGATCTCAATTTATGTATGTGCATGATTTATATTAATGAATTATATAGACCCATTTGGAAACCAAAAAGACGTATGAATCCTGCTCTCAAGGAGATAGTGAAATTTGAGCTCCAATATCTCCTTGATGTAGGTTTTATCTACCCAATATTAGACAATGAATGGGTCTCACCTTTGGTGATTCTTCCCAAGAAAGGCGGGAAATGGAAAGTATATGTCAACTATAGGGAATTGAATACAACCACCAAGAAAGATAACTTTCCTTTCTCATTCATCGATCAAGTACTTGATTCTCTAGCTGGAAAGAAATATTTCTCTTTCCTTGATGGTTTAAGTGGTTATAACTAGATCAATATTGCTCCATCAATACAAGACTACATTTGCATGTCCTTAGGAGACTTATGCTTACTTTTTTATACCCTTTGGCTTATGCAATGCTCCAACTACCTTTCAAAGAGCGGTACTTAGCATGTTTTTTGTTATGCACATGACTGCATGGAGATATTCATGACTTCACTACTTATGGAGAAAGTTATGAGGAATCCCTTAATAACCTAGAAAAAGTGTTGAAAAGGTGTAAATAACATAACCTATCACTCAACAATGAGAAGTGTTACATGATGATGAAACAAGGAATTATGTTAGGACACTTTAAATATAGTGCAAGAATTTAGGTTGACCCACACAAAATAGAGATAATATCTACTTTACCTATTCCTTAGAAAAAAAGAGACATCAAGAGCTTCCTTGGCCATGTAGGCTACTATAGGCGGCTCATCAAAGATTTCAGTAAGATTGTTGCACCATTATTCATTTTTCTGAGTAAGGACATTCAATTTTAATGGACCTCTGAGTGTCAGCACTCATTAGAAGAACTCAAGAAAGCTTTGACTCAAGCACCAATATTGAGAGGGCCTAACTAGACTCTCCCATTTCACATACATACAAATGCTTCATATTTTTCCATTGGATCAGTCTTGGGTCAGAAAGATTGGAAACAAGGAGTATGCAATTTATTACATCAACAAGAATCTTCAAGGGGCAGATTTAAACTATTGTAACAAAAAAGAGATTCTTGCTATAGTCTATGATATTAATAAATTCAGGCACTATATTACTGGATATATAGTTTTTATCCAAACAGATCACACATTAATTAGGTATTTGATGAACAAGCCTATATTTGGAGGGATATTAGTAAGATGGCTACTTCTCTTATAGGAATTTGGCATCACCATAGTATACAAACTTGGTAAAGCAAATGTGGTGGTCGACTTCATGTCAAGATTGCCAACTCAATCAACTAAAGGAGTGGTGGATGAATCATTTCCTAATGAACACTTGTGGTGGTATGTAGATATTGCTAATTATTTGGTCACAAGGTAGATTCCACCACATTTCTCACCAAGAGAGAAAAGATAGTTGGTTCACAAATTTTTTCCCTACTCCTAGATATCTGGTTATCTGTTTTATATAGGGCTTGATAAAATCATGAGAAGATGCATCAGGGAAGATGATATATTTGATATCATGAAAGAATTCCATGATGAACCATGTGGAGGTCATTTTTTAGCAAAGATAATAGCCTTTAAGATCCTCACAAATGGCTATTATTGGCCTACTTTGCATAAATATGTTAAATACACAAGAAGTTGTAATAGGTGTCAAAGGATGGGAAGGCCAACAAAGAGTGATGAGATGCCCTTACAACCTCAGTTGGTATTGGACCCTTTTGATAAATGGTGTTTAGATTTCATTGGGCCAATCTCTCCTACATCTAACAAAAAGGAATATATCCTTGTGTGCACTGAATACTCGACAAAATGGGTGGAAGTTAAGGCCCTACAATTTGCAAGAGATGGAAATGTGGTTAAGTTTTTATATGAAGATATTTTAACTAGGTATGGAGTACCTAAAGAAATAGTCACTAACCAAGGGCCCAAATTTACTTCTGATCTAATTGCAAAGTTATTTGAGGAATACTAAATCATACATAAGAAACCAATACCCTATCATCCACAAGCTAATAGTCAGGTGGAAGTCACTAATAGAGAGATAGAAAGCATTCTCACCAAGACAGTGGAGCTGCATAGGAAAGATTGGGTTTCAAGGTTACCTAAAACACCATGGGCATATAGAAATACATGGAAAAAAACCATTGGATTTACACCCTATAAGTTAGTCTATGGAAAGACAATAGTCCTTCCTATTGAATTTGAATATAAAACATTGAGGACAATAGTAGAGTTCGGAATGGATTTAATAGAAGCACAAAAGGAAATGTTGCATTCTCTGAATAGGTTGGATAGAATAAGAATGGAAGCAATACATCATACATAGGTAGTACAACAACAACATATGAAGTGCCATGATCAATACATTAAAGAAAAAGAGTTTGTTGTGGGAGATTGGGCCTTGTTATATGATTCATGGTATAAGGATTTCAAGGAAAATTTATAGTCTAGATGGTTGGGCCCATATGAAATTTAGTGATGACTTAAAAGAATATTTGCAGAAACTCTTTAATATGATGAGGTGATGGTAGATGGGTTTCTAGTTGATGCATTAGAAACTGCCATTGCACAAGTCACGGGATTACCAATGACATGAACAAAATTCCCAGCTCGTTCTGATGTAGTTACAACTTGGGAATAATTCTACATAAGAGGAGATGAATTGGATTCCTCATCACAAGGTACGAAGAGAATTTCTCTCCACTGGTTGTGGGAAAGATGTGCCTCTTATATTATTAGATATATTACCTCTAATGGTAGACAAAACCTTTTGTATATGACCCATTTAAAATTGTTAAGTCATCTTAGGCATAATAGGGTAGTAAATGTACCAAAATTTATTTATAACTTGTTAAAACAAATGGCCTCAAAATACCAAAAATGGAAATTTGATACTTCTCTCTCATCGTTGTTTAGTTACCCTACTAATAAAAAGAAGTCTAAGAATTCAGTGCCCACAAGTTAAGTGTGACGATTTCAGGGCTGAGGAATGCATAGACATTAATATTTTGTTGGATGCACCCGTAGTGCCTAAGGATACAAAAAAACAAAATGAGCCTGAAGAGGAAAACCCTCATGTTTTTCCTAAAGCCTCACCTACCCACAGTGAAGGTGAGCATGAATAACCTGTAGAGCCAGAGTCTAGGCCACCCATAAATGAGGAATCACCTTCTTATTCTAAGTCAAGTAAATCTAAGGGCCAGAGAGGCAGTGTATCTACTTCCACTACACCCTCAAAACCAGAAGAATATATTTCAAAGAAACAAGGGATACTCAAAAGAAGAAAAAGGAGGATGTTCCTAAGAAGAAAAAGAGTGTTAAAAAGGAAAAGAGGAAAAATTAAATTAATAACACCTAGATGCCCTGGTAGGCTTAGGAAACAAATTTCTACAAAATAAAATATAGGGGAACTTGAAGGGGAGATGGTTACAAAACAACCTCAGGAAAATGTCATGGTTGTAGAAACTAACTTTGAATTAGAAGGGAATGTTCCTTGTAATAAGAATATACCAATGAAGAAGAGAAGGTATGTAGCGACAACAATCAATTATGAATCAGAAGATATATTTCATACTAAGAAGTTTTGAACATAAACCTTTCCCATTCCTAGAGATTATGAAGAAAGTAATGAGTAGTTTGAGAATGTAGAGGAATTTTACATTGAAGACAAAGATGTAAGAAGGGAACTCTAGGAGGCACTAGACAGAATTAAAAATCTGGAAGAATTGGTACAAAATTATGAGCAGAAGGATAAAGAAAGGGAGGCAAAAATGAAGGAGATAGAGGAAACACTACAACTACATGGTCATGGCACTAAACTAGATGTACTAGTACAATTGGTCATAACCAAAATAGGGGATAAAGAACTAGTAGTGCCAAATGAGAAACCCCCTCCTCTGAAAACTCTTAATTATCATACAACCTACTCACTTGGATACCAATTGTGGAAAGTAACTGATAGGTTTGCAAAGGAAAAGGAGAAGTGGAGAAAGCAAAAAGGAAAAATATGAACAAGAATCAGAGAAAAGAGATATGGAACTAAATAAAACAACAGTTCAATTGGAGGAGATAGCAGATAAGGTTGCACAAATAGTCAGGTGTAGGCCTCCATCAAGAACTTATGCACTATTTTTACAAGGTTTTTATGTTTACAGTTCAGTATATTAGTTAGCAAGCATTCAATTGCCATGAGTAAAACTTTTGAGTTTCTTGAAGTTTTTTTTTCTTCCACACTTGAAGACCATGATCAGTTGTGTGAGTTTTATTTGCACAAATATGTGATACTTGATGAAAAAAAATGAAACCCTTTAATCTTTTTGGGGTATCTTCAGATTAGGGCACTTACCTCTTCCTACAAGAATGAACAGCTTAGAGGTGAGATTATTGAGGAGTATGAAGAAAAAGAAAAATCCATTGCACTTCCAATCAAAAGAGAGGCCAAGGATTCTGATGCAATTATTGATGAATGGCTGAAACTTCTCACACATAAGGGAGTAAGAAAGAAAATCATAAAGCTCAGGGAGGTAGACTATGCCAAAATGAAAATGTTAGTTGTGGTTATAAGAAAATAGTGTTATAAGTATGTGCAAAATAGATGTAACAGTCTAGCACTTGAATTGTAGAATAAAGAGCCACATTCCATGTATAACTTCATTATTATGCTTCAAAGGGAACACAATTATATAGCATCAATCGACATCAACAAGGGAGTTCATTAGGTGCCACTCACTTTTCATCCACCTATTCTCCTTTATTCGATCCCACATTGGACAGGGAAGAAAGGTGATGAATGTGAAAGGTCAAGAATCATTAGGATGAGGTAGCTTTACAAATATCAAGGTTTTTATTTGAGAGATATTAAGGGGGTTAGCACAGTCATGGACCTAGTGTTGCAAGTATGGATGTGTTTGGTGGTGTTGTCATTAATTTTTTTCATTTATGTCACCAATGTATAGGTTGAGTAAGTTGGGTTTTGCCAAGTGCTTTTGAGAAATTTTGAGAAATAATGAAAGTTATGTTGAAGTGTGTTCTGAGCGTGCTCCGGTATTGTGGTCTGCATTTTTTCTATGTTAATCCTATGCCTATGTGAATCTGTAGGTGTGTTCATAAGCTTAAATGGATTGCATATTTCGAGTTTCAGCTTCTGGTTTGATGAAGAGAAGAAGATATGTTCACCGGTGTGTGAACTAGTTTTTCAGAGTTATTTGGTTATTGACTGGGAGAAATTTTTTGGCTCTGCAGTCTTCTGGTATTTGGTTTTAGATCTTGTGGATCTAGGAGATTACCTTTTCTAATGGCTTATGTTCTCTGAAAAATTTTCTTGTGGTTTGGCGCTCCAGAAGACCTGCTCCAGAGCTCTTTGTGTTTTTGTTGGTTGTCCTGATTGAATTGGTGAAATGTTCTCTATGAATGAAGTTTTTTGTAGTTGTTGCATATGTATCTGACTTGTTCTCAGAGATGGTAAAATGACTAGTGAAGCATGTTGAGCAATTCGCATGTGTTTATCTTGTTGGAGATGCACGTACTTTAAAGATCATTTGTGTTTTCATTAGGTTTGGCCAACCTCGTGTTTACACAATACATTATTATTTTTCATTTATTTGAGAAAGCGTGTGCATGATCCAAGATGTTGTTTGGGTCCTAAATTAAATATGTGTTTGGTCCCCTCACATTCTTATCCACCGCGGGAATGTTTTGTAGCTGACCTAGTTTGAATTTGTAAATGAAATTGTACATCTGACCTTGGAGAATGTTCCTAAGGTTGAAGATGGTATAAAAGCAAGTCAAGTTGTAGCAAAATCAATATCCATCCATAATTCGATTCAATCAAGAGAAGAGTGTGCGAACAAGTGATAAAAAGAAAGTGTGGAATAGAAAATTGTGGCAACAATACTTCATTGTATTCATAATCTTCTGATCAAGTTGTAAAGTGTGTGGAACTCCTAGTGGTCGATCTTTATCTATTTCTTTGTATTTTTCTATAGGTAGTGAGCCTCTCTTTTGTGTAGAAGTTGTCAAAACCAACTTCAGACTCCAAGAACACCTGCATGCAAATGGATACCTGTCATAAGGAAGAGAATGGATGGAGAAAAAAAACAAGGTTTTGAAGCCCTGAAAAATGGAGAAATTATCTTATCAGAACAAAAAAGGAAATTTTAATGAATATACAATGGATCAATCCTTAAGAAGGAGATCATGCAAACCCTAAAAGAAAACCTAATAGGAAAATATTTAATAATTAATATAATTATTAAATGTCACTTTATGCAAACTAAAGTGAAATCTTAAGAAGGGAATAAAGGTAACTTAATTAACACGATTAAGTTAAAACCTTTACTCTAACACCCCCCTTTAAGATGAGCAAGAGTGCATCTACAAACATGTGCAATAAAGCAAAGGTAACTACAATGCATGAAAGTAAACATGGGTCCTGACAACTAGGCCAGATCAGGTACCCAAATACAACCAAATCTCTGTAAAATGGAGAAATAGAGAAAACCTCATGGGAAAAACTCTACTCCAAAAAGAGATGTCGAAAGCCATGAAGAACATCACTGAAGCAGAAGAAGCTGCAAACAACTGTCAAAAGATGACTGCTATGGTGCTAAAGAACCTCATCTGAAGATAGGATGATCAGGATCAAGAAGACAACAATCTGCATGAGTGCCCCAAATGACACTACTTGAATCAGATGGAAAACAAAGGAAAACACCTAGAATGAAGATACAAATGGTACAAGTACCAATAGTCTGAAAAACACTGATCAACTGAGAATGGAAGATTCCTTCCAAGGCAAAACCAAGGAAGCATTAGCACGAATAGTATAATACCCCCCCATAATGCTAAACTGGGAGAGCCTGACAGATCCATTGAAATGGTGTGTAACACCCTGTAGTGCAAGAAGGAGAAGAGACAACATCTGAAAGTGCACAAGAAAGCACTTGCAACTAAAAAACTGATGTGCAAAACAAAGCACACATGCATGAGGCTGGAATCATATGGATCCACTGTCATCATAGAGGGACACTCACCGGAAAAAGGTGTGATGGAAAAAACAAAGGCACTACACAACCCCCCCGTGGCAATTATAATACAGTGCGAGTACAAAATATGGCACAACCTTATGTGCAAAATCCCCAAAATACATGTACAATAGTGTGGCACTTTATCTCAGTGCTTTACATAGAAGGTTGCTTACAAATGATGCTCAAAATGCCCTCAAAGGATAAAAAACTGGAAATACATGAAGAACAGCCAAAAAATGAAGCATCCCATGCAAACAAGAAGTTCCCAAGAGCTAATATGTCTAGGTAATTCACCAGAGTGTGAAAACACAAAAAATTGAATAAAATATACCTAGAGGGAAATCTAGAAATATTGCATCGATGGAATTGAAGAGCTCTGAAATATGGTTCCAACACCGCTGAGATCATGAAAAACAGAGAAACTAGTCAAAAGTTACAAGCTCCAACAAAAAAACGAAAAAAAACTATGATTTTTTTAAAAGAAAAAAAATCATAAAAAAAAATTATAGTGTTTAATTTTTTTATAAAAAAAAGGGGCCCGACGGCCTGTGTACCACCATCGGTGGTACTGTCAGACCGTCGATCGGCATTAAAGTCGGCGGCGGCTGACAGTACATTGCCCAGCGTACTTAAGGGCCCGTAGGCCTGCGTACGCAGGTACCTGCAGGTACCCGATACAGGCCTGAGCAAGCCTTTAAAAGGCTTTTTTAATTTTTACAATATATTTTTTTTCAAAAAAATTCTAATGAAATAAATTCAGAAAATAAATTTAGGAAAAAAAAAAAAATTTACTAGGGTGCAGACAGACGGCCATACGGGTAAAAAAAATTTGCCCCTCAAATCAACTTTGTCTAAAATGGACGAATGAACAGTCGATTTAGGGGATTTGGACCGCTGCGGATCCAACAGCAAGGTCCGTTTGGACTCAAAATGCTTTGAAATTGTAGGTGATTCCCTGGATCAAAAAAGCAAACCCCCAAAACTGTGAATGTGTGATCCAACCCTTGTAGCTCCAAATTCTTCAAACAAGAATAGGCATGCAGCAGGAAAGCTCTGATACCATGTAGAAGTTGTCAAAACCAACTTCAGACTCCAAGAACACCTGCATGCAAATGGATACCTGTCACAAGGAAGAGAATGGATGGAGAAAACAAACAAGGGTTTGAAGCTCTGAAAAATGGATAAATTATCTTATCAAAACAAAAAAGGAAATTTTAATGAATATGCAATGGATCAATCCTTAAGAAGGAGATCATGCAAACCCTAAAAGAAACCCTAATAGGAAAACATTTAATAATTAATATAATTATTAAATGTCACTTTATGCAAACTAAAGTGAAATCTTAAGAAGGGAATAAAGGTAACTTAATTAACACAATTAAGTTAAAACCTTTACTCTAACATTTTGGACAATGATTCCTAAGGCAGTGAGCCCTTGATCTGGGTAGTGATCCTTTGTACTTGGGCAGTGAGCCCTCTAACAGTGAGCCCTTTTGTATCCAGTATTGCATTACTACTATATTGTGTTAATCCTCACCGTGGTTTTTCCGTCATTGGTTTTTCCACATAAATCTGGCATCTTTGGTGTTGTGTTTCTGTTAGTTGCATTTCAAGTTCACACTTAATAACAATTTGAAGATATAGTGGAATTGATTAAGTTAAGAAGTAAAGAGTTTGATAGAACTAATTCACCCCCCTCCTCTTAGTTGTCTTGTTCATTTCAACAATTGGTATCAAAGTTCTGGTTCCTCAGTGAAAAGATTAACCACTTGAGGTAGATCAGATGGCACACAAGTTGCAGCTTCCTATGTTTGATGGAGCTGATTACAGTGATTGGAAAGAGCAGCTGAGAAGTTATCTAATTTCACTTAGTTTCAATACCTGGAAAGTTGTGGAGACAAAGTATGTGATACCAATAGTTGTTCCTTCCTCTGCTGATGAGGTTGCAACTTTTGAAGAGAATGAAAGAGCAAGGTTTGCTATCTTTAGTGCTTTATCTAAAAATGAAAGAGAAAAATTTCTTTCTCTAGCTACAACAAATGAAGTATGGAAAAAATTGAAAGACATTTATGAAAGAAATGAGAGAGTAAACTTGTCAAGGAAACTAACTGCTAAGAAATTTTTTGAGAATCTGAGAATGGAAGATGGAGAAGATATTGCAAGCTATTATCAGAGAATTGAAACTATAGCAATTGAAATCAAGAATCAAGGTGATACCATGAAGGATGAAGATATAATTGAGAAGATCTTAATGACCTTACCAGACAATTATAGTGATAAATTATTTGCACTTGAATAACAATATGATCCAAATACATTCACTAAGGAACATCTATTTGGTGTCTTAATTTCATTTGAGATGAGAAAATTTGCAAGAGATAAGGAGAAGACTGAAACAACCTTTAAATCCATGAAGATAGAAGAAGATGATTATAATGATGCAGAAGATTTGGAAGAAAACTTCACATGGAGATTGAAGAAAGGTACTGGTAAATACAAAGGTAAGTTTCATTTTAAGTGTTTCAGTTGTGGAAATATTGGTCATTTGCATCAAGATGTCCTAATAGAGCTACACAAAAGAAGAATAAGGATAATTACAATAATTACAAGGATAAGAAGGCTAGGAAGTTTAAGAAGTTGTATTATGTTAAAGAAGATGCAGGAATCTCTAATGATGAATCTAATCTTGAGGAAGATAAAGATGAATGTTTGTTCCTATCTTGGAAAAGAAATGTGCAAAAGAACCTAGTCTAGAGTGTAAGAAGGATGAATCAGAAGGTACTCTAGTAACTTTTTTTCATGCTATATAGGATGAATATTTTTGCGTAATTGAAAATGGATGTTCAAATCATATGACTGGAGATAAGAGTAAGTTTACTAAACTTGAGAAGTATGATGGAGGTATAGTCATGTTTGGAGATGATTCCAGTGTTAATATTGTCGGTAAACGAACAATTAGCTTTGATGGAAAACACAATATTGACGATGTTTACTATGTAAAGGGTTTAAGGCATAATCTCTTAAGTGTTGGACAAATCTGCAACAAAGGTTTTAAGCTTGTGTTTCAGGATAACACTTGTGAGATCAGAAAAGGATCTAGAATAGTGGTTGCAGCTAGAAGAACTCGTAGAAACATCTATCAACTCAAATGTGATGATGGTCAGTGTTTTGTTTCCTAGATTAGTGAGAGTTGGCTCTGGCACCCGAGGATGGGACATGTGAATTTTGATAATCTGGTTAGGATCAGTTCTAGATAAGTTGTGAGAGATCTGCCTAGAATCATAAAGCCTTCAAATTTAATATGCAAAATTTGTTAGAAGGGAAAACAAACAAGGAATAGTTTTAAAGCAAAGAATCAATTATCTAACAGAATGCTAGAATTAATCCATACATACCTTTGTGATCCTACAAGAACAAGAAGCCTGAATGGTGATAGGTACTTTATGTTTTTAATTGATGATTACTCTAGGATGACATGGGTTACATTTATTAGAGAAAAGTCTCAATCTCTTGATAGATTCAAGGTGTTTAAGGTGAGAGTAGAAAATGAGGCAAACCTAAGAATTAAATGTTTAAGATACGATAGAGGTGGAGAGTTTACATCTGGTGATTTCAATGCATTTTGTGAAGAGAATGGTATAAAAAGACATTATTATGCTCCTAGAACCCCACAACAAAATGGAGTTGTATTGGAGAGAAGCTATTCACACTGATGTTTACATTCTTAACAGAGTTCAAGTTAGAGGAAACAACACTAAGACCCCTTATGAACTATGGACTGGTAAGACTCCTACTATAAAATACTTTAAGGTATTTGGTAATAGATGTTATATTAGAAGAGATGAAGAAAATATTGGAAAATTTTATGCTAGATGTGATGAAGGAATTTTCCTTGGATATTCAAATAACAATAAGGCTTACAGATGTTTTAATAAGAGGCTAAGGAAAATCATTGAAAGTACTAATTTGAAGGTTGATGAAGCTATGTATAGATCGATGGAAATAAATAAAGTTGAACCTGATGAACCAATTTGTGTGCAAATACAAGAAGAAGAAAAAAAAGAGAAAGAACAAAGTGAAGAAGAAGAAGAAGAAATTTCAGAACCTACACCCAAGACTCCTAAATATGTTCAAAAAAATAATCCAGAGGAATAAATAATTGGAGACAAAAGTGAAGGAGTGAAGACAAGAAGCAAAGTGGTTGAGGTAAACTTGTGTTTACTTTCTAAGATAGAACGTAATATTGTGAATGAAGCATGTGATAATGAAAGTTGGGTTAGAGAAATGGAAGAGGAACTACAGCAGATAGAGAAGAATGAGACATGGGAACTAGCCTCTAGACCTGCAAACAAGAATGTAATTGGTTCAAAATGGGTATTCAGAAACAAATTAAATGAAGATGGTGAAGTAGTAAGGAACAAAGCAAGACTTTTATGTAAAGGATATTCACAGGTTGAAGGAATAGATTTTGAAGAAACTTTGCACCTGTAGCAAGGATGGGAGCCATTCGAATGTTCTTGGCATTTTCAGCTCATAAAGACTTCAAAGTATATCAGATGGATGCAAAATTTGCATTTCTGAATGGAGAACTGGAATAAGTATATATGGAGCAACCAGAAGGATTTTCATTGTTAGACAAAACAAACATGGTTTGTAACTTAAAGAGAATTATATGGATTGAAGTAAGCTCCTAGAGCTTGGTATGCAAGATTGGATAGATACTTGACAAAGCAAGATTCTAGTAAAGGGTCTGTAGACAACAATATTTACTTCAGGATTGAGAAAGATAAGATTTTGATAGTTGTGGTTTATGTTGATTGTTGGCAAGAGACACTACTAGTATCTTTTGGTGTTGTCATTGATGGAAACCCTAATTGATGATAAGATACGTACATCATCATTCGATCATATCGGCAGACAGATTGAAGATTGATAAGGAAGAACAGGGCATCTGGTAGTTCAGTGTTCATCAATCTGTATGAAGATTTTATATTATTGTTTTATGTTGCGCATCTCAGGAAAAAAAAATTGGTATATTATCTCTGTTACTATTGAAGCACTATGGCTCGTATTGATTCATGTGGAAGTTTGAAAATCTGGTTGACTAATTCTCTATTTTACCAGTACTGGAGCCGACTTCATAAATGTATCATGTCGAGGATGTATGGAAAGTAATTGGTTAAGTATTTTTGTGTTTGTACATCTCTGTTTGGGTCCTAGCCAAGTTTTGGCCCACCATTGTGGATATGCATTGCATATTATTCATGATTTGAGCTGACAGTTGTAATTGTTTTATTGAAGCCAACAAAGTGTAATTGAATTCTATGTTGCGGATATATATAAGATCGTCTGTATCATTTTGAAGGAGGTATGGATTGTGTGGTGATGTGAATTATGAATTAGAGAATAGAAGAAGAGCAATAATGGGCAGTTTCACTTGCGCATAGAGAATTTGTGTTGCGAGTGTGAGAAAAATAGAGCAGAAGTGCAGAATCAATTTGTAGGATAGTAGATCAAATATTGTGCCTAACTAGAATTGTAATCAGGCATATGTAGATGCTATTTTTCTCAGTTCAAACTCTTAGATGGTTTTAATCTGATTTTCTTTGTAAGGTAGTGAGCCTTCCCTTTGAGCAGTGAGCTCTAGGTAGTGTGCCTGAATGCAAGTGCATTCCTCTTATTGTAAACTTCATTTGAGTATACTCAGATTAAATTGTGGATTGGCCATCCACCGTGGTTTTTCCCTAACAGGGTTTCCAATTAAAAATCCTTGTGTTATGGTGTTATGGTTGATTGTTGTTAATGCTTTGAAGATAAAGGTTAATAAAGTTAATTTTTGCACAACACTGATTCACCCCCCCTCTTAGTGTAGCTTGTTTCCAACAATTGGTATCAAAGCTAGTTCCTCTAAAGAAGTCTAACAACTTGGGGAGATCTTGGAAGGTGCTTCAATGGATTCAAGAAATCTTCAACAGCAAATTTTAGTGGCCCTAGATGATCTTGATCAGTCAAAGGTTGAAGTTCAAAAATTGCAAGCAAGCCTCACGAATTTTGAGAAAATCATTGAATCTTTGAAAGACACAATCAATAAATCTAGAGAGAATAGAAAGGAACTTTGTGATCAGATTAAGAAGAATAATAGTAAGAGCATTGAAGAAGAACTCAGTCAAGCCCTGAAGGAAAATATAGAAGAATGTGAAAAGCTTACCAGAGATAATATAGTACTAAAGCATGAAATGGAATCTATCATGATGAAGATGACCAAGGAGATTGAAGACAGAAAGAAGAATGAAGAGAACCTAGCATAGTCTCTGAAAGAAAAATTTGAAGTATGTAGTCGATTGGATGATGAATTGAAACAATCTAAAAACAATGAAGAGGCACTTGAAAAGGAAATGGATAATCTCATAAATGAACTTGCTGCTACAAATGAGTAGAAAGAAAAATTCAAAGTTAGCTCAACCAAGCTTGATGAACTAATTAAAGTTCAAAGGACAAATGGTGACATGAGAGATCTTGGATATAAGGAAGGAGAAAGTTCAAAATCTGAAAAAAGGAGATTCAAGCAAGGAAATCAAATGAACAAATCTAGAAGGTATCCAGTAAGGCAACCTAATGCTCAGAGATTTAATGGATATTGTTTCAGCTGCAATAAATTTAGACACATGGCTACTCAATGTAGAAGTAGAATGAAATCAAGTGGTCCATCATTCTCAGGTCAATGCTTTAATTTTCATAAGGTTGGTCATAAGTCATATGAATGTAGAAATGTGATGAATCAATTTCATAGAAATATCAGATGCTATACATGCAATAGACTTGGCCATACTACTAACCAATGCAAATCAAGAGGAAATCAGTGGAACAACTGGTCTAGACAGAGAAATGTTGTATGTTATAATTGCAACAAAATTGGTCACATTGCTACATTTTGTTGGAACATAAAAGGTTCGATAAATCAAAAGAAAAACATGCAGAAGGATATCAAGGGAAAAGGAAAAATTACTACAGATGTGGTCAAATAGTAGATTTAGAAGAAATGGGTGAAGAAATATCCCTCTGTTGAAGAAAATGTTCTAGCACCAGAACCTGCTTCTAGTAATTCCTCCGAGAATTAGTTTCAGGCCTTTGGCCTAGGGGGAACTATCAAGAAAATCTTTTAACCCACTAATCGATAAGTAACACCAGATGTGGATGTGTACATAAGGTGCATGGGTTCTCAACAAATGTTGTTGAACTCATTGGAGGAAGTGGTATGTCATATTGTAGGTCGATAAAAGATTTGTCTATCACAGTGCATAGGAATAGGATAATTGGATGAATTAGGGTTAAGGAATTTATTATGACAAAAAGGGTTAGGTATGCAAGTGATATAAAGTCATTTCTATTCTTCATTTTCCACTTTGTATTTTGGAGAAAATAAGTTTGAAGAGATCTAAGGTGAAATTTGGCGAATTGAGGCGAAATTCAAGTGTGGAGATGATTCGGCAATCAAATTTTGATCCGAAGAAAAAGGTATTTATCAAAAATCTCTACAAATTTGTAATTTGGTCAAAATGAATACTCCTCTGGTAGTTCAATTCAAGGACAAACCTTGTCCCAAATTTAAATGGCATCCTTACAAGTCTCTTGAGACATACCCATTCGGAGCATTTTCGTTTGTTCTGTATGGAGTGTTACACATAGAGGATATTACGGTTTATATTCATGTGAATATTGAAGAACTAGGTAGCTCACAATTGTTGAATTTGTACAATAATCACATCATAGGTGAATATTTTCATGTGAAGCCGAAACATAAAATCCTAGAAGAAAATAAATTTACTTAGATTGTCAAATTTCCCGTCTTTGAAGAGTCGGAATGGGTTCGTTATGTTCTGAGTCGAGTTCATGATGAATTCATGTTGTTAAACATACCATTCAAAATAAAAAAGGAGGCTATCAATGTTGTAATAGATCTAAACTCTTTCGGTGGATTACCAATTTTGAAATCTGTGAAAAATCAAATGGTCATTGATGCTACAGGATCTACATATGACATAAGGGCATGAAAATTGATAACATTGTTGACATAGATGTCAAATTTGCATCTATGGTTATTAGATACAAGATTTATCATTCCATCCAAGATAACTCTGTGTCGGTACAACAATTTATGTCGCTTATCAGATGGTGAAAGAAAATGCAGACTATGATCTCTGTGAAATGTTGAGGAGTCAGCTAATGGAAAATCTTGCAAAGATTAAGAAATATAATAAAAACTCTTTCAATTATGGTAACTTTCTTTTGTTCTTATTATTTTATTTCATGGGTGAAGTTTCAAGATTCGAAAAGATTCACTAGCAAAAGGACATATCGGTAGCTGCTCAGATTAGAGATCTATTTCACAAATATGCAGACTCTAAGACAAAGAATGCACCCATTTGGGGATACTTCAAAAAAAATTAGACTATGATGCAAGCCAAAGAGAGGATTCCCACCTCCATTGTAGATAAATACAAGGATACAATTTTCTTCATGGTAGATGTTGATCAATGCATGATGGAAGTTGATGATCCCAGAACAATCTGGATCATGCCTATGGGGTATGAAGTTGAAGAATTTTTTTTGGATATGTATGCTCAACACTTACTAAGTAAACCTCTAGATTCGGCAGAAGAGATATTTGGTACCTATGCTAAAAAGGACATACAAATTCACAATGAGCTCAGGAAACCTGTGGTAACCAAAAGAGTCAGAAAATAGGTAGAAGTTCTTGCAGAGAGTTTGGGTATATCCGCAGAGAAATTAAGAGAAGCTAGAAATAAAAGGGAAGAAGTTGAAGCAGCAAAACAAGCAGCTAAGGAGGCAAAAAAAACTCAATCAGCTGGTCTAGAAGAACCATCTTCCCGAGCTAGACCAACCAAAAGCTCTGCATCCCATTCAACTCTTGCAGCAAAATCAATCCTTGCGAAAACTAAATCCAAGGGATCCGATAAAGAAGGTAAGAGGAAGAAAGATAAGAGAAAAAAAATCTATATGGCAGTTTCAGAGGACAAAGTAACAGAGCCTGATGAAGAATTCAGAGAAACCAAACTTCAAGGCACCAAGGCTACAACTGTTACAAAAAGAAAACTCTCTGGTGGAGATGTTCAATCAAAGAAGAAGACAAAAAATGACAATTCAGGTATGTCAGTAGAAGAAGTTGAAAATGCTTTAGCTAAGGACTGAAATATTAAGCCACTCTGTAAATGGTATGAGTCTTTTGGTGAATCTGATAAAAGAATTCTTGAAGAAGCAACAATAAAACACTTGAATTTTTTCAATAAATTTTTGATTGAAATAATGCATAATCTGCCCAAAAGTCTATATGACATTCTGGAAATGAGGAGACTCAATGCTAGAATAGAAGAAGAACATATGAGAGAAAGGATTTTTATAGAATTGCATCTGGTAATGTTTGTGGATGAAATGCAAGCACTTTTGAATAAAGCCAAAAGGAAATTTAAAATAAAAACAAGGGTAAATAAGCTAATGATTGGTCTAACCGATGAAGTTACAAAAGAAACTAAGCAAATCCTGAGGGAGATACTTTTAAATGATAGAATTGATGTAGTAGCTAAGGAAACACATGTTGAAGATGTTCCATCTGGTTCGGTAAAGGAAGCAGAAGAAGAAAATTTTGATATAGCTGAGGATTCATAGATTCCTCCTGCAGAGGACAACATAGAAATTCCCATGGAAGTTGAGATACCTAAAAATGTATCAGTTGAGAATGTGGAGATCCCTAAAGTTAAATCAGAACCTACAACTATGGAAGCAACAGTTTAAGAGAAGAAAGATGATGTAAAATCAATCCCAGTAGAGGCAAGAGACACTGCTGAGGTAGTGAAGAAATTTTTGGTTGAACAAAAAGAAGAAATTGATCCAGAATTGGTTGAAGGTCCTATTGAACTATCTACATTGAGTCCAATCCAGAAGATGAAAGTAGCTTCATTTTCTCAAGAAAAATCTAGAGAAGAGCTACTGAAGTCACACATTGAAGATAGTGAACTGCTAAATCTTGCATCTGGAGTATTGGAAAAGATAATACCCTATTATGTGAAAAATCCGACTGGTTCCTCCTCCAGTGAATTGAAAAATATTATCAGCTCAGTTAGTACTCACTTTGAATCACTTGAGAAATCAACTATGGTGAAAGTGCAAAAAGAGTTTGATGTCAAAAGGTTTAGTGGATTGAATAGAATGATTGTTAAAGATAAAACCGTTTTAGCCACATGTGTGAAGAATGTATAGAATGCTTTGTCAGAAGGTGGAAATATTTACAAATCATGTTTGTCTTTTTCAAAATTTACTGTTCAGCTAATGAGGAAAACGTTAAGGACCTGCAAAAAAAGTTAAGTACTATTTCTGAAGCATTTGATCCTCTAACTGGTGGTGTTGGAAAGATAGAAGGTGAAGTGATGTCTTTTCATGTCAAAATAAAAATCCTGAAGCATGAGAATGACAAGATTTTTTCTAGAGCATGCAACTCAGAGGCATAATTCGTCCAAAAATTGAGATAATGTCAAGCGCTCTAAAGGAAAGAGAAGACACTATGGCAGTTGGTGATCCAACCAACTTGGAATCTATAGAGACCCAATCCTACCTGATGTGTGGTCACATAAAAATCTTGGAAATTCTCAAAAGAGTTTCAGACACAAATCTAATCCAGCTGAAGAAAGATTTTGTAGACATTTTTCAGTTTATGTAAATTAAAGAAGCATTTTTGTATAACAGTTTTGATTGATTGATCCATTTTTGGTATGCACATCCCTTCCCTTCCCATTGATTTCAAAGGGGGAGAATATGTTAGAAACAATCCACATTGAGAGGGGAGGTGAATCAGTGTTGTGAAAAAATTAGCTTTAGTAATATTTAACTTTAAAGCATCAATAAAATTCATTCACAATGCATAAACAAGAAAGTCAACACAACACCATAACACCAATATTTTTACGTGGAAACCCTGTTAGGGGAAAAACCATGATGGATGGCCAATCCACAAGTATGATTCCAAGTATACTCAAAAGTGAAGATTACAAGGGAATGCACTTGCATTCAGGTGCACTGCCTAGAGCTCATTGCTCAAGAAAGAAAGGGCTTGTTGCCCAAGAGTTCAGAATAAAACCATCTGAAGATTTGAACTGAGATGATAGCATCTAAAATGCTTGATCATAGTTCCAGATTAAGAAAAATGATAGATATGCACTTCTACAGACTGAATCTATAATTCTTCTCTGCTCTGCTCATGCACACAACACATATCTTCTATGCACAAGTGAAAATGTGCATTATTGGACCTTTTCTCTACTCTAACTCATTGTTTGGACTTCAACACAACTCCTACATCATTCAGAATGATACGAAAGACCAAGTATATATATATCCACAACATAGAACTTATCTACACTCTGTCAGTGTCAACAAAACATAATAAAATTATAACTATCAGCTCACATTATGAGAAATATACAATGCGTACCCACAAAGGTTGGCCATAACTTGGCTAGGACCCAAACAATGACATACAAACATAGATATACTTAATTTCTTCATTCTCATACATCTACGACTTATTACATTCAAGAGGTCAGCCTCAATACAAGAAAAATTGATAACATGCCAACCGAATCTTCTAACTTTCACATGATCTGGTACGAGCCGTTGTTCTTTAGAAGAAATAAATATAATATGCCAAAAAATATTCCTTGGGATGTGCAAGGAAAAATAATAACCATAAATGATCTTACAGATCAAAGAACATTGTGTTGTCGACTACTCTGTTCTTGCTTGACAATTCTGAGTCTTCTTGCCGATAGGACCAAATGATGGAGTGCAGACCTGATAGATGATTATGGTTTACATCAATGACAACACCAAGTGAAATTTGTAGTGTCTCTTTCCAACAATCTCCCCCTTTGGCATTGATGGCAACACTTAGTGAAAAATGACTAAGTGTCGGATCAGTACCAAGATAGACTATATCGCTCAAAAGTTCAAAAATGTAATTCTCCAATTCTCCCCCTAAGAAGATTAAAAAAAATCACTCCATTCCTTCTCCTCCTTTGAAATCAATGGAAAAGGTAGATTTCAAATGCCAAAAATGTATCAATTCACAAAATCTGTTTGAGCAAAAAAAACTATAACTTACATGAGTTAAAAATATCAGCAAAGTCTTTCTTTAGCTGAATTAGATTTGTATCCCAAATCCTTTTAATACTTTCCAAAATTGTGATCTGACCATAGATCAGATAGGATTGAGTCTTCACGGAATCCAGGTTGGATGGATCTCCAACTCCTAAATATTCCTCTCTTTCTTTGAAAGCACTTGACAATATGTCAAGTTTTGGTCAAATGATGCTCCGAAGTTCACAACTTCTATCAACATTTTTTTCATTTTCATATTTCAACCCTTGTATATTACTGAACAGAGACATCACTTCTCCTTCTGCTTTTCCAACACTACTGGTTACTGGATCAAATGCTTCTGAGATAACATTTAGCTTGAGTTCCAGCTCCTTAACCTTCTTTACATTTTCTTCTATAAATTTTGAGAAAGATAGGCATGCTTTGTAAATATGTATGCCTTTAGACAGAGCATCCTTTACATTCTTAATGCATGTAGTTAGGAGTGTTTTATCTTGAACAATCAACTCTTTCATGCCACTAAATATTTTAGCATCGAATTATTTCCATACTTTTGTCATGGCTGATTTTTTCAAATGACTCAAAATGAGTGTCAACGGGACTGATTAGCCTTTTTAGCTCACAGGAGGATGAGCTAGCCAGATCTTTTACATAAGATGGCATTAATTTCTCCAATACCCCGAATGCCAGATTTAACAATTCGTTGTCCTCAATGTGAGATTGCAGTAGCTCCTCTCTTGCCTGAGCTTGAGCGAGTGCAACTACTCTCATCTTCTGAACTAGGCTTAAGGTAGGTAGGTGAATAGAACCTTCGATCAATTCTGGATCCAGTTCTTCCTTTTGTGCAGCTAAAAAATCACTTTACAATTTCAGCAGTGTCTCTTGTAGTAACTAGAACTGCTTTCTTCTCCTCAAAAAGTGTCTCCCCAGCTGAAGGTGTGGGATTGGCTTTAGATATTTCTACCTTTTCAACTAAAATATTTTCAGGTGCCTCCACTTCAATGCGAATTTCAATGTTAGCATCAGTACCAAAATTACCATTAGCATTATCATCAACATTTTATCAACATTGCCTTCTTCTATTTCATTTACCGAATCAGGTAAAACATTATCAACATGGGTTTCCTTAGTCACAATATCAATTCTTTCATTTAATAGTATTTCTTTTAGAATTTCTTTAGTTTCCTTTATGACTTCTTTTGTTTCACCAATCATAAGTTTGTTGACCCTTGTTTTACTCTTGAACTTCTTTTGTGCTCTATTCAAGAGTGCCTTCATTTCATCTAGAGACATAGATGGACATAGTTCAACTAGAATCCTTTCTCTCGTTTTCTCTTCTTCATTTCTAGCACTTAACCTCCTGGCTTCTAAAATGTCATATAATGTTTTTCGCAAACTATCCATTATTTCAATCAGAACTTTATTGAAAGCATTCATGTGTTTTATAGTTGCCTCTTCTATAATTCTTTTATCAAAAACATTGAAATATTCATACCATTTTAGAAGTGGTTTTAAATTTCCATCTCGAACCATAGCTTTCTCAATAGCTTGCATAAACATACCTGATTTATTTGTCTTTTCTTTCTTCTTGGCTTAATCACCTTCACCGGAAGGGTTTTTTTGTGTGACTATGGCTGCTTTAGTACCTTGAACCTAGATTTATTTGATTTCTTTATCAGATTTTGTCTCCTCATCATCTGAGATAGCCATATACACTCTTTTTATTTTCTTCTTTCCTTCCTTTCCAGATCTTTTGGGCTCAATTTTTATGGGAGTGACCTTTGCTATAGGAACTGACTAAGATACAGAGCTTCTTGTAGTCCTAGCTCAGTCGGATAGTACTGCCAGACCAAATGACTTTTCTTTTGATGCCTCCTTAGCAACTTGTCTTGCTTCTTCATCTTCAACTCTTTACTATCTAGCTTCTTTGACCAAATCTGGAGATATTCCCATGCTTTCTGTGAGAATCTCAACTTCTTTTCTCACTCGCTTAGTACCAACAAGATTTCTCAACTCACTATGCACCTGTTTATCCTTTTCCACGTATGTTCTGAACCTCTCTTCTACCGGATCAATTGGTTTGCTCAAAATGTGTTGAGCATATATGTCCAGGACTACTCCATCGACTTCATAACCCATAGACATAATGTAGATTGTTTTGGGACCAATGACCTCCATCATACACTGATCAATGTTCACCATGAAACAAATAGAATCTTTGTATTTTTCCACAATAGAGGTAGGAATCCTCTCTCTTGTTTGCATCATATCTTGGAAATTTTTGAAATATCCCCACATAGCAGCATTCCTTGATTTCATGTCCCCAGTGCTATACAACAGAGCTCTGATTTTTTCAGTCACTAGAGTGTCTTTTCTCCACTAAACTTTACCAACTCCCGGAATCTCATTCATGAAATAAAAGAATAGGCACAAAAGAAGGGTACCATATTTGAATGAGTTTTTCTTATCCTTCTTTATTTTGGCCAGATTTTCCATTAGCTGAATCCTCAACAACTCACATAGATCGAAGTCGGCATTTTCTTTAACCATCTGGAAGGCTGTATAAATTATTGTGTCAGATATAGAATTTTCTTGGCTAGAATGGTAGATTTTGTAACCTATGACCATGGATGCAAATTTACATCAATATCAATGATATTGTCTATGGTCATTGCCCTTCTGTCGTAAGTTGATCATGTTGCATCGGTGATAGTTTGATTTTTCTCAGATTTGAGAATGGGCAGCCCACTGGAGGAATTCAAACTGGTTACAGCACTAACGGCTTCCTTAGTGATTTTGAATGGAATGGTAAGCCACATGAATTCATCGTGCACTCGACTTAGGAGATATTGGACCCATTTTGCTTCCATAAACATGGGAAATTTAGCCATATGTACAAATTTATTTGTTTCCAAAATTTTATGCTCAGGCTTTACATGGAATTCTTCATCAACAATGTGGTGATTATACAGATTCAAAAGTTGGGAGCTACCCAGTTCTTTAATATTTGCATGAATATAAACCCTAATATCTTCTGTATGTAAAAATCCATGGGGGCCTGATGAAAATGCTCCTAAAGGATCACGTTCAAGAGATTTATAGGGATGCCATTTAAATTTCGGTCGAGGAAGATCCTTGACTTCTACTACCAAAGGAGTACTCATTTTATCCAAATCACAAACTTGCAGAGTTTCTGTAAAATACCTTTTTCTCTGGATCGCAATTTGAAATGTTGAATCACTTCTGACGCTTGGATTTCACCTCAAATCGCCAAAGGTCACTTATGAGCTCTCCAAACTTCTTTTCTTTGAAATGCAAGGTGAGAAATGAAGTGTGAAATGACTTTTTATCCTTTCCCACACCTAACACTTTAGTCACTATAAATGTTGTAATCCTAATACATCTGGTTGTACTGTGTTTGTACACAGTGGCAAACAGAGTATCTACGGACTTCCATTTCGACATACAAATTCCTCTAATGAGTTCAATAGCATATGTTGATTGATTATGCATCTATTGAACACATTTGCATCATGTGTCACTAACTTGTTAGGGGTTAATTTGATTTTCTTTGACAGCTCCCCCTAGGCCATAGGCTTGAGACTAATTCTCGGAGGAATTACCAGAAGCGGGTTCTGGTGCAAGCACACTCTCTTCAATAGAAGGTTCTTTCTTTACCCATTTCTTCTACATTTGTTGCCTCATTGTATCTGTAGTGATTTTCCCTTTTCCTTTGATTTCTTTCTACATATTTTTCTTTTGGTTTACCGAACCTTTTCTGTTCTATCAATATGTTGCTATATGACCAAATTTGTTGCAGTAGTATAAAACATTTATTTTTCTAGACAAGTTGTTCCATTGATTTCCTCTTGATCTACATTGGTTAGCAGTATGGCCAAGTCTATTGTATGTGTAACATCTGACACTTCTATGAAATTGATTCATCATACTTCTGCATTCAATTGACTTATGACCTATCTTATAACAATTGAAATATTGACCTGAAAAATGTGTACCATTTTGATTTATCCTAATTCTACACTGAGAAGCCATATGTCCAAACTTATTGCACTTGAAACAATATCCACTAAATTTCTAAGCATTAGGTTGTCTTACCAGATACGTTCCAAGTTTGTTCATTTGGTTTTCTTTCCTGAATTGCCTTTGTCCAAAATCATTTTGTCTAGATTTTGAGCTTTCTCCTTTCTCAAATCCAAGACCTCTTTTGTCACCATGAGTCCTCTGATTATCAATTAGTTCATTGAGCATGGCTGAGTTGGATTTGAACTTTTCCTTGTATTCATTTGCATTAGCAAGTTCATTTCTGACATCATCTAACTATTTTTCAAGTTCTTCTTCACTATTTTTGGATACTTCGAATTCATCATTCAATCGACTACATAGCTCTAATTTTTATTTCAGGGATTGAGCCAGACTTTCTTCATTCTTCCTTCTATCTTCAATTTATTTTTTCATCTTCATCATGATGAATTCCATTTCAATCTTGAGAACTGTATTCTCTTGAGTAAACTTTTCACATTCTTTTGTCTTATCTTTCAAGGTTTTACTGGATTGATCATATTCAGTGCTCTTATTATCATTCTGTTGAATTTGATCACATAGTTCCTTTCTCTTCTCTCTTGACTTATTGATTTTTTCTTTTAGGGACTCAATGAATTTTTCTACATCCTTGAGATTTGCTTGTAGTTTCTAGACTTCATCTTTTGACTAATCAAGGTCATCTAGGGCCATTATAAGTTGTTGTTCAAGATTGCTTGAATCCATATTTTCTAAGATCTCTCCAAGCTGTTAGACTTCTTCTTCTTTAGAGGAACTAGCTCTGATACCAATTGTTGGAAACAAGCTACATTGAGAGGGGGGGTGAATCAGTGTTGTGCAAAAATTAGCTTTAATAATATTTAACTTTAAAGCATCAATAACATTCTTTCACAATGCATAAACAATAAAGTAAACACAACATCATAACACCAATATTTTCACGTGGAAAACCTGTTAGGGGAAAAACCACGGTGGATGGCCAATCCACAAGTATGATTCTGAGTATACTCAAAAGTGAAGATTACAAGGGAATGTACTTGCATTCAGGCACACTACCTAGAGCTCATTGCTCAAGAAAGAAAGGGCTTGCTGCCCAAGAGTTTAGATTAAAACCATTTGAAGATTTGAACTGAGATGATAGCATCTAAAATGCCCAATCACAGTTCCAGATTAAGCACAATGATAGATCTACACTTCTACAAACTAAATCTGCAATTCTTCTCTGCTCTTCTCATGCACACAACACAGATCTTCTATGTACAAGTGAAACTGTGCATTATCGCACCTTTTCTCTGATCTAGCTCACTGTTCGAACTTCAACACAACTCTTATAGGAATGATACAAAAGACCAAGTATATATATCCACAAGATAGGATTTATTTACACTCTGTCGGCTTCAAAAAAACATAAGAAAATTACAACTGTCAGCTCACATTATGAGAAATATACAATGCATACCCACAAAGGTCAGCCATAACCTAGCTAGGACCCAAAAAATGACATACAAAAATAGATATACTTAATTACTTCATTCCCATACATCTGTGACTTAATACATTCAAGAGGTTGTCCTCAATACAAAAAAAATTGATAACACACCAACCGAATCTTCTAAATTTCACACGATCTGGTATGAGTCGTTGCGCTTTAAAAGAAATAAATATAATATGCCAAAAAATGTTCCCTGGGATGTGCAAGGAAAAATAATAACCAGAAATGATCTTACAGATTGAAGAACATTGTGTTGTCGGATACTCTGTTCTTGCTTGACAATTCTGAGTCTTCTTGTCAGTAGGACCAAATGATGGAGTGCAGACCTGATAGATGATTATGGTTTCCATCAATGACAATACCAAGTGAACCTCGTAGTGTCTCTTGCCAAAAAAATAGTGGAGTGAAAAATGCATATTCATCTTAGGGGGAGAATTGTATTTTTGGAATTTTAGGGATGGCAATGCAATTTATCTCGGTACTGATCTGACACTTAGTCATTTTTCTCCAAGTGTTGCCGTCAATGCCAAAGGGGGAGATTGTTGGCAAGAGACACTACTAGTATCTTTTGGTGTTGTCATTGATGGAAACCCTAATTGATGATAAGATACGCACATCATCACTCGCTCATACCGACAGACAGATTGAAGATTGGCAAGGAAGAACAAGGCATCCGGTAGTTCAGTGTTCATCGATTTGTATGAAGATTTTATGTTATTATTTTGTGTTGTGCATCTCATGAAATGTTTTTTGGTATATTATGTTTGTCACTATTGAAGTGTAGTGGCTCGTATCAATTCGTGAGGAATTTTGAAGATCCGATTGACTAATTCTCTATTTTACCAGTACTGGAGCCGACTTCATAAATCTATCATGTCGCGGATGTATGGAAAGTAAATAGTTAAGTATTTTTGTGTTTGTACATCTTTGTTTGGGTCCTAGCCAAGTTTTGGCAGACCGTTGTGGATACGTATTGCATATTATTCACGATTTGAGCCGACAATTATAATTGTTTTATTGAAGCCAACAAAGTGTAATTGAATTCTATGTTGCAAATATATATATAAGATTTTCTGTATCATTTTGAATGAGGTATGGATTGTGTGGTGATGCGAATTGAAAATTAGAGTAGAGCAGAAGAGTGATAATGCACAGTTTCACTTGCGCATAGAGAATTTGTGTTGCAAGTGTGAGCATAACAAAGCAGAAGTGCAGAATCAGTCTTTACGACAACAGATCAAATATTGTGCCTAACTAAAACTGTAATCAGGTATATGTAGATGTTATTTTTCTTAGTTCAAACTCTCAGATGGTTTTAATCTGATTTTCTTTGTAAGGAAGTGAGCCTTCCCTTTGAGCAATGAGCTCTAGGCAGTGTGCCTGAATGCAAGTGCATTCCCCTTATTGTAAACTTCATTTGAGTATACTTAGATTAAATTGCGGATTGACCATCCACCGTGGTTTTTTCCCTAACAAGGTTTCCACGTAAAAATCCTTGTGTTATGGTGTTATGGTTGAATGTTGTTAATGCTTTGAAGATAAAGATTAATAAATTTAGTTTTTACACAACACTGATTCACCCCCGCCCCTCCCCCCCCTCTCTTAGTGTAGCTTGTTTCCAACATTGATGACATCGTTTTTGGTGGAAATGAAGGTATGTGTAAGATTTTTTCTAAAGAGATGCAAAAATAATTTGAAATGTCTATGATTGGTGAACTGAATTCTTCCTTGGACTTCAAGTTAATCAAATTGACAAAGGGATATTCATTTCACAATCTAAGTATGTTAAGGAATTGTTAAAGAAGTTTGGGATGGATGACTCTAAATGAATGTGTACCCCTATGGTAACTGGAAGCAAGCTAAGTAAGGATGATGAATTTGATAAAGTTGATTAGAGCATGTATAGGTCCATGATTAGTGGAATTTTGTATCTTACTACTACTAGACCAGACATTATGCATGCATTATGTTTAGTTGCAAGATTTCAAGCAGAACCAAAGGAAGAACATGTTAAAGTTGTGAAGAGGATATTCAAATATCTTAAAGGAAATCTAGACTATGGACTATGGTATCCGAAGGACAATTATTTCACTTTGAATGCCTACACTAATGTTGATTGGGATGGATGTGTAGATGACCGGAAGAGTACAAGTGGAGGAGCATTCTTCCTTGGAGGAAGATTAGTTTCATGGTTGAGCAAGAAAGATGATTCAGTTTCTTTATCCACTGCAAAAGCATAATATATTACAGCACCATCTTGTTGTACATAGGTACTTTGAATGAAGCAAACTTTGATGAATATAGGTATGGTAAGTGATGAACCTATCTCTATATTTTGTGACAATACAAGTGCTATAAACATTTCAAAGAATCCAGTGATGCATTCTAGAACAAAGCATATATCTATCAAGTATCACTTCTTGAGAGAGAAAGTACCGAGGAATGAGGTTAGACTTGAATATGTACCTACCAAAGAACAAGTTGTAGACATATTCACTAAAGACCTTCCAAGGGATACTTTTAGTATTTTAGAGGGAAATTAGGGTTTTTTGCCCCTCCTTCTTTGAGCTAAGTGCACATGGAGGTGCATCAGTCTAGTGGATTCACACTCTTTTTTTTTGGACTAATGATTGAGGTCTAATCCTCAGGAGGAGTAGAGAAGTGAATTTTTGCAGTATGTAATGTGGGTGTACTCCTTAGGGGGAGTGAACAAAGCTTTATTTGGAAAGAATTTCCTTTTCCATTTATGTCAAAGGGGGAGAGAGAATCATGTGAAAATTTTATGATTGGCAGGTTGTCACTTCTAAAAATCATGTAGGATGTGGGAGAGAGAATCATGTGTAACATTTTATGCTTGGTAGGTTGTCGCTTCTAAGAATCATGTATACTATCTTTGATGGTTTTTCACATCATGTGTTGCCATCAATGACAAGGGGGAGATTTTTACAAGTATGGATGTGTTTGATGGTGTTGTCATTAATGTTTTTCATTGATGTCAACACTATACATGTTGAGTAAGTTGGGTTTTGCTAAGTGCTTTTGAGAAAATTTGAGAAATAATGAAAGTTGTGTTGAAGTGTGTTCTGAGCGTGCTCCGGTATTGTGGTCCAAATTTTTCTATGTTTATCCTATGCCTATGCAGATTTGTAGGTGTGTTCATAAGCTTAAATGGATTGTATATTTTGAGTTTTAGCTTCTGGATTGATGAAGAGAAGAAGATATATTCACCGATGTGTGAACTAGTTTGTCAGAGTTATCTGGTTATTGGCTAGGAGAAAAGTTTTAGCTCCGCATTCTTCTAGTATTTGGTTTCAGATCTTGCAGATTTGGGAGATTACCTTTTCTGATGGCTTATGTGTTATGAAAAAGTTGCTTGTGGTTTGGCACTCTATAAGACTTGATCTAGAGCTCTCTGTGTTTTTGTTGGTTTTCCCGGTTGAACTGGTGAAGTGTTCTCTATGAATGAAGTTTGTTGAAGTTGTTGTGGATGTATCAGAGTTGTTCTCAAAGATGGTAAAATGACTAGTGAAGCATGTTGAGAAATTTGTGTTTGTTTATCTTGCTAGAGATGCGCGCACTTTAAAGATCTTTGGTGTTTTCATTAGGTTTGGTTGACCTTGTATTTACACGATACATTATGCTTTTGCATCGATTTTAGAAATCGTGTGTGTAATCCAAGATGTTCTTTGGGTCCTAAATTAAATATTTGTTTGGTCCCCTCACATTCATATCCATCGCGAGAATGTTAAGTAGCTGACCTAGTTTGAATTTGTAAATGAAATTGTATAGCCGACCTTGGAGAATGTTCCTGAGGTTGAAGATGGTATAAAAGCAATTCAATATGTAGTGAAATCAATATACATTCATCATTCGATCCAAGCAAGAGAAGAGTGTGTGAACAAGTGCGAAAAGCAGAGTGTGGAAGAGCGAATTGTGGCAACAGTACTTCATTGTATTCATAATCTTCTAATCAAGTTGTGAAGTGTGTGGAACTCCTAGTGGTGGATCTGTATCTATTTCTTTGTATTTTTCTATAGGCAATGAGCCTCTCTTTTGGATAGTGAGTCCTAAGGCATTGAGCCCTTGATCTAGGTAGTAAGCCTTTGTACTTGGGTAGTGATCCCTCTGGCAGTGAGCCCTTTTGTATCCGGTATTGCATTACTACTCTATTGTCAGTTAATCCTCACCATGGTTTTTTCTTCATTGGGTTTTCCACATAAATCTAATGTCTCTGGTGTTGTGTTTCTGTTATTTACATTTCATATTCACACTTAATAACAGATTGAAGATATAGTGGAATTGATTAAGTTAAGAAGTAAAGAATTTTATAAAATTGATTCACCCCCCTCTCAGTTGTCTTGTGCATTTCACCACCTAAGACAAATTTCTCTACAATATAATCAAGATCCCTAGTGTTTTTCTTGGGGACAAGCAAAAGGCTAGTTGGGAGGAGATGATAGGTCTACATAATAGTTTATTTTTTGTTGTTTTTATACATGTCTCAGGATACTTTTAGATACATTTCCCAGACAATGTTGTTATATTATGCTATCCTTAAATATATCCATTATGTAGACTTGAACCTTAATTATGATGATGGAATTATGGTTATAATGTATTAGTATTAGATGGTTTATATTAGCATATGTATAGAATGTTGATGGATTGCTATGAGTTAATTGTCATAGTTATCCTTGTGTACATGTTTTGCAGGATTAACTTGTTTGCAGCTAAAGTGTAACCATAACACAACAACTCTGGGATGAACCCATAGCAAAAGGAATGACTAGACACTAAAACAGGGGAAGCTCCAAGATAAGCTGAATGTAGTGATCATTGATCAAAGGCACTTAATGAAGATTGGATGTGCATTATTATGATCCGTTTAATAAATGCTAAAGAAGGGGTCTCCTTCACCTATACCATTTTGACAAGTGGTTGCATGTTTTCATACAATTCTATTTTGACAAAGTTCTAGTTATGATAGGATTCTCTTTCATTTTCAGTTATAGGTTGAATAATTCAAGTCTTAATTCTACGCTCTATTATCTAGGAGTGGAATTAATGATTTCAGTTAGTTGTTGCTTTCAATAAATATTCCCTCTACTTGTATATAGTTGTTGGTTGAATCTGTATGATAGTTAGTTGGTTTTTATCAGTTATATGTTATCAATTACTTCAGTTTGAAGACATGAAAAATATTCCAAATGATTGAGTCCAATCTATGGAAAGATCTTCTGTAATCCTTTTCCATATGCAATAAATGAAATTTATCTTATGGCATGCGTATAATCTATTATTTAGATTCAGTTCAATTAAAGTGGGGAAAGTTACCTAAGCAGGCCACTCAAGGTATTGTTCTTCACTTCACCTTTCCATTAATTATTTATGTTAATATTTGTTATTATTTTATCATTGTTCATGAATCATATGCAAGTTAATTAGAATTTCACTTCTTTCTTATTATGAATGAATGCTTGTGGATATGCATTTAATGATCATTAGTAGCACTCCAGAGGATAGTTCGACTAAGTCATTAGTTTTTATTAAGTTTTTAGTTGATACAAAATTACTTTACTAGTAGCAGTTTAGTTACAGTCTTTATTGTAGTTACCCATAGCAACTAGTTTTGGTTTATGCTTCTACTATTTTGTAGTTTTGTGAATTTGCAGCAAGTAGAATAACTAAGTAGGGTAGTTTAGGTAGTTTTAAGTCCACAAAGGCATATATAATTCTACACCATCAAAAGCTTACAAGCCTTGGTTGACAATTTAATGTAGTCTTGAGCATTGTGGAGTGGAATGTTCAGTCAATTAACCCTCTGAATTGAGTATGTTTACCAAGTTTACAATACATTAGCTTAGACTCTACAAATGGATTTTTACCATCCTCCATACAAAAAAAATGAGGTCTTGTAGTAATTTTTGAGTAAACTCTATTGCAAATTTGTCCTCAAAAATATCCCAAACTACTTTGACATGCAATAATTCTAGGGTATAGGTGGGGGTTTTGAACATGACAAAGAGGGGGAATATCATTCCCAAGACCAAGCATGAAGACCCCTTGGTAGGTCAAACATTGAGCATGTGAATGAGAATTTTTAGGTCAAAACCCTATAGTCCACCAGCTTGCTCACTCAAACCCTTTTAGAACACACTAGGCCTTTAGCATGCAACATGATGAGGGTGAAGCTTCCAAGTCTCAATTTTCACCTCACATATGTCAAAAATTGTGGGTCTCCTTGTGATTATGGGTATGAGGATGATCGGGATACACATGGCTAGTAATAGGGCACATCCATATTGGAGTATATGGTATTCACAAATGAGATGCTAGATTAGATATTCAGTATTGATAGAAAGGTAAATTTTAAAAGGGTTAAAATCAATTTACTGTATTTCATTCTAAAATGTTAGATTAACTTTAAATTACTAAATTTATTGTAATAAATTTCAGGGTCAGAGTGTTCACCATGTGTATGGTGGCCCTTGAGCTCTCAATTACATAATGATGTCAAGTTCACAGGTATGTAATTAGTAAAGAAATAGTAAATATAGTGCATGCAAATATTTTTACCTTATATGAAGGATGATATTAAAATTCACATTAGATGTTGAACAGGTGGATGTTGGGCCTTCAATAGTAGGACCTATTAGTCGGAGTGGCCATACATCTTTCATTGAGGTAAGCTTGACCATTTTTAATCACTATGTTTGTAAAATAATGTTAGGTAGATGTTGATAATTTAATAACGTTATTTCATTTTTAGTTAATGACGTCAGATTAGATTCCTGGACCAACATCTATAGCATAGTGGAGGAGGGAGTTGTTGCAACAATATTATCTCTGATGTCTTTGATAGAGATATGAGTTATATTAGTAAAATTCACATTCTATCAGTTGTTTTTGTCCCACATCTATTAGTGCAAATTTCAATCATATTCATTTGTAGTTTAATTTGATTCTCAATTCTTATCACATGAGGTCACAACTCCAATTCATTTCCATCACATGGATGAAGAGAGGAAATGATTTCTTGAGTATTATTATTAGTTTTTTATTATCAAAAATAAGTTTTGAGGGGACCTGAAACCCCTTCCAAACATGTTTTTTAAAGGTACCTGAAACCCCACCAAAAGATAGTTGCAAGCAAATAGAAACATAGACCATCAACAACCCATTAGAAGCAAGCAACCAAAATATACACTAGCCTACCCAAGCTACAAAAATGGTTTTTGAAGGGAATCAAAAAACCTTTACAACCAAGTTTTTATAGGGACCTTGAACCCAAATGAACCCAAGAGACTAACAATTGCCACTTGAAATACTCAAGCAACAATGCAGCCAGGCTACAACAAACCATCTACTCAGTAACAACAAGACTAAGCCACTAAGAAGAGGGCAACCAAAGTTCCCAGTCAAAACAATCAGTCCAACCAAATTCTCTACCTTAATAAGAGAAATCCAAGGAAAAACTAAGGAGGATGAAAAAATCCCCTCAAAACACATCTCAAACTAGGAAGCCAACTCATTCTCCAAAATTAAAAGAGAGAGCTCGCCTCTATTGGAGAGGATCACATGAAAACCTTTTCCACCGAACCCAAAAAACTCTAGAAGCCAAATAATACACCTCAATAGGAGTAGCTCCGACCTCAAAAGAGACAACAATAGATAAAACCAGAAAAGGGAGCTTCCTACCAAACCCACAACACCCATATTCACCTCAAAAGAAGAGGAATCCACCTTGATAAGATCAACCTTCACATCTATAGAAGAAACATATTGTAGAACCATGGAGAAAGCCACCACTCCAATGGAAAAAGTAAACACACCATCCTTTGGAAAATTTGGCATCAAGGATTTAAAGAGGAACATGAAAAACACAATCATCTGGGTCATGAGGATAGGAATGAAATATAACCCAACTGACAACCAAAAAGCTAGAGTAGGAGTAGGGTAGAACCTCCAACTCAACTTGAAGAACCGATAAAAGCCCATCCTATAAAATAGGACCAAGCTTAAATCCATGACAAGCAACTCCAGTAGCCTTATCCTCAAAAGAAACAATAAACTATTCCAGGGGCTATGGGAGAGCAACAGAAGCACCTGCTTACAGACTACCTTCTACAAGGAGCCAAAACTAAAACCCTTTGAGATGAATATCTTCAAAACCCACAAAGGGAACGAATCAACATCAAGAGAAAAACAACAGAAAAAACAAGGATGCAAAAAATTTCCCCCCGATAGAAATAAGAACTTTGAACAACAGTTGAGGTTCAACACCCAACTCAAGGCTCCAAAGAAAGCAACAAAATACTCCCCACCAAAAATAGGGAAGCCAACCACTAAAGACAAAAAGTTGTCCCAAAACACACATCTATTCCATGTAGAGGAGCCAAAACAACGCAACAATAGAGAAAGCATCAAAAGACAAAGAGCCAAAAGACTCACCCAAACCAAGACCAACCCGCAAGAAGACCACACGGGAGGCCCAACACAAGCCAAATCCCACAGAAAAGAAGGCTCGGCCCCAACTAGACCCATTCAGCAAAGAGTGGAAGCTAGAAACAAAGCAAACAACAAACACATACCCCTCCACCACGACCCTCCAAAATCACTCCTGAGGCGCATCTCCTTGAGAGTGGAGAATATATCAAAGCAAAAAGGAGTTAGATGCTAAAGGTTGGAGCCCTCATTATGCTCCAAATAAGACAGAAACTGAGACTTCCTCTTACTCCCAAATACATTCTCAATCATCGACAACAACACCATATCACTATTGGATTCCAATGATATGGAAAAGAGCCTACTCTCGCTAGACCCTACATCCTTAGCCGAAAAAGTTGTAAAGCGATGGAAACCCAAAAATCTGACAACATAGGTGATAACATCCTCTAGTACCACCAGTATCTCCACCATGACTAGCGCCTCTGCAAATTTTACCATGCCAAAGTATAGCCACAGGGGAAATAGAGAAAAATCTGCGTCCCCATCTTCATCCAGCGACCCTCCATCACCGTCTACTGCAGACATGTTCAAACTTCCTGCTTTTCTATTCTTCCCACCTGTGCACACCATTTTTAGTGTTACGGTGTTAATTAAGTAATATTATTAGTTGCTAGTGATTATTTCATTATATGTAATTCTATAATTCAATTATATATATTATTTTTTTTATATGTTTGATTGTATTAGGTGGAGCTCCAAAAAAAAATTATGAGACGAGGTCCAATCAACAAGTTCAAAAGAAACCATCATCACTTGCCTCTCCATCCACTCAACATTAAAAAAACTTGTGATCTCTTCCCTTCCCTTAGAGGGATGTGATTATTAGGACTTTGTTGTATGCATATATGGCAATTTTTTACATATATTTTTATATTGCATATATGTGACATTATACACATATATGGATTTCGTGTACATATATTATACTTTTATTGATATAAAATTATATACCTATATGGATTTTTAGTTAATATAAAAAAAATTTATCAAAGTTGTTCATATTTTCCATAAACGGTTAATTGAATAAATGAATAATTACACAAGTAAAATGGAGATCTTTTGATAGAGTAATTCAATAAATTCCTAATTATTTTAGGATTTCATCTTGTCCAGTGAGTTAGATCCTAGTCTATGCCTTGGTTGGTCACTTAGGTTTAGTCATGTAAAGGATTGATTGGATGGCATGGTTTAGATGAATTGTTTGTCCTAATATATACTATGGAGTGAGTTTGGTTCATTGATTGACTTGTCTCTATTTTGTGATGGCTTTGACTAGATGAGAATGTGATTGATTCTTGGCATATCTAGATGAAGTGTTTGTGTGATCACCTTATCAAGAGCATTGACCTCCTTCATGATGAGCTTAGAATCTCATATTTTTTATAGTATCATCTTTCTCATTGTATTATGAATGATTTGAAGGCTTCTAGTTTGAAGATAATCATACTTCTGTGGGTTTGTACCTTAGCTTGGTAGATTGAATTTTGATGTGGCAAGATGGATGTATGTATTGATATTATATTTTCATGATGAGATATGCTTCATGTTTAGGATCATGTGCCTTATTGCATCATAAGTATAAAGGTTTATATTGCATTATAATAGTGACAAGTTTAAGTTGCATCAATGTTATTTAGTATCTCTAGATGCATTATGAGTGGAGTGTGTATATCATGTAAAGGATACTTATTCAAGCTTAAAATCCAAATGTTGAGAGTTTTAGTGGTTTAAGTTATCTTTTATCATCTTTAAATAGCCCTAAACCTTTAAATAAGTCCTAAAAATCCTAAGACACAAATCTAGCACCAAACATGAAGTCACAATGGAAAAAAATTGAACTAATTTTAAAATTGATTTTGGGCTTAAAATTGATAATATATATCTAAATAGCAAACCCTTGTTTGGTTTCCCTAGGCACTATCAGTTGGTCATGAGGATTTTTGACATTTTTAATAGTTGTTATGTCATACATTAGGTTTCTAACACTTCACTCAAGACCTATTATACATGTATTTGTATGTAAAATCTTTTTATGACACTTATTTTACCATTTTATGTATAATTTATGGCTCATTTTATTAATATAGGGTGAGGGTTGCTATTTTCTTGGATTTTATTAGCCTTGGGCATGCATATATTTGGTTTTCCTTTTGCTAGAGACAAAAATATCATTTTTATTATCGATTTTTTATCATTTTGGAGTTAATATTAATCATATTTGAGGTTTCATGCCAAGTTTTTCTTCTAATATGAGGGATTGGTTTTGGAACGATTTTTTATTTGATGATTAACTAAGTGTTTTTGACCTATAAATCTTTTAAAATATAATGATTTTACTCTTTTGTGATGGCTTGCAATTAGGATACTCAATGAGATGAATATTTAAAATTTTCTTGCCCATGAAAATCCACCAAGCCCTAGAGGATGGTTTTGATTAAAAGAGCATAATTATGCCACATGGTTTTAATTCATAGAATGATCAAATGATTCCACATGAATGTTAGATAAGTAGCTAGGATTTTCATTCATTTTTTATTATCTTGATTGTTTAAACTTGATTTTACATCATTTAGGAAGATTAGTACAATCATAAAGAGGATTATCTTGAAAGGTTTAAGGTTGATATTCATAATTTGATAGACATACAAAATATGCAATGGTTTCATAATATCATTCTTAAAGGTTTTCATGCCATCCACACTTATCCAAAGCTTATGCTAAAATAAATAAGTCATATGCAAGTCACTAAAAATTGCCAGCTTTCTATCCTTAGGACTGGGTGATCCCACAACAATGAGTCCCATTTCTAAGACATCCTGATTTTTTCTTGAAATTACATATTGTTTAGAAAATTTAATGATTTAAGCCTTGAGGGGTTCCATCTAAAGGGTCTTAATTGAAGAGGGTTAGATAATACCCCCTTAGATCAAACCCCCTTGGATAGAACCCCTCTAGTCTTAAGCATACCCACAATGGAGTCTCCTTTGCACCTATCAAAATACTAACAAAAGAACACTTTTTCTTTACCTTTTGAGGGATCAAATAAAGTCATTTATAAATTATGTTTTTTAAGTATGTAACCCTTATTATAGTCTTTCCAAAAAGTATAATTTTGAATATTTCTAATTTTATTATTATATTTATTTTTAATTTCTTGTGAATGTAGGTTTTTCACCAAACGTCAAGTTATTTGTTTCACACACAGAAAAATAGATAAACAAATTCTAAAAAATATTTATGTCCTAGGTATTGATGTCCTAGTTTTAGCATAAAAAATTAAATTTTCATAATATGAAACAAGTTATGTGTTATGACATACACTTATGGCCAAATTATAATTGAAAAATATCCATGCACTAGATATTATTGTTACAAATATATATTTTAAAAAATATTTTTTTCCTTTCTATAAAAAAATTAAGCATTAGGCCAATCGTGGCATGGTGTGATGGTTAAGTTGTTGTGTTGTTATTCTCACCATCAAGGTTCAAACCCCATTGGGGTGTAATTGTTGAAAATTTATATTGGGGATGAGGTCCCTCGTTTGTGACCTCACTGGTTCATAGCTCCAAGTCAAAAGAATTTACCCCTCTTTTAAGAAAAATAAAAAATAAAAAGAATATGCATTACAATATAGATGTCACTACTAGAATGGAGTGAGCGGGAGCAACGTGCGAGAGTAGGAGCGGGGGTGTGGATTTGAAATTTTCTGATGAATGAGATGGAGAATCAGACGAAGATGGCAATATAATCTCTGGTGTTTTGTGCTTCTTCCTCGTATCTTGGTGTTGGGAAAGTGTGGCCAACTCTTTCTCTTAGCTGCATTCGGGGAGGAAGTTGGTTTTGCGGTGAAGCTTCATGTTCTGTTGAGGTTTCCTAATGTTGCTCAGGTCTGGTGGCTTTGTCTACTTAGCATGGGGCTATTTGGTTGGCTTCACATTGTTTCTCTGGGGTACCTTCTAGTGCTGAGGGTGCTATCTTTGTGCTTCAAGCAATTGTCTGGTGCTTTGTTTGTGTTGATTCTCAGGGAGTTTTGGCACCTCTCCTTGCTTTTTTTCTCTCTATCTGGGCCACTACTTGGGAGGTTGTTTATATGGGAGCAGTCAAGTTTCTCTCTCAAGCGATTTGGTAACTTCGTTCCCTTTTGTTCCCTAGTTGTTGAGAGGGGAGTGACTTGTTCTTGGCATTGGTGTGTACAGGCCTCTCTAAGTGGGATTGACTCTTTCTTTGGAGATTGTTCATTTTGATTTTTGAGCATAATGCTTAGCCCCAAGTCATGGTTGAAGATCCTTTTGTGTTGGGGGTTTTATTTCCTCTTCTTGCAAATATGCTTCTCCTCTTGGAAGGACTTAGCTACTAGGTCCTCATTGGTGTTTGGTGGGTTCCCTTGTGGGCTTTGTCCTTTTTGGGCCAAGTTCGGGATCTCTATGCTACTCCCATTTTTGGGCATGGGTTTGGTGGGTTTAAAGAGGGTGGGGATTTTTCTTATTTCTGGGAGCCCTGGTTATTTACAGTTCTTGTTTTTGGGAGAGTATGTTGTTTCTATATCTAATGTGAAGATGCTCAAGACCCTTTTTCAACAGTTATCTTCTTGTGTTAGCTTTGTGTTAAACCTTTTGTTTTCCTCAAATGTTCCCACCATTTTTTAGCATGATTTTTCTGGACACTAGCACACCACTCAGACGTCCACATGTTGCATTAGCATCCTATGAAATTTTAATATTCAAATGATAATTTATGATAATGTTGCCACTTTTCACCTACCTTGGTCGGTGGAAATGGCTCTGGATAGTTTGTAACAGCTCAAGAACCTTCTTTCCCTCCTTTTCTCTCTTTAAAGTGGATATCTTTTCACCTCTCTTGATCTCTCTTGGTATTTCTCTCTTAGATATTCTCTCTCATTCGAGCTCTTTTCTCTCCTTCTCTCAAGCTTGCACAACTCTCTCTTTCTCTCAAGCTCTCACAATGGTCTTTACATCTCTCTTGGCTCTCATGACTCTCTTTCTTTGTCTCTATCTTTGGCTTCTTCAATCCTTGTGGGTAATATCTATTTGTCTTATGTCTTTGAGCATCTTGGGATTTATCACATCCCTTGTACATATGCATTCTATATCTCGTCTATTTATCTTTTTTATCTATCTATCTATCTAGTTCTCTCTCTTTCTCTCAAGCTCTCACAACGATCTTTACATCTCTCTTGGAGCTCATGACTCTCTTTCTTTCTCTCTATCTTTAGCTTCTTCAAGCCTTGCGGGTAATATCTATTTGTCCTATGTCTTTGAAAATCTTGGGATTTATCACATCCCTTGTATATGCATTCTATATCTCATCTATTTATCTTGGGATTTATCACATCCCTTGTATATGCATTCTATATCTCGTCTATTTATCTTTTTTATCTATCTATCTATCTATCTATCTAGTTGTTTATGGAGGTGGAAACACCAAAATGGGGGTTTGATTGAGGCAAGCCCCTAAACAATGCTAACATTTTCTCTCGGTCTTATGTGTGCAAGTGTTGAAAACATTTCTTTGTTGGAGATTGCTTCATTAGTTGGGTTGTTGTGATCACTTTCTTTCTCCTCCTTAGTTTTATCATTTACATTTCATTTAGTTTGCTTTATTTCAGTTTTGTTATTTTTTGTTATCTTCCTTGCACTCTCAAAAGTTCCTAGCAATCTAAATAGAAGTAGTCACCATGTTGATAAGTAGGAGGTATTTTCCACAGCATGTCAAATTATGATGTTATCAGGATTCAACCATGTAGTTTTACGATTCAAACTCATTGACCCATGTTTCATGAGTAGTGGTTCACAAGAACCCATATATCATGATAATGAATGGTCCACTTAGCACTCATTACATCTAGGTGATGCTCATAGAGGTGAAGATCTAGGCCTTCTCGGGAGGTCACCCATCCCAGTACTACTCCAACTCAAGCACACTTAACCACGATGTTTTCCCCAAGGTTAAACCCACTTAGCTTGCAACCCCATTTGTAAAACCTTCAGAAAGTGTTGTTCCTTATGAACCATTCATTATAGAGCCCCTTTATTTTACATAGTGTGTCAAATTGTGATGTTTCTATCAGGATTCAACCATGGTGAAACCATATCTTAAAACTACATGGTTGAATCTTGATAGCAACATCACAATTTGACACGTTGTGGAAAATAACTCCTATTTATCAATTGATGAGCTAAAGGGGCTCTACAGTGAATGGTTCATAAGGCACAACACTTGCTGAAGGTTTTCTAAATTGGGTTGCAAGCTAAGTGGGCTTAACCTTGGGGGAAATTTCATGGTTAAACACACTTGAGTTGGAGTAATACTAGGATGGGTGACCTCTCGGGAAGGCCCAATGCTTCACCTTTGTGAGCATCACCTAGATGAAATGAGTGTTAAGTGGACCATTCATTATCATGAGATATGGGTTCTTGTGAACCATTTCTCATGAAACATGGGTCAATGAGTTTGACTCATAAAATGAGATGGTTGAATCTTGATAGTAAGGTCACAGTCACCATGTTGTTTTTTGGGATATTCTCCATTTTTGGTATGTATGAGATGTCAGCATGTCATAGGGATATTTGTACGCTGCATTGTAGTCCTTGGTTAAGAGCTTACATCAATTTGTCCAGAGAACCTTTGTGACCTACTCTTTTTTATTCTCGAACTCTCATCATTTTATCTTGTCACTTGAGCATAGATCCTTGAGGTAGTTGAGGACCATTTTCTCTTTGTAGACTCTTCTTGTTCTAATACTTAAGGGTATAAAATCCCCTCCTCTATAGTGCATAGGAGTTCAAATACGATGACCATGAAATAGGCCAAAATGGCCAAAATTGCTTTGCAAATATGCAATTTGTTCTGTAACACAAAAATAGAAGCCTTCCAACGAGGTTGAATAGGCCAATATTTTCTAGAAAAAAATAGTTTTTACCAAAATAGAAAATGGGTAGATTGGTAGAGGGTAGATTGGACCTCTACTAAAAAAACTCATTTTTTACTTTTGTACAATTGGCACAAAGGTTCCAAAAATTGCAAAAATTTAAAATTACTAAAACACAAAAGGTATTTTTCACTTCCCAAGCCTTCTAGATGCAATGTCTATCTATTTGGATCCATGATGCTTTGTTGATAGGGCTATGTACATGATTCACCTTGACATGGGAAGGAACATGGTATTATGGCTCTGATACCATGTTGGAGAATGCCAAGATCAAGAGCATGAAATAAAGTTCCACAAGTGAAAAAAGTAAGCACAATAGTATGTGTATCAATATACAATGAAGAGTGTATAATATAATAAGAAATATATGCATATATAGGCAAGGTAGATGAGATGAGAAGGTAAGAAACAATGATTGGATACCCCTCCAAATGTGCAACACTTGTGAGCTCACTTGACAAGTGTGTGAGGAAATTTGGCAAGTATGCATGCACTAGGCGTCTCAAGTGATGAAGACACAAGTCTTAATGCTATGAAGTGATACAAAAACTTCAAATTCCCTAAGTAGATACTTAAGCAATGTGAATATGACTCTCTAAAGTAGGCTAGAATCTAACTAGTTTGATAAAGTCACTATTTACACCAAAAACCAATATATCCATTGTTGAGGCTAAACTATGGGTAAAGACTTGTAATTTTAGATAGTTTTTTCTCTAAACCTTCTCTTTCTTACATTATCTTTTACAAAAAATTTAGATCTAGTTAGTTGAAGATTAAAAAAGGATTCCTAAAGTTGCATAGTGTTATTATAGAGTAGATATTTTTGGAATGTAAGTCAACATATTGTTGGTTATAGGTTGAAAGTGATATTTTAAGGAAATGTATTTTAGGATCATTTTAATTAGGTCTATTAAATCTAAAAATATTATTTTTATGTGTGCATAGTGTTATTATAGAGTAGATATTTGAAGAATGTAAGTTAACATATTGTTAGTTATAGGCTGAAAGTGATATTTTAAGTAAATATATTTTAGGACCAATTTAATTATGGTCTATTAAATCTAAAAATCTTATTTTTATGTGTAATTTGTGTTAGAAATTTTTTCCAAATCTTGCAAGCCCTTTGATGAGACAACAAAAAATGAATAAATTAAGATATCCAATTAGTCAAGACCTAGCTAAAAGGGACCTTAATGTATTCATTTTCCATCTTTGAATTTGATTCCTTTAAAGAGAGGTGTGAGTTCATCTTGAATTCTCATCTAAGTTGAGACATTTTAAAACACCCATCAACACTATGGTAAACGAATTAGATCTAGAAATGAAGTGGAAAGAGGTGAAATCCCAATTTCCCCCTCTCTCTTAGTTAATACTATAATTCATCTCTTCCTCAGTGACATAGATTTGTTACTAACAATCAATTCTATAAACTTCCATATCTATGATGAAGGTTCTTAGGAAATTTTTGATGGTATTGGTATGCCTTTTTAACCTTACAACTATTAAAATTAATGATGCTTTAATAATTTAGATGCATTTATACAACTTATATTTTATCACGAGAGCCAAAGGGTTGATTAAAAACTAATTGATCAGATTAGAAAATTTATAAAAATTGGCATTAAACTAATCTATTCATAATATAGGTGTTTTGAGGCTTGTAAATTAATTAATATCCCTAATCTCATTATCCATATTGTTAGGATTCATTCTTACAAGGAATTTGAAACTAATTCTTGAATTTGATTGTTTACCTCTGAGGTCTTTTTGTTGTAACTTAACCCATAGAAAAAATTTGGGGTGCACATCAAAGATTTATCCTAGTCTCAAGTCACTCAACCTATAAAATGGTTAAATTTTTTTTTATCAAGTTGATGTGACAAAGAATTCATTTGGCATAATATTTTCTTAGAATCTTTAGGAAATAAAGGGAGGCTAGTGGTCTAGTTTGAGTATATTACAATTGGAATGATACTTTGAAGCCTATACTCATTGCCACTACTCAACAACCTTAAAGGAAAGACCTTGTTCGGGATAAATTAGCACTTGATTAATGAGAAAGAATATCAACATTGTATAGAGAAAATTGTGGAAGACGATGATCTCATCGTTCAAATTCTTGATAAGAAGGAATCTAACATGATGCAAAAAAATTTAAATTATGATCTAGCCCAACTCCATAAATACATTTACATCTCCTAAATTATGGGAAAAATATCAGTAAAGTATGGAGCTATAATTAAGTAAAAAGGAAGGAAGGCTAAAGAAAAACCTGTGATGAGAAGGCCATGATTTAGTTGATGACATCTCATATTAGACAATGGATGCACTCCTCACTAGAAGTAGGAGGACGTTTTCTAAAGAACTATATTGAGGTTTTATATCCCTCTTTTTTGTTAACGATTAAGTAGCATCCTAAAGTAGTAATTTTAGGTGTTATTTATAACTTCAAAAAAAACTTGGTTTCTCTTCATTAGCCTCTTGTAATCTCTTTTATTGCCTCTAGCTTCTTTATCAACATCTTGTGATCTATTCATTAGCCTTGTGTTGTCACTTGATCAACAACTTGGTTTCTCTTTGTCAGCTCTAGAACTTTTTGAGCATTCAAGTTATAGAATACCTAGTCTATTTCTTTTTTTATTCACTTCCTAATTTTTTTCTAGAGCATAATTATTTTATTCATTTTTAAAATTTATAAAAAAGGGAGTAAACCCTTATCCCAAACTCTATTAATTATAAGAAAGAACTTAAGGAGAATGTATTCTATATAATTTTATTATGACATTATCCTAGGTTTGTTGCATGCTTGCTTGATTTCCTTGATTGTTGTTCCAAAGCTGTTGAATTAATACAACTAAGGATTTGACAAAGGAGAATGTGACCCTCATTTTTTAGAAGATTTTCAAAGGTATTCATAAACACCAATGGTCCTTAGATTTATACAATAAATAATCAGAGCCAATAGATCTTAACACTCCATTTCCTACCTATGTTGTCCTACAACTTACGATTCATATCCATTCTCATGGACATCATATTCAAATTCATGCAAGCCAATCAAATCAATCATGTGAGTAAACCCTAAATTTTTGGTTGTGGCAATTCAATATTTTGTATCTTCAACATCATCTAACCTTATTGTTGGAATCTAACAAGATATCACATTTACATTACATAATTCTATATCTAATTTAGCATTTATTGTTTCGAGTCGCAACTCTCAACTCTAAAACTTCTAATAGTATGGTTTAAATAATTGTCTTCAAAGATTTTTATACAAAATGCATGTATTCCCTTACAAATAAAAGATAACAAGTGTATTGCAATAACTAGTCCTTACCGTTGCAACATGTTATAAATTATAGTCGATAGTACTAATAAATATTGATTGTTACACTTACCTCCCGTTCCTACTAAACAAAAAAATAATTGACTTATATGTTCAAATGTGTCACGATGAAAATTAGAGTATTATTTGTATATGTTGTAGTTGTGACGGTGCTTATATTATGCATATATTCGGAAAAGGGGAGGTCGTAGCTAAATTTGGCAGTCGTCTAAAATCGTCTGCTACTTCCCTATAGAAGAGAAAAGTCAAAGAATGCATAAAATATTCACATTACACCAGAAACGTCAAAGCGACAACGTAAAAAAAAAAATTTACAGCTTCTCCGACAAAAGGGTAAACTTCTCAGTTCCAGTGAGTTAAAAATTATCTAACACAAGAAAGATCGAATTTGATATTTTGACAGATACCATTTAACAAGATCTGCAAATCAATTCGTTAATCATCGTATAATTTGATCCTTTGGGATTTTTAATTGTTCTCCAACTTTTCTTCCTCATAAGATTCAAACTTTTTTGTTAAAAAACCAATCTTCCTCTCATTAAAGTAGAGAGGAAAATGCTGGCCAATTGAATAAAGTGAATCTCTTTCAGAGAAAACGAGGCATGAAGGCCTGGCACGATCAAAAAAATAGTGAATACCATTGACGACTACGTCTTGCTTTCCATGTTCGCCCACCTGGACAATTGGGCGCAAATTTTTGCATGCTGGTCAGCGGTTTTACACGTTTGTCGGGGTTCACAAAACTCCTGAGCAAAGTTGAAAATTGTTGGCATAAAAGTCTAGAAATTGAAGAGATAACGGAGCATGCGGCGGCGCTCACGTACCAAGTCTCTTTCTCTAGAGAAACAAGATGCCAAAAGGATGTCAGGCGTTGAATTTATATGCAACAAGTTCGATATCATGTTCCCACGGTTATCTTCACAAGTCTCTGGTTTTCACGGTTTGGTTCAGGCTTTTCTATAATATATCATTCTTTATGGACTATAAGCATATGTGAAGCAAATTTTAGGTGTGAGTCCCTAGGGTGAGCAAATGAAAAGGCACCTTGTAATGGGTTCTGTGCATAACGATAATGATGGTGACCATCATCAGGGTATTAATTTCAGAAAAATGAGGATTTTGGAAGGTAGGCTTGATGCTGTTATGGAGATTGGTCTGGGTCTTAGATTGGAAGATGATAATGTTGATGGGGACGAATCTGAAATCAAGAAAATGGTGGTGAGGAATTCGGTGGATGATTTAGAGCAGGTAGAAAAGAATGTTCAGGAAGAGGAGGGTGCAAAAGCTATGGAGGCTTATGATTGTGAGAAATTCTCTACGTCTGTCAGTGATTGTGATATTATTGAGCAATCCAAGGTGTGTTACCCCTCTTGAGTTTTTATCTAAATCAAGAAGTTTTAACATTTTACGTATTGGGTTTGCACATGTAGTGTTTTTAATAGCTTAGGTGTTTAGATCATTTAAGGGTAATTGATTGTTAATGGGGGTTTTAGATCCTATAAACATATAATCAAGCTCCTCTTATTTCAGAGATCTTATAATGGTCTTTCAAATGGGTTGTTTCTTTAACAGTTTTTTTTAAATTTGTCTTATCACATCGCCCATCAATTGATGGCAGGCCTTGGCTAGTAAAAGAGATTAGTTTTTCTTCTTAATTAGAAATCAGTATTGCCAAGATTCATCTCGGTCGAGGGGAGTGTTATATCCAAGCTAATGTTCAGTTGAACTAGCTGGTAAATTGGGATTATCTTATTTTTGTTTTTCTTCTTAACTGGAAATGAGTATTCCAAAAGATCTATCTTGAGAGGAGTGTTATTCAAGCTACTGTTCTCTTAAACTATGCAATTTCCATCATAACATGGGTAATCGTGCATGCTTCTGTGTGATCTATTATCAGAAAAAGAAAAGTGATCCGAAACGTCGATTCAAAAATAATATCTACAGTTGATTTCGAAAACAATCTTATATAAATAATGGATGAACAGTTAAAAAAACTCTGCCAACTAGTTGAAAATAAAAATCATGTGGGTGTGCAGATCCGAAGCCATAAGGATGATCGAGCATCAACTATAGATGATTGTAACTCACCACAGAAGCCTATTGAAGGAACTCAGGTAATGGTCGATCCTTCATTTCTTCTTTCAATCTCTATTTCACAGTGGCCAAAATAATTATTGTTTGTATGAGTTTAATTATTGCTTCTTGTGTGTGTGAATAGCTTGAGTCTCTACATGCAGTAGTAGACCAGATAAAAGAGGAAAACAAGAAGTTGAAACTGGCTTTATCTGAAATAATGGATAACTATCAAAATCTTCAGACGCATCTGGTGAGAGTTACACAGCAAGCACAGCAACGTGAAAGCAATTCACAGCCGGAAGAGACTCCAAAGGTGAGCATTGATAGAATGCAATATTAGCCATTAATGTTCAAATTAATCATAACAAACAGAAAACTCAAAATTACAGATCGATTCTGTTTCAGGAACCAGAAAAGTGGGAAGAGTCAGAACTTGTAGCTCTGTCCCTTTGGACAAACGTCTCAACGAAAGCTGCTATGGAAGAATCTGCAGGCAGAGAAACTAAGAAAGAGGTTGTACAGAATATAAAGAGGCCACAAGAGCATCTCAAAGGATTCGATCTGAGTTTAGCTTTCAAGGATGAAGAAGAAACAAGTGAAGAAAATAACAAAGGGAGCATCTCTCTAACAAGTAGCCTCGCTAAATCAGAGGAAGGATTGATGAAGTCATATAAAGCTCTCAAGAGCTCAGGCGAGAATCCAGAAGCTGCACCTGCCCTTAGAAAAGCCAGAGTGTCTGTACGTGTTAGATGCGAAGCCCCAGTAGTAAGAACAAGCTCCATTGATACTTTTCTTTGTTTTATGCGGATCTAAACAATTAGGGTTGGGTTTAACCATCATTAACAATAACACCCTTTTAGTATAAATTAATGCAAACTCTATATGGTTCATGGATAACTAATTTGACATAATGATTGCATGGTTGTCTTTTTGAATTAATTTGCAGTCAAATAACTTTTACTTCAAATAAATATCATTTAAATTGGACCAACAATCACTTTCACATTAGGTATTTTGTTTTTCTATATTACTTTTACAGTTCCATAGACCAATTTTAACCCTTCTAAAACTTTAATATCATTAGGTTGTCCTTTGTTAATAAAATACTGTTCACTGGCATTCATGTTTCAGATGCAAGATGGGTGCCAATGGAGAAAGTATGGGCAAAAAGTAGCCAAGGGCAATCCCTGTCCCCGAGCTTACTATCGCTGCAGTGTGGCCCCCGGATGCCCAGTTAGAAAGCAGGTAAACTAAAATTTACAGATACCTTTCCTATTGCAAAATATCTGTGTTCCACAAATTTTTGGGTGGTTTTCAGTTGATTTGATTTCAGCAAGTTTCTTTGGCTAGTTCTTGTTATTTCGTCAATCTATGCTACTGAAGGAGGAAAAATAAAAGATGAAGATGACAATGGGTGGGACCCTCTCATGGATCAAGATCCTCCTCCTCCCCATTCTACTATTGCTGCTTTATTGCTGCTTTAATTGTCTAATGACTTTGTTTTTGTTTTTATGTTTTATATTCCAATCCTGTACTCGAAAACGTGATTTTATATCCACCCATTTTTTAAATATGAATGATATTATTTTATAAACGATAATTTAAACACTTATTCAATAAAACATAAATACATATAATTGATAAGTTATACCTTACTGTGGTGCAGGTACAGAGATGTTCGGATGACATGGCTATACTCATCACAACATACGATGGCAGTCACAACCATCCACTTCCTATTGCTGCCACTGCCATGGCATCCACCACAGCATCAGCAGCCAGCATGCTTCTCTCTGGTTCCACCTCAAGCATGGAAGCCATGATTGCCAATAATCCATACAGATCTAACTTAAACCAATTCCTTGCCTCCAATCCCACCATTAGTACCTCAACTTCCTTCCCCACAATTACATTAGATCTCGCCAACAATCTCACCTCACAGCTAAACCTACACGGTTCAGTGGCAGGACAATCGTCATCCACATCACTGCCTCCAATTTCCCCTCTTCTATTCCCATACCCATCTGCAGGATCCAACTTGCTTTCCACCCCTTATCGTCCTAACACAATATTTCATTCCAACCAATCGATCCCAGCGGTTCCCAGTTCGAATCCCTTGAACAATGCTCACCTCAACTATGCCCAGCCTCATAATCCTGCATACAACAAACCTTATTCATCAAATTCAACTACAAACCACGACCTTGTTAGCCAGATTTTGCAATTACAGCACCAAACTTCTCTTGATTCATCACCCAACAGTCCCGCTGCAAGAGCCATTCAAGGAGCTCTATCCAGATATTCCAGTCAACCATCAATTCAGAACATTACTCCAACTACTGCCGCCATTACTTCAGATCCTAAGTTTTCAACCGCTCTTGTAAACGCCATAGCCTCCATTATCAGTAGTCGAGGGATGCAATCCGGTGAGGGAGCAAGGAAAGCAGCAAATCATATGGTATCCAATGACGATCAGACAAAATGGGGAGAAACCATGTTAGATCCAGCTGCTTTGAGGGAAAGCTCCCGTCCTTCGCAATCCAATGTACTGTCTTCAGCTGCTTCTTAACTACTTTTATATTCGTGGACCTTGGTAAACTACCAAACATACCGTTTTGGCTTGAAAATCTATTTTTGAGGTAAGAGAGATATGTTATGGAGATTTATAGTTCTGCACAGCTGAAAGGAAGCAGTTTGGTTTTTTATTTTTATTTTTAAATTATTTGCAGCATCGGAAGCCCTAAATTAAAAATAGTTTGCAGGCTATTTAAATTCTTCCGTGCTGTGACACCCTATTATAATCCTCCATAAGTCTAAAACTATTGTGTATTAAAAGTTAAACGAGCTATATGCAAAATGTTATGAGCTATATGTATATTTTGATACAATGGATTCATGTTGTGCTTCAAATTCGAGTTTTTTTTAGAATGATTATTCTTTGATAATAAGATGATTTCTTGTTAATTTTAGATTTATTTAATTGTACAGACGGTTTTTTTTAAATATCAAGACAACAATAAATCACATAAACATGTATCAAGTTGGTTCCTAATGGTTAGTAAGAAAGACTCTAAATTGGAAATTTGAATTTGAAAAATTGGAGTCAATCTTGATCCCCTCGAGATCAAACTTGAGCACCACAAGATTGAGCTTGAATAGAGAAATCTAAATTTTGGGATTAAGGATAGGTTCATGGAATTCTAGGCTCATGATAAGGTAAACATGTAGAAATAGATATAAATGAGGTTGGGATAATGTAGGATTCATCGAAATGTAAGTGAGAGTAAATGGGTATGTTGTTGCATATCCTTTCATAGTTACAAACACTTCATATTGGGCCTTCTAATGTTGCTTCTTCATCTTCTTGCAATACTATGTTGCAACATAGTTTTTAATAGACATGCCACTCCTCTCCCTTATCAACATTATGGGGGATATTTTACTATTTGTACTTTTGATAATGCTTCTTTGATTTTTTCTTGGAGTAACATGTATCTAGTGCATCTTCCCGCATATTAGGTGGATGCATTGGCTAGTTGTCTATGCATTCTTATGAGATGGAATGCGTACCATAAAGTCACTTCAATATACTTGTTTGTATAAGCCACCTCCTTTAGTTGATCAACATATGAGTCCAATGGCACCTACATTTTTTACTACCAAATTGTTGCCTTGTTGCATATATTGGTGCAAATTTACTATTTATGCATTGTTTGAGTACTATTATTTCCTCATGCTTATGTATATTTATGCGATATTTATATATTTAACTATAACTGTGCATTATTTGAGTTACTTTGTTGTATTTCTCATGTATTTTTATTTATACCTTCTAAAGGACATACAATCTACTAAGAGGGGGGTTGAATCAGTAAATTAAATCTATTTAAAACTCTTAACTCAATCACACATATCAGAGTGCTTGAAACTTTACTACCACTAATAAAACAACACCAAGAGCACACATTCACACAATAGAACCCCAGATATACGTGGAAACCCAAGATGGGAAAAACCATGGTGAGTATAGTTGTTTGGATCTATTGTCCAAATCCAGCCTCACAAAGCAAGAATATAACAAGTAAATTTTAAAATATGAAGTAGGCACCAACCTACTAGAGACACCAATCTCCAATTGTATCTATAGGAACCAACCTACTGGAGACGCTAATCTCTAAAACACATAAGTAGAACACCAATCCTACCAGATTACAAAGATAGAGCTTGTGGACCTCCAATTTCAAATGAACACATCTCATACACTTCTAAATTGGCTATAGACACTCCTCCACACTCCTTATGATCTTCTGATAATGGCACACACTTTCAAATGCAACTCTTCTTGAATTACCCTAGCTTCACAATCGTCTGGTATATTTACCACCTTCTTCAATAATAATTTGTATTGTGCATCCTCACAACTAAGGAATATACACATGACATTGTATTAACACTCTTCCATGTTAGCTAGGGATTCACAATTAGCTAGGATAGCATAGGGTGGACCTAAATTCAAATTACATGAAATGTGTAACAGGTTGGTCCAAAAATAAATTTTATTGCCACCAAAAGAACATGATGCCATGTGCTACAACAAGGACCTTAACCAAGTCCTATCTTAACACCCCATGCTAGTTTTGAATACTGCATGCTACTAGTCATTACCACATAGGTCTCAAACACTGACTAGTTGACAAACAAGCATAGAGAACCTTATGTCACTACAATCATTTTGCATAAAGAACATATCCTCCAGAAACTCAAGAGTATGATAGAACATGTGTAGACATACCCTCCTTCAAAATCGCAGAGCCAAACTTGCCCTCTGAAAGAAATGCTGACCATAATTGTATTGCCAAAAAAATCTATGTCCTGAGAAACTGAATTGCAACATTCTAGTGCAACCTTCCAGATCACTTCTATCATATAGTGAATAGAAGAACATGAGTAAAAGTACAAAGTTGTGTCACACTTTTTAAAGTAAATGACCAACACTAATCCAAACTTGAATCACTAAAAAGTGACATATATGTTTTGAATCTTGAAATGATGTAGCTAATAAAATTTATTTATTTTTTAGTATATTTTATGTTTGTATTTTTTACAAAAAATAAAAAATTATTTGAATATATTTTTTATAAATTGACACTATAATTTAGTTGCTAAAAAAAGAAGTTACATGAAGCATCAATCTTTATATAATATTTTTTTAATATTTTTCCTTCAATTTTTTTGTGTGTATTTATATCTTGAAACTTTAGTGCATGGATATATTTTTTTCAAATTTAATAATAAATATTTTCAAATAAATATTGAAATGTGTGTCAGGTACTAAAACATAGTTGTTTCCATTCGATGTCAAATTCCATATTATCTATTTATCTAAAATGGAAAAAAAATTATGCGATCCTGCTATAGATTCTTTATCTAATGCATTATATTTTTTCTATTTTTTATTAATTTTTACTATTTTTCTTTGACATGGTAATCAACTGAATATTTTTGTTGATAACCTGTAAATTTTAGTAATAATAAAAAAGAAAATATAAATACTAATTAGATTATTAAAATATATATTTTGAAAACTACACTTATGGATCTACAAAAGGGTATTTTATATTTTTTTTTAAATGTTATTTACATGAGTAGAAGTTGTTGAAACATCATTTTTTTTAAATGAATCTTTTTTTTTGGTAAATTAGCCTCAAGGTAGTGCTACATATGCATTTTTCCAACAATTTTAGTTGGAAAATTTGTGGACATATCTAACTTAGCTGGAATGAATCTTACAAGATCATATGTTTGACCAGAATAGATTTTTAGTTAGAAATACTTAAATTCACTTGTGTTGATGAGTTGTCCAAAAGTGTAACACAACTTTGTACTTTTACCCGAATGCATGATATTGCAAACATACACATAACTCCTAATAACCAATAAAATTCTAGAAATATAACTAGCAACATTTATTTCTTGAGCTCCAAATGATGTGACAATAAAACTACCAACACGACAAGGTATGCTAGCTTAACTCCCGAAAATATAGTGCCACCTCTAATCATATATAATTTGACATCAATACCAACCTCTATTTAACAATCTTCCCTTTTTTCATTGATGAAAAATAACAAAATATTGGCCACCCATGAAACCATCTAAACACACATGAAGACAAGTCTAACGTGTCAAGACCGAGTTTCGCATTCTCACTCCTTAGAAAATATAACATTTTTAGTTTCATTTTCCCCCCTTTGACATCAATGCTAAAGTTCAACACTACCCCTTTTGCATTTCCAGTACTTTGCACAATTTGTAAACTTCTTTCTCGCATTGACTCCCCTTGATTCCATACCATGATGCTACATAAAACATTCTGCAAGACCACCTAGCCTTCTTGTGGTAGGGAGACAAATCTCACCCTTTGTTGAATACACACAAGACAACTGAGGAGGGGTGAATCAGTTGTACATTTAAACCCTCATAAACATTCAGATCCACATCAACCTAATTATCCCTTAATTTGTTAAAATAATTTAGCATGAAAGCAAATAACAGAAACTAAAACACGTCAACACCATGCACAATAGAACACTAGATTTATGTGGAAAACCCAAGAAGGGAAAAACCATGGCAAGAATTAGCTCACAATATAAAGTAATTGCAACATCGAATACAATAGGCTCACTACCCAAAAGAATTAAGGGCTCTCTACTAGATTACAGAAAAGAAGAAAGAAGAATTTTATAGTGAGAAATACATCTCAATGCAACAAAAAATTCCACCACAACATCATCAACACATTCACAACATCTCAAAATATTGTAGACACCTTCTCACTATTTCCGATTTTCTAACTCATTAAGCTCGCACTATACTTCACAAATCCATACTTCACAACTCTGCACTTTGCATCACACTTCATAACACAATTATCCATCAACTCAACACTTATTTATGTTGGAAATCTGGGGTCTTGCAACATGAGAATGAAGTGTATACAGATTGATTTGGTTGTTCTTGTGTTGTCATTGATGTCAACATGGTAACAACTGTATGGGAAGCTTATTTGGTATATTAGAAGTATTCTTTGCTAATGAACCAGTGTGTTGGTTTTGAGTCAAGAATTCACCACAAGAAAAGATATGACTTTGATATCTTAATATTCTTATTATGACTCATTCAGATAGTTATATCCAAGATCTTGAGAAGTTTTGTGTTGAGAGAAAATTTTTATCATTGACAGAGTTTAACTTTGTACACTACAATTTTTTCTCTACTTAGCATATCAATGTGGGAGAATCTACATTTTCTTAAGAAGAACAATTCAATGATGTGATTCTAATGGTAGTCTCTATGTTGTTAATGTGATGAGAAACTAGAGTAATGTCGGATCTAGAAGGCGTTTACTTTGAGAAGTGAATGTTGGTTTAGATTTTTTGTGTTTAGGTCCTAGTCTTGGCCGACCTAACATATGACATGCATTACGAAGATTAAATATACTTTATAGATGTTTTCTATAGATCTATTTCAACTGATATGATGCACTACATGGATAAAAATGTTTTAAATCTTATATAGTCTCGACAAGAGTATTTTTTATTGGATTGTTTTCATCTAATTAGCCTAACCTAACTAATGAATAAGATATACTTGCATATATATATATAAGACTCTTTAAAGAAGATGTAAGCAAGAGAAGAGAATGGAAGAAGAAAGGAAGTGTGTGAAAGAAGAGAGGTTCATCAAGGGTGAAGAGGATTAAGGAATATTTGAATATGCGAGCCTAAATTATTTATCAGTTGAGGATCATGATAGAATTGTTGAGTGTCTATTGTGCGAAGTAGTAATTCTTATTCAGAGCTTCATTGGAACTAAACCCTACACATAGAAGGTGTATTCCATCAATTCATACTTTTGACAGTGAGCCATAACTTTTGTATCTTGGCGGTTAGCCATCTTTTGTATTCAGGTTTTTAGCCTTTCAAGGACAGTGAGTCCTAGAAGTGAGCCATGTAATATACTGTATTCGGATATAATATATTGTGAGCTAATCCTCGCCATGGTTTTTTCCATTTTGGTTTTTCCACGTAAAAATCTTGATGTTCATGTGTGATGATGCATTATCTTGATTCCATGTTCTCTCTTGTTGATTCTGTCATATTTGTGATAATGTTTAAATGGATCTTATGTTAATGGTTTTATGGAATACTAATTCACCCCCCCCTCCCCCCCTCTCAGTATTCTAGATATTCAACAATTGGTATCAGAGCATGTTTCCTCTGAAGAAGCCTAACAACTTGAGGAATGTCTTAGAATTTGAATATAAGAAAAAAATTCCTCCAGAACTGATCTCGATTGGACATTCAGAAGAAAATGAAGATCTGAAGAATAAGCTGAAGGAAGCAAATTATTGTATCAATAATTTGAGGCTTGAAGATATGAAGAGACTGGTGTTTAAAGGAGCACATGATGATATCATCGGATTGCTGCAAGACATGGATGAAAAGAAAAGAATTGAAGACTGTCAAAAAGATGAAATTCAAAGGAAGGTGGATGAATGTGTAAAGCTTAAGCAATGAATAGAAATTTTGAGATCTAATCTGGAAAAGGAAAAAAAGACATGAGGATAAATTTAAGACAAGCACTACAATGCTTGATGAGCTGATTATTTCTTAAAGACCTGCAATGAATAAAAGTGGTTTAGGGTTTGAAGAAGGACAGAGTTCAAAGATAAAGCAACCTCCTGACAAGAAGACTCAATGCAAAGATGGACAATTAAAGAATCATAGAAGTAATACTAAAAGGACTCCCATCAAACAACCTAATGCTCAAAGGTACTTATCTTTTAATGATGTTTGTTATTTCTGCAATAAATTTGGACATAGGGAAAAAGATTGCAAAAGTAGGATGAATGATGCTTTATCATTCTTCGGCAAATATTTTAAGTGCAAGAAGGTTGGGGATAAGGCTATGGAATGTAGAAATAAAAATTTGAACAAGGCATCTCCTAATTGCAAACAAATTCTTCAGTGATAGCTTTTTCAATAATCTAATGAAATACAAATGCAATTTAAATGATAATATATGAAAAAATGACATCTTTTTTTAGTGCAATTTTGAATGAAATATTGATCTAAATGACTTAAACACACCTTAATGTAAGATCTTATGCAAAATGTATGAAATTGTTTTGGATATTTGTGAGTTTAAATAATGCAAACATGCAATATGTAACCCTAAATAAAATGCAAAGAAAGATTATGCAAAATCTAGATCTAGGGTTTCAAGAATCTCCAAATCAAAAAAGTATGATGTAAGAAAGTTAGATTCACCAAAATGAATTGTTGGGAAAGAGGTTTCTTAAACAATAAGTGGGTGTCTTCTCTATGTGTCTTTACCTAAGGGAATTTCATTAGGAAAGAGATCGCAAGGTCTAAAGATTGACTTTCAACCTCAATGGTGAGTCAATCAGACCTAGATCTCAATCTTTAAGACAATAGGATAGATCAAAAACCAAATGTAATGCTCAAAATAAATGAATTGTAAGACCTAACACATAAAATGAAAATTCCTGAAAGTACAAAAATTGAAACCACAATTAGATCTGAGAAGGGTTTGGACACATGAACCTATCACCAAAAGCTGGTTTTGAGACCTATTGAAGGACATATTCTCCCTAGGGCGAATGGGTCCTGGTTAGGGCTTTTGGAAAAAAAATTGGTAGTCCTCTTATGTTGGATTTTAGCTTCTATTTTGCATAGATCCCACTGTTAGAAATTCAAAAAAAATTGTAGCCTAGCTTGTGTGGCTTGACAACAATGATGACAACTTATGCAATAATGCAAAATTTATCTTCAAGATCTTCAATCATTCTTCAACCTAAAAACTGTACATGTGCACAAAGAGAAAAATTATTTTTTTTGAATGGGGATTTACCTTAGTCAAACCCCAACTTTGGTAATTAAACCAGGTTGTTGACAATGGAGAAGGAAATGATGAATGAACACTTGATTGTTATAACTCACTAAACCTTCAATGGCTTCCCTTAGAGGACTAAATACAAACACATCTCTCCAAGGAACTTGATATTTCTTTGCTTGATAGATTTAGACACTTTAAAATGCTTGGATGCTTTAGGATCAACAATGCATATCAGCCTTCACAAGATGGCATGAACACACATAAGCTTGAACATGATGTTAGGACCTTGAATACTGCAACAAATGACTAATAAATTTTCTCTTGAATGCTCTTGACAATAATATTTTCTCCTAGATTGATCTCATAAAGTGTGTTTCATTTCTAGATAGATTTTGAATGATAAAAAGACTATGTATCTATAGGTGTTTTTCTAATTTCTCAAAAATTAGATTTTAAAAGTTGACACTTGCATATTGTATTTGAATCATTAAAATTCTACTAAAAATATACTTTAAAATGGGTCTTAGGACTTGAAGGGCAAAGGGTCCTAGCCTATAAGTCTAGGAAACACATCTTCCAAGGTGATTAAAATATTGATTTTATGAAGTAAATGTTGGTTTCCCTTTCAAAAAATAGGAATAATAAGGCTTTGGAATACATAATTTGGAAAATTATAAACTTAATTAAGTCCAATAAATTAAGGAACCCAAACATAGTGAAATTGTAAAGGTATACAATTTCCTACACTACAAGAGATTATATTCAAATGTGTAGCTGAGTTAGGGAGTTGTCAAAGTTCCTTGTGATAGTCAAAGTGACATATGCCTAGCAAAGAACTAAACATTTCATGCAATAATGAAACATATTTATGTCCATAACCATTTTTTTTAGAAATACTAGAGGATGTGATGGAGAAGCTAAAGAAAGTTGACACTTTTTGTAATGTTGTAGCTATATTGATGAAGTCATTGAGAATAGAGAATTTTGGGTGGTAATGTGAATGTTGGGCCTCTTGACCCATAGTTGATAAATTATTAGTATTCCCTTTTCTCTTGAAAGGTGTTTGATAAGTGGGAGAATGTTAAGAAATGTGTCTCAACTTTCATACTAATTTTAAGATCCAAAAAACATATTTTTTGGCTATAGAGGATATTTTAGCCCTAAAAAGGTGTTAAAATGGGTCATAACTAGTAAGCTAGTTTTTGAAACATAAATGGACTCAATCGATTTATTAAATCAAAATTGGCAGCCTCTAGAATTTGGGCCTCCCACATGAGAAATTGAAAAAACATATATGACACATAAGAAATTTATAAGAGTGAGTTATTCTTGTTAACTAACTTTTGATACATGTGTTATGGCACATCATAACACATATTTTAATAGAGATAATGGATTCAAAATAGAGCACCCAAGTTCATAATTATATTGTGAAGATGGGTAAACCTACAATACTGGTTTACAATTCCAGTGAGGAAGGAAAATTGCAAAAAATGCCCCCATGTAGAAAATTTTGGTTTTTGGGGGTTCGAACAAAATTTTGGTTCGAGTGAACCCAAAGGAGGTTTTCTCGACCTTCGATCAAACCTATTTAATGTTGGGTCCCACCATATTCCACATTTCATGAAGTAAAAAACAAAGGAAAACTTAGTGGAAAGGGGGTTCACTCAAACCTTGGTTCGAGCGAACCTCCAAGTGGGGTTCGCTCGAACCTAGGTTCATTTGAACCCCCCTTTTCCCCCCTTCTCCCCCTCTAGCACCAAATTTCTCTAGAATTTATCCCTGTGAAGCTCAAGTTGAGGATGAAAATGGAGGAGAATTCACAGACCCAACTGGATGATGGTAGTCCTTGGAACAAGCTATCCAACAAATATAATTTTAATATGTTTTGGTTTTATTATGTATTTGTTTTTTTAGGTTGATTAAACATAGGTTTTTCACCGAAAATCAAGCTCTTTGTTCTACACATGTGGAAAATATCATATTATTAGAAAAAACTTGAAAAATATCAGTGCACTAGACATTGAAATCCTTGATCCAACAAAAAAAAATGAAATCGATACATACAAAAGAATTCGTTGTATATAGTCTGTCGATGTCCAAATTGTAATTGGTCTGACTACGAAATTGATTAAGGAAAAATATTCAATAAAACACTATGAAACCAAATGAAAGTATCATAGTTACAAATCTAAATTCAAAAAAATTAGAATTTTATCCTTCATGGAGAAAAAGTTATGTTGTATACGATGAGCATCACTCCTTAAAAATGGTGTTTACTAAAAAACTAGTTTTTGAATGAGATGGAAAAAGAAGTGCAATCTAATTCCAAAAAATTTGAAAAAAAGAAATATTTAGAATTTACAAACAAAATGTCACAAATCACTAGTTTGCATCATCTTGAAATTCCTCACATTTTAGCCGCTATAGGTGCCTGAAAGTGAAGATTTAGTTAGTAAAAATCAGTTGAATGTCCAGTTTGGCCAAAAATTGTAAACCAATATTGTGGGATCACCCAAATATTATGGCTTGAGTGGAAAGAATATGGTATTTTTATCTTGTGGCCTCATCTTCACTTTTGGGCACCACATTTTGGGTGGAGTCACAATTTCCAAATTACCATTTGATGGTTTCATATATTTTTTCTCTTGTGTATTGGGTGCTTGAAATAGAGGTTTTATAGTGAATTAATATCACTCATCCTCTCCACTTTATGGAATTGGTTATAAAGATATTTCACTTATAAACTCGAGTACTATGATGCAATACAATTTTAGTTATGATGCTCCATAATGTATATATTCCTATAAGTACATATATATTGCTATCTAAATTACTTCAAGACTCTTGTTGTCGATACTCCTATAAAGGCTTAGACTTTGAAAGTTCATATTGTAACCATTACTAAATAATAAATTAATTTTATTTGGAGTGTGGGGCCTTTCCTTTGAAAGGGTTTTCCCTATTCACAAATAATTATGCTATGATATATTTATTTTGTTTTTACTTCCTTGGAACTATATGATTATTTAATTTTTGCACATATATCTCCTCATAGATTATCATAGAAAGTGTATTATGCACATTTTCTTCCTTTCAAAAGGAAGTTATTTTTAAGTAATCTAATGTAATAGTTATAAAAAGGAGATAAAAGTATTTATACTTTACCCAAACTTATGTGGATTATATCATAGTAGTGGTAGTTCCAATCAAAATTTAATTTGAATCCTTTGGTTTTCTTCTAGTCATTTATATGAAATATGTGGTTTACAATCAGGGAATCATTTTTTGTCATAAGAGTTGTTATCTATATTTTTTAGCATAAATTAAACCCTAATTTATAAAGAGAATCAAATAAATAACATGTTAGTATCCTTTCCATGTTATAAAAGGTAATTCTTGAAATCAACACAACCATCTATCGAAGCATGAAACAAGGGTAAATTATTATCAAATGTTAAAGTTGCAAATATCTAAGTAAACATATATGGAAAATGTAAAAGTAAAGATGGCTATTGTGAATCATATAATATAATCTCATTAATCTACACATGTAGATTTTGCATGCAAATTATTCAAAATTATATTGCAAAAACTATAAGCTTTCCAAAATCAATTGAACATTTCACATATTATAATGAATATATTCATACTATATTTTTTAATGTAATTATTCACACTCATTGGAAACCTTTAATTTATTTGAAATAATGTGAAAGTAAATATTGAGAGGTTAAGTGATTATATGAGATAGGTGGATTGTTTCACCTATTTACTATAAAGTAAGAACATTGTAAACAAAACTTTAGCGGGAAAGGATATTTAAGTTATTTTACATAGAAAATGTGCAATAAATTGCAACCAAGACCTTTGGCTTCTTCACATAAAATACTTGTATACGAAATGAAATAGAAACTTTATGCTTTAATTTTAAAAGGATGATGATCATTTTTTAACTTTGTGTCTACTCTACCTTCCTAATTTTGGTATAAATTTGAAGTTAATGCGAAATACATATGATATGTCTTTCCTTACATGCTTGGAAATATGAAAATTATTAAATTATTATTTTTATTTCAATCTCATATATTAATTGGTTGAACTTTATTTCTTTATTCTATGCTACAAACTTTTTCTCCTTTCTCCTTTTTTTTTCCTTTATTTATAAGGAATCCTAGGTTATTTTCTTAATATGTCTAAGGTGTCTTTGTTTTTTTTCTTTTTATTTTTTCACATTATTTTCTTATTTTATATTTTTTGATAAAAATCTATAAACACTTCTATCATATGAGGGATTCTCCTCTCTCAAATATAGATAAAATGATTTCATGATGATTTGTCTAATTGTTGCAAATATTTATCTTTGGTCATTGAGTGAGACGCTATTTTTTACAAAAAACACATTGACTCATCCTTAAGCTAGTGTGTTTTCCTTAATCTACTCTAAATCTATACACTTTAAAAAATTGGATTTAAGGTTTTTAAGGTTTTATAAAATTACATGACTAAAAATTCTTGCAATGGACAAAGTAATAAATATAGAAGTTCAATCAAATATTAGAACCTTTAATCAATCTAACACAAAGAGTAAATTAAGAATATAAATAAATTTAATTCTCTAATTTGTATATTGTTGTAAGGTGTGTGCCCTTGGTCTCCTCGTGTTGTGCAACGTAATGCTTAGGTTTGTGACATGGCTTAATCGCCTCCCATGAATTCATTAACTTTGATGGTTGTAGAAGGCATTAACAAGTCACTCTTTTGGTGCAACAACAACTGTTTGTGCAACAATTGGTATCAAAGCCTAGGTCATAGACCTTTTAACCCTTCACTTGCACTAGGGGGATTGTTGCAAGGTGTGCACCCTTGGTCTCCTTGTGTTATGCAATGCAGTGCTTGGGTTTGTGACATGACTTAACTGCCTCCCATGGATTCATTAACTCGAGTGGTTGTATCAAGCATTAACAGGTTGACATTTTGGTGCAACAACAAATTTCTATGCAACATAGACTACTAAAAAGTGATTTAGCAAATAAATAATCAAATTAAACATAAGAACACAAAAATGTGTTATACAAGAATTTTGCAAAATGTCAAAATTTCTTCCATCAATGAGTGATTTATAATTTATAGACCCATAACTTCCTTTAACCTTCATAACTTCCTCTTTGCAACATTAAAATAATAAATAAAAAGAAATAAAATATTTTCCCCATAATATAATTACACTCTGGTATTTAAACACTCAATTATAAAAGTATTATTTAGTAATATAAAATGGTTAATAACTATATTTCAGCTAAAGTTTGGCATACATATAGTTTTAATATCCATTTCACATTTATTTTTCTTTTTTTCTATCACTTTGAATCTAAATTGTTTTAGCCTCTTTCTCAAGTTGATATCCTTGTAGACTATCCAAAGCTTCTTTTAAAAAAATCAAATTTAGTCCATATGAATATCAAAAATGGATGTCTCTTGATATAATGGAACTCAAAATCTTTCTAGGAAATTTGTGATGCATATACAGCTACTCTTCAAAGACATCTAAAATAATTGCATCTTCACAAGATTGTTAATGGTTACTTTAGTAGTGCCAAATTTGATGACCAATGTTAATTCTTCAAAGAATAAATTAATTGAATTCACAAATTATTATTCATTGAGGAAGGAGCATGGGTTTTTCTTAGTGAGTTAAAATATCAATCAACTGCTACAAGGTGTGCGCCCTTGGTCTCCTTGTGTTTTTCAGTGTGACACTCGGGTTCGTGTCATGGCTTAAATTCCTCTCATGGATTCATTAACTCTGGTGGTTGTATTGAGCATTAACAGATCAATATTTTGGTGCAATGGCAACCATCTTTGTAATAATTGGTATCAAAGCTTGGGTCAGAGGTTTGAACCCCTCGCTTGTGTCAAGGGGGATTGTTGCAAGGTGTGTGTCCTTGGTATCCTTGTGTTATACAATGTAAAACCCGGGTTCATGACATGGCTTAACCACCTCTCATGGATATATTAACTCTGGTGATTGCATCAGGCATTAATAGGTTGATCTTTTGGTGCAACAACTATCTTTGCAACACCAATGTGTTATTATTGAGAGTTTTTGTATATTTCTTTTTGCACTCTAATAAGATTTTAATTCTCCTTTTTTTTATTTAAACCATTCAAGGGGAAGCCTAGGATCAATTCAATCAAGAATATCATTTGAAACCAAGATATAAAGATCTATTTCAACCAATTTTTAGAGCTTGGGAAAGTCATCTTCACCCACCAACATTTATTCCTCAAAATTTCCTTCCATTTTTCAAGGGAACTAGGATTTTTAGTGATCTTATAATATAATGAAATATATTCTTTAATAAAATTTGAACCTTGAGTGAGAATAGAATATTTCCATGACCCAATTTCTTGAATAATTCCTTGAATTTCAATGACAACTAAAAAAATTATGTCCAAAGTAGAAAAAGAAGGTGGTCTATGTGCAAAAGAATCAATTGAACCAACTAGATATTATATGTAGGTAATCAATTGTCCTACTTGAGTTTTTAATTGATCCTTTATTTGTTAGTCTTTATCCATTCTTTTTAAAATGGTAGATATTACTATCTATAAATTATATTTCTTGCTTCTATAGTTTGATGTCTAACACTAATTTTGGTGATTAGAAAGTCAAAAATTTGCATTTATCTCTCTTCTTTGTTAAAAATAGGACTTTTAATTTGTACAATTATTGTACCTTAAGAATCCACTTCTCTTTTCCTCTTCTTCATTGTATTGTCCAACCATCCAAGCACACATTTTTTATGCATCTGCCTATCAAGATGATTCGTCTTCGATAGTTATATTCTTAGGTGTATGTTGAGGTGAAGTTCCTTAGAGGAGGAGATGTGCACTAAGATGAAGAATTCTAAAGAGTTTTGGATGTATGAGAGAAAGGTGAGTATTTATGTAAAGGTAATTTTTATCATATAGGAGTTCCTCTAAGAGAAGAGATTTGATACTTTATAAATATGGAATTATCTTTTTGAAGGGGAGTCTCATTATAGAGAGGACAATTTTTAATAGTTAGTCTCTTTCCAAGGATGGGATCTTGAATTAAAGAAAATTACTTAGGTAAAGAGTGATCCCAAAATAGTGGTTTAAAATTTTTGGCCAAACTGGACACTGAAATTATTATTTTTAACTAAACCTTCACATTCGGGCACCTATAGCGGCTAAACTATGAGGAATTTGAAGATGATACAAACTAGAGTCTCATCATATTTTGTCTGTAGATTCTAAAAATAGGTTTTTCAAAAAAATGGAATTAGATTGCACTTCTTTTTCCATCTCCCATGAAAACTAGTTTTTTTCATAAAACAACATTTTTACAATGTGACGCACATCGTATAACGTATAACTTGTTTTCCATGAAGGATAAAATTCTAATTATTTCGAATTTAGATTTGTAACTCTGATATCTAGTGCTTCCACTTGGTTAGATATTTTTTTATTGTATATTTTTTCTTTAATCAAGTTTCAAAGTCAAACCAATTACAATTCAGACATAGCGCGACCATATAACCCGTAACATTTTTTGTATATATTGAAATTCAATTTTAATTTTTTTGTTGGATCAAGGACTTCAATATTTGGTGAACTCATATTTTTCAAAAAAAAAATTGGTAATCTGCTATTTTTCCACATGTGCAGAACAAAGACCTTCATTTTTGATGAAAAACCTATGTTTAATAAAACTAAGAAAACATATTAAAATTATATTCGTTGGATAACTCGTTCTAAGGACTAAAATTTTAAATAAATTCATCTGATCCCCCAAAAGGTAAATCAAAAGTTATTTTTTATCAACATTTTGATAAGTGTAAAAGAGACTCATTTATAGGTATGGTTTAAAACTAGCGAGGTTCTATCCAAGGGGGTTTGATCTAAGGTGGTTTGATCAAACCCTCTTCAATTGGAATCCTTAAAATGGAAATTTTAAAGGCTTAAATCATTATATTTTCTAAAAATATGTGATTTTAGCAAAAATTAGTTCCTCTCAGAAATTGTAAACCAACTTAGTGGGATCATCCTAAATTCATGGGTTGAACTTTGAATAGGTTATTTGTTTTGTTCTAGAGCATCTTGTTGAATAGAATAAAATTGGTTGCAATAGGTTGATATCATTGATCAGGAGGATGAATAGAAGAAGAATTTGTAGTAGTATTAGTGATTGTGTAGTATCATTAGAACCACTAGTTCAATTATTTACACTCTTAACTTTGAATATAATATTAAGCTTATGCCTTACCAATGGCACATGTCCACCAATTGTATATTTATTTTTCTTCTTCAACATAAAGTCTCTTGGTAGCTGGTATTGGCATGGTGTGATGGTTTATAGGTGGCATTGTTGTTCTTGCCACCAAGGTTCAAACCCCATTGGGGTGGTATTGTTGAATGATTGTATTCTGGTTCATAGCTCCAGTCAAAAGCGTTTACCCCTTGAATAATAATAAGTCTCTTGGTAGGAGAAAATTGTGTGGATGTATGGAAAGGAATAACTTATTTTTATTCCATACAAGGTTTGAGAGTTTTTCTCACTGAAGAACCACTTTTCTTCCTTCATTTGAGTCTTTAGAGACCTAATATATTGTTTCAAACTCCTTACTATCACAATTTGAGTTATATTATTAATCGAAGTATCCTCAACAATTGACCAATTTATTTTTGGCATTGGCTAGGCATAAACCATCTAAATTGTATGATGTTTTCAATAACTTTATATTATATTTGTAGACACCTAAATTTGACCATTCCCATGTGGTCAAATTCATCCCTTACTTCGTCTGTTTCACACCCACATTCATGTTAATTAAATAATGTCACTATTATTTAATTAATATTTATCATTTCCCTAATGTCCCCTAAATTATTTAATTACTTAATTAAATACTTTATTGTTTCACTTTTCCTCTCAAGATTAAATAAATACACTAATTTATTTATTCTTGTCATTTTACCTATATGGATTAAAATCAATTTTTAATTTACTCCCCCTTTCTCTCTCCAAACATCACATCCTCCATAATTCCTCCTTAATCCTAATTAGCTAGCTTAATTCGTGATTAGGATGTGCACATCCTCCATATTTTTCACCATACCTCTAATCCCATCATTATCATTTGCACAATCATAATCAATGATTAATTAGCCTTAATCTTATCCTAATGCCAATTACGGCATGCACCTAGGTCAACCCCCTCATTAAGACTTTCTCCATTTGGAGAAGTCATCTCTATTTCCCTAGAAATATTTAATTCATATTTATTCCCCCATGAGCCTACTTGGAATTTTAAATTCTAAGTTATCCTCCCAAATCCTCTAGAAAGATTAAAAGGAATTTTGAATTCCTTACTCCCTTCCCCAAGGAATTTTTAATTCCTTTTCTCATCCCTAAATGGATTATAAGAAGAATTTTTAATTCCTCTCTTGTCACATCCTCCCATGATTTGGGGGAGGATGAGACAAGTCATACCTTTTTCCCTTCCCAAGGTACTTGAAAATACCTCCACCTCATTTCCATCTCACCTCCATGTCACCATTTCCCATCTCCCTAGGATGACACATGTCATCTTCACATGTGTTGATATGTCTCAAGGAATCTCAACCATTGATTTCCTTCCCCAGTTTTAATCCTAGACCTCCATCCTTTTAGCCTCCTAATGACTACCCTAAACACTTATCCATTTTTCATTCATTCATCACATTCACTCTCACATTCAAGCTCTCAATCCATTCAAGCACTCACCCATTCCCGTAGCCATGTTGCACTAAAAATCCATGAAGAATCCATATTTACACTCATCCAAGGATCAAAATCATGCACTGTTAAGGTGTTATGTTGTCAAAATAATGATAGAGCACACAAATCAACTCACCAAAGGGGAAAGCAAACTCATCAAGTTCAAACTAGGTAATGTTTTGGTATTTTTATTTTCAAGTTTGAGCTTTAACTTAGGCCTAATCTGAGTGTTTGTTTTTTGTTTTTAATCTTTGCATGTTTTTTTTTTAATTTATTGCATTTTAGTAGATTAGAAACACATGCGGACAATATCATCAAAAATTCCTTTAGTTACCATACCAAATTCAAATGCATTAATTTGGTACGAGATCAATCTAGGGTAAAATTAAAAAGTTGTGTCACACTTTTAGCCAACTTATCAACATAAGCAAATTTAAGTATTTCTAACTAAAAATTAATTTTGGGCAAACATATGATCTTGTAAGATTCATTCTAGCTAAGTTAGATATGTCCACAACTTTTCCAACAAAAAATGTTGGCTAAATGCATATCTGGCACCACTTTGAGGCCAATTTACCAAAAAAATAAAATTATTTGAAAAAATTGATGTTTCAACTTCTACTTGTGCCTAAAAAAAACTTCAACTCATGTAAATAATAGTTTTAAAAAAATATTAAAAATACCCTTTTGTAGATCTATAAGTGTAGTTTTCAAATATATATATATATATATATATATATCACTAGTAGAATTCAGAAAATAAATGACTAGGTGACTAAAAATTTTAGTCACAACAACTAAAAATGACTAAATTCTACTAATGTTTTGCAACTCAGCTATAGATGAGTAAAGAAATGATTAATTTGGTCATGGAATAAAAAATTATTTAGTCATACAAATAAAAATGACTAAATAGTTAGTCACGCAAATACAAATAAGACAATATTTTAAAAATTATTTTGGCAAACATAAGGCAAGAGTGTATTGCACACATGCATGGATTCATTATGCGTTTAGCTTGGAAATTTGACAACTACACTGAGGCATTTTGAGTTATAGCGACTACTTCATCTAATTCGGAGATAAAGATTGTTTGGCCTAATTCATTATTTGTTTAGCCTAGCACTTGACAACTACACTAGCTTGGGTATTGTATGGCCGATTAAGATTGTTTGGAGAGGACTTGGAGAATTTTAAAAAGGAGGTCCAGGACTTCAATTTTTTTTGCAAATTTTTTGAAGTTGGCGAGGTCCTCTATAGCGAAGTCAAATTTGAGGACGCCCTCTGTAGTGAATTCAAAGGTATTTTGAAACCTTCATTACATTAAACACAAAATCTATAGCTTTCTTATTGGAAACTTACAATAGTTACAATCTACTGATCTTAATAATGCTTTTTTATAATCTTGTCACTATTCTGCTTCATAATGTTCAATCTAAATATAATAAATTTTGGGTGTCAGTGCCAAAATAGAATTTCCTCAAACAATTTTGATACATTTTCACTCCAAGCGCAAACTGTCCTTTTGCAAAGTAAACATGTGCTAGATTTATCCACACATTAGGCATCTAAACAAAGATTTTTCTTAATGTAGCTTCTTGTACCTATGTAAAAATTTCCTTTTCAATATCAAATTAACCTAGGCTTTCAGCTAGCACAATGGTTGCCCCATTTGCAGCATAAACATTTCCTAGTCTTTGTGGCAACACTTTACAATATAGTTCTCTATCCTTCTCAAGATGGTGTGCCTCCACCCTTGGATCCCTCCTCTCATTGTGAAAAGCTACAAAATAATTCCAATTTCCAAGTGAAATGTCAACATATGAATTATTTTCATCTTATTCACTTTGTGCAGCTTTAATTGTTTATTTTGCTTTAAGCCAGTCATTTGTTTTCAGCTCCATTTTTCCAAGCATAGATAAAGAATTTGATGAGTTTTTATCCACCTTAAGTGCATCCCCAATCAATTATAGGCTTAGTTGGATCTCATTCCAAGCATGAGCCATGGCTGCAAGACGTGGATATGCATCCACATAATTAAAAAACTTGAACAATATTAGCCTGTATAAAAGATTTAATTTTTTAGTATCATGTAGTTGGTCAAACAACCTAGCAAGATTAAATATTTTTGTGACTTTATCCCATGGTAACTCAAGTGAAACACCACCTTCTTCTAGTTGATGGAAGAACTCCATATCCTTAAAGAGCACAGAAAAAACTTCAGAATTGGCATTGGGGCTTTTATTTATGAATTCAACCCAAATGCAATTTCCTAATGCTTCCATAAAAGTTTGTTGAGACAACTCTAGTTCATCACGCTCAAAATGAAGAACCCCAATGTTGTTTAACAATTGAATGGGTACTTCTTCTCTACTCTTCTTCAGAAGAGACTTTGTTGTCTTAAGAGAATCTAAGGTTGCACTGGGGTTTGATGATATTAATAACTCACCCATCTTGATAAATGCATGGGCATCACATGGATCTTTGTGAATTTCCTTTCTTAAAATTTCCAAATCCTTCTTTGTCTGCCCTTTTTGAGCATATATATGGCCTATATATTTTAAGCTCTCACATTTCTCAAGGTGGACCTCTAGAACCTTTTCAAAATTTGAGAGAGAACTCTTAAGATCTCTAAGCTTCAATTGAACCTATTTGTCGGCCTCCTACAATTATTTCAATAGCTAAGCCTTTACAACCATGATTCAAAGATAGGAAATCCAACCTAAATACCCATCTTAACCATCATGAAGGTACATTTAAATTGTCAACCCAGGGACGTGAACTTGAAATGGGTCAACACAGTATGGGCACTAGGAACTTCAAAGTAGTCACCTTCATTCTACAACTAAGAAAAACTAATGTTGAAGGTAAATTGAATGGAAAGAAATTAAACAAAGGCTAGACACTACTCAACAATAAAATTCAAACTGAACATACATAACAAAAATGAAAGCTTGAGCAGCAAACAAGAAACTACTATGCTCGCTTTGGCTACAAGAACAGTCACAGAATAGAATTCTAGCGACTACAGGAACAGTCAATGTTAGATTCTTGCTAAGTATTGAACAAAATCTAATACTAATCTATCTAAGCTAATGGATTTCTCACCAAGTGGGCCCCCTTGGATGAGTATCCTCTAAAACTAATGCAAACTTAGACTAAACTTAGATGCTCAATTCAGAATCTCATTTCATTCATTTGAAAATGCAAATACAAAAGAGTATGTATGGTATTCTCAGCTTGTACAATAAATTTGTGATCAACTCTCTAAAAGGAGGATCTGAACCTTATTAAAAAGAGTGGAATGGCGGTTACACATTTAGGGGAATCCGTTTAGACATGTAGGCCCAAATGTGGACTCGACCACTGCAGTAACGCTCGCATTTCTCAATTTCATTAAAGATCGGCATAAGGTGATTACATGTGGCTGACATGGGAATCTTCTGATGTCGTCCTCCAGTTGACCTTCATGTGCTTCCTCTACATGACTAGTTGGCGGTTGTGTTTCTCAACTTAGCATTTCCAATCATGTTTGCATGGCAATGTCAGTATGCATAATAACTACATAGCTAAAATTATCTTAAAGAACATTCATCAATCACATGCAAGATTAATGTAGATAGTCCACATAATAAGTTAATATCATTAAAACTGGAAAAAAGGGAATTAAACCCAAATTTCTTAAGGTTTGAGAGAAATTATATAAAAGTGTCAATCATGTAATATCAAAGTCCATGATAATTTAAGCAAATAGACTATGGATTCTACCCATAACTAGCCCAAAAACTATACTCATCACTCTCCACAAAATCTTGTGGCCTCTGGCTTTCCTTGACTGATGCCATGTAGTAGTGGCCAGTGGTGCCATAATCACCTTTAATATGATAAGCTCGTGCAAGATTATAATATGAATGAGATTTCATGAGAGGGTGGTTAGTTGAAACAAGATCTATCTCAGTCAACTATTTCACAAGAAAATGTTTCCTTGTGAAGAAAAAATGGTTTTCTAAACTATTTAATGTCATTGCATAGTACGGGTATAATTCAAAGGCTCTACGCATCTTTTCCATTCCTTCATGAACACTACCATTTTCACTAACTATGAGAATCCTACAAGTAAAAAATGCACAAAACTGACCACAAAGATTTATGTAGAGGAATAATATCATTTCCTAATGCCTCCATAAAATTTTGTTGAGCCAACTCTAGTTCATCATGCTCAAAATGAAGAACCCCAATGTTTTTTAACAATTCAGTGGGTACTTCTTCTCTTCTCTTCTTTAGAAGAGACTTGAGCATCTCAAGAGAATCTAAGGTTGCACCGAGGTCTGGCGATATTAATAACTCACCCATCTTGATAAATGCATGGGCATCATGTGGATCTATGCGAGTTGCCTTTCTTAAAATTTCTAAAGCCTTCTCTTCCTTCCCTTGTCGAGCATATATATGGCCTACAGCTTTTAAGCTCTCACGGTTCTCAAGGTGGACCTCCAGAACCTTTTCAAAATTTGAGAGAGAACTCTTACGATCTCCCAACTTCAATTGAACCTGTCCACAAAATCATATGGCCTTTGGCTTTCCTTGATGGATACCATGTCGTACTAGCCAGTGGTGTCATAATCACCTTTACTATGATAAGATCATGCAAGATTATAATATGAATGATATTTCATGAGAGGGTGGTCAATTAAAACAAGAGTTGTCTCAGTCAACTGTTACACAAGAAAATGTTGCCCTATGAAGAAAAAATGGTTTGCTAAATGATTCAATGTTATTGCATAGTACGGGTATAATTCAAAGGCTTTATGCATCTTTTCCATTCCTTCATGAACACTACCTTTTTCACTGACTGTGAGAATCCTACAATTAAAAAATGCACAAAACTAACCATAGAGATTTTTCCACATTTCAAATAGAAAAATTGCCAAAAAAAAGCATTTAAAACCTGCAAATAAAATCACGCTGATTTTTGCACCAAAAAAACCATGAGACCATAGCTTGTTTCTTACTATTATGCTTTGATAGATATTTTCCAAACATCCATAGCTTTTTTGAAATCACCTATTTTAGGCTTTTATCCATAGCACCAAGGTAGTGAACTATTTGATAAAATGTGTTGGTAGACATGTATGAAAAATGTGGTAGCATAGACAAGGAAATGAACTTTGAAAAAAATGTCTCAAATAAATTTGGTCTCATGGTGATGGAATGCCATAACGAATTCCATGACAATTGAATTGTTATGGATTTTCATGGCATTCCATCACCATGAGACCACATTTCTTTGAGGCATTTTTTCAACTAATTCACTACCTTGTCTATGCTATTGCTTACTATTATGCTTTGATAGATTTTTCCAAGCATCCATAGCTTGTTCGAAAGCATTTGTTTTAGGATTTTAGCCATAGCAACAAGACAATGAAGTGTTTGATAATATTCTTTGGTAGACATGTATAAAAATTATGGTAGCATAAACAAGGCAATGAATTGTTTAAAAAAATGCCTCAAAGAAATGTGGTCTCATGGAATGCCATGACAAGCAAATGCAATTGGCAGCTGCTCCTAGTTATTAGTTATGCAATGCGAATTAATTGCATAACTGCTTAGGTTGACTTTGTAAAAACTATATTGTAATTAAAATTTTGTCATCTATCAACATCTAGTTATTGGTTATTCAATGTGAAGTAATGCTTTGAGTTTGAAAGATTTTCAATGCAATGTAATCAACAATTAGAATATAAAATACAAAAATCTATTTTTAACAATTCATTAGTTAAAATCTCTATTTTATTTTCTCTCTATAATTCTATTGTTGTGGAAATGCCTTTCAATTAAAAAATCAGTTTTTGTCTCTTAGTTTACAATTTTTTGTTGTTATATGTAGAACATTATAGATGGATCAATGTCAAAGGTTCACTATAGATCAATACCATGCATTTGATGAGAAAGTAGCTAATGAGAGGAACATGGAAAAATATCCATGTCCATGTAATGACTGTCTTGGTGGAAAGGTGAGAAAAAAAAATTGATTTATCAACATATGATAAGATATGGGCATAGTGGTATAAGCCCTTGGGATTACAATTATTATGAAGATATGATAGAATTGCAGAGTGTGAGAAATGAAGAAGCAACAAACATAGATGAAGTGGCACCAAACATAGATGAAGAGGAAACAATGTTAGACAAAGGGCTTGAAGTTGATAGAATGTTGAATGAGGGTCTAAACGACAATTGGGCCAAGTTGATGGAGGATGATTTAAAGCCTATGTATGCTAATTGCAAGTTAGGTCATTTGACAGCAATCCTTCAAATTTTTAACTTGCAAGTGGTGTTTGGTTGGACAAATGAGAGTGTAGATCAATTATTGGCATTATTAAGTTTGTTGTTACCACCTAACTCCACATTACAAACAGAATGAAGTCAATGTAAAAAAAAAATCACTAAGCTAGGCTTAGGGTATGAAAACATCCACACATGTGTGAATGGTTGTGTATTATTTTGCAAGAATCTTGCTGGTGAGAGTGAATGTATGAAATATCATGAAGCAAGGTATAGACAAGGGTTGAAATCAGTTGTGGTTCCTAGAAAGTTTCTTCACCACTTTTTAGTAATCCCACGATTACTCTAAATGTATAGGTGCAGAGATATTGTTGAACTTATGCAATGGCACTGCCAAAAATAAGAGCACTAATGGAAAACAATAGCATGTGCCTGGTTCTAATACATGGATGGAATTTGATAATAAATGACCTAATTTTTCTCAAGATCCTCATAATATAAGGTTGGTTTTGGCTCTAGATGGGGTGAACCCATTCTCAAATCAAAGTACTAAATGGTCAACTTGACTAGTATTTTTAATAAACTTTAACTTGCCTCCATGGTTAGCAACTAAACCATTTTTCTTAATGATATCATTAATTATACTACGAAATAAAAGTGTGACTTCAAATACAATTGATGTTTATCTAGAGCCATTGTATGATGAGCTAATGGAATTGTGGAAATGAATTGAAGCAATTCAATCTATAAGGGATGGTCATTCAATCGAATTCACTTTAAGAGATTCCTTATTGTTTACAATTCATGATCTTCTTGGATATGGCACATTGTCTAGTCTTAGTGTTCATGGATGCCATGGATGTCCTACTTGCAATTTTAAGGATTTTGTGAGGCACTCAAGAAGTTTTCATTATTGTATTTATTGTGGACATCATGCTTAACTTAAAATGGATCATCCATATCATAAAAAAAAACATGATTCAATGGTCAAGAAGATAATCGTGAAGCACCATTTCTAATAACAAGTGATTACATTGTTGAGAATGGACAAAAAATAATATCATTTATTGAAAATGATGGGATTTTTGGTGTAGACATCTAAATTTGATTACTTCCATATGAACAAAATCGTCTACTCTATCCATCTATATCATTAATAGTGATTAAATAATTTATTTAATCATTATTTCATTTTCTGCCTAAGGTTCCTAAAGTATGTAATTGAATAATTAAATACTTTACCTTACACCTTTTCTTCTCTAAATTAAATAAATAGGACAATTTATTTAATTTAGTCACTTAACCTTTTTGATTAAAAATCAATTTTTTTAATTCCTCTTTTTCTCTCTCCTTGTCACATTCTCCATAACCCTCTTTTAATCCAGATTAAATTAATTAATTTGTGATTAGGATGTGCACCACTTAATCTTGATTAAGTGTCACATCCTCCATAATCTCCCACTTGCCTCTAATATCTCATTAATTATCCTAATCCTGTGTTTGCACAACCTTAATCAAGGTCATTAGCCTAATTGGTACCTTGGTCAACTCTCCCCATCCCCCAAGGAATTTTTAATTCCTTTTTATTCACCCAAGGCTCCTCTCTTCCCCATGTGAATTTTTAATTCACATTTTATTCTTCTAAGGTTTACCCTATTCCCATGCAAATGTGACTTGTCATTTTACATGTGCCCAAGGCTTCTAGAACCTTGGACTTGTCACATCTCTCACATGTGGAAAATCCCCAGCTTTTTGGAAACCCTTTGTTATTCACTAGATTCTTCCAATCATTGTGAATTTTTAATTCACTTTTATTCTTCCAAGGAATCTTCTCATCCCCCAAGGTACTTTTCCTTCTTCCACCTCATGTACTTCTCTTCCACTTCATTTCTACATATCAAGATGTGAGGGCTTGTGAGTCCTCAACTCACCATAGCCCTTCATCTTGATCTTGTTGGATCAATCTCAACCATTGAATTCTCTAGAGAATTCCAATTATCCTATAAATACCCCCTCATTTCTCCCATTTTAGGAATGAAGTATTTTTCTAAAAAACTCTTGCCAATTTTCAACTTGAGCTCTCATCTCATAATCATCATAGCCTCATCCATCTTGCATATCATTTTGCACATTCAAATTAGCTTGTCATCCAAGGAGCACACAACTCTTCAAGAATCAAAGGGCCAACTAAGGAAGGAGCGGCATAAAGGTATAACCGATTTCAATTAATTGTCATCTTGTTTTTATGCTTATCTTGCCTTAGGCTAATTATTGAGGTGCCCTTTTATTATGTTATCTCCTCTTATTGCATCATTTTAGCATCTCACATTAGGACTTGACATTTTAATAGTATCACATTTCTAGAACACCTGGTGGGACCCACAAACGGGTCTCTTTCTTTTACGTTTGTTGTTGTTTAGCTTGTTTGCAGGTTCAGGTCGCAGAGAGGCGGATTTTCCCTCTCGGGCACTGCAGAAGTGCGGATACGCCCCCGCGTTCTGATGTTTTTGCTAAGTGTTTTACTGTAGAAGTGTGGATACGCCCCCGTGTTCCAACACTTTTTGTTAACTATTTTATGCAGAAGTGTGGATACGCCCTCATGTTCCAACATTTTTTTTTGCTAACTATTTTCTACAGAAGTGCAAATACCCTCCCGTGTTCTGACATTTTTTTTTGCTAACCATTTTCTACAGAAGTGCGGATACGCCCCCATGTTCTAAAATTTTTGCTAACTGTTTTCTACAGAAGTATGGATACGCCCCTGTGTACCGACGTTTTTGCTAACTATTTTTTGCAGAAGTGCAAATACGCCCCCGTGTCTCAACGGTTTTTTTTTTTTTGCTAACTATTTTCTGCAGAAGAGCAAATACACCCTCATGTTTCGACATTGTTGCTAACTGTTTTCTGTAGAAGTGTGGATACACCCCCGTGTTCTGACATTTTTTGCTAACTATTTTCTATAGAAGTGCGAATAGGCCACCGTGTTCTGATGTTTTTGCTAACTGTTTTCTACAGAAGTGCGGATACGCCCCCGTGTTCTGACGTTTTTGCTAACTATTTTTTGCAGAAGTGTGGATACGCCCCTGTGTTTTGACGATTTTGCTAACAGTTTTCTGCAGAAGTGCATATACGCCCCCATGTTCTAACGTTTTTGACAATTTTCTACAGAGGGGCGGATACGCCCTCCTATTCTAGCATTTTCCACAGCTAACATTTTCTTGCAGGGCCTTTATTTCATTAAAATTTTAAATTTTTCCTTGTTGTTTTATCTATTCACTTAGCATAATTAAGGGGAAGTAATACTTGTTACTTGTTGTGTCTATTTTTCTTTGTGTTACCCTAAGGGGCATTAGTTTGTTTTCACCTTCCCCTTTGCACTTTGTGCGGATCCGAGGGGGTAGTTGGAAATGATTAGTGTCTTCTTCTTAGCGGGACCTGCTTGGAGATTTCATCACCCCAAGGGACGATCCCAACCACGTGTACCGGTGGGATATAAAAAGGGGGGAGAGCCAAAGTTTTACCCCAATCCAGTTGCATCGTAATTGGTGAAGTGTCGAAGCTAGGGTGATACCTAGATAGACGTGAAGAGTTGGTATGAGCCTTTCAGTATCTCACTGGGGTTCTGGACTCGTGCTTGTGACGGACTGGTGTTCACGGTTATGCCTCATGTACCGAGTGTATATCGAGGACTCCCTAGAAACCTTGTTCATCCTAGAGTAAGACCTTTGTTGGCCATACCCCTTAATATTAATCATAGGATTATGCTTGTTCAAAGTGTCTTTCTTTGAAAAACCAATAAATTTTGATAATTCAAACCTTCATTGAGTCATTTCAAGTCCTTGCCATAATCCCTCATTCCAAACCAGGTCATTGTTCCTGTAGAGGGGCAGATTTGCCCCCCTGTTTCAGCATTTTTCATTGCAGAAGTGCGGATATGCCCCCCTGTTCTGACATTTTTGCTAGTTTTTTTACTACAGAAGTGCAGATACGCCCCCCTATTTCGACGTTTTTGCTAGTTTTTTTACCACAGACATGCGGATACACCCCCCTGTTTTGACATTTCTGCTAGTCTTTTTATTAAAGAAGTGTGGATAAGCCCCCCTGTTTCAGCATTTTTCACTGTAGAAGTGCAGATACGCCCCCATGTTCTGACGTTCCTGAAATTTTTTACTGCAGAAGTGCGGATACGCCCCCTGAACGGACAATTTCATCTATTTGACCATTCTAAACCCCTGTTTGAACTCTCAAAGTCTCCATTTGACCATTTGATCATCCTAAACACTCATCTAACCAATCCAAACATCCATTTGACTATTCCAAACCTCCATTTAACTTTCTAAAATGTCCATTTATCACATTCGCATTGATCATTCCACCATTTGGGATACCCATCTTACCGTGTGACCTAAAAATTTGCACTTTCTGAAAAGATCAATTCAACAACACATCTTCCATTTGCATAAACCTTGTTTTAGGAGTTATCTCTCGAATTGACCAAGGCGTTAAGTTTGATTATTATCCTACATATCAATCCTTTTCTTCAACCTAATCAATCTACTTCTATCTTGAGGCGGATTTGTGTTGTAATTCAACATCATTGGCCCAAATCAATCCCCTTCCATCTCAAGGTGGATTCGGCACCGTGATCATAGCTAGTTCAATCCGATCAATCGACATTATAAGTTACCTAGGGTGGTTTACAAATCACACTTTAGGATTCCCTCTGTCATCCAATCCTTATCCAAATCAAAATAATTGATACATCATCCATGACCAATCCAATCAAAATCATCCAATTGATACATCATCAATTGATCCAAACAATCCAATCATCAAATTGATACATCATCATTTGATCCAAACAAATCCAATCATCATCCAAATCATCCAATTGATACATCATCAATTGATCCAAACAATTCAATCATCAAATTGATACATCATCATTTGATCCAAATAATCCAATCCTCATCCAAATCATCAAATTGATACATCATCATTTGATCCAAACAATCCAATCCAAATCCAAATCATCCAATTGATACATCATCAATTGATCCAAACAATCCAATCCCAATCCAAATCATCAAATTGATACATCATCATTCGATCTAATCAAATCAATCTTCATCCAAATCATCAAATTGATACATCATCAATTGATCAAACCAATCCTTATCCAAATCATCAAATTGATACATCATCAATTGATTCATCAACTTATCCAAACAATCCAATCCAATCTATCCAAATCTATCAAAATCCCATCATCCATCAACCAATACTTATCCAATCATCAAATTAATTGATACATCATCAATTTATCCATCATCCAATCCCAATCTAACATTTCATCCAATCCTCGTATGAGCTTCCAATACATCCTAGTTTTCTATCCATCATCTATTATTTCCTTCTAATCTGTATCCATCATGAATCTTTATCCCCCTCTCACAGAACCAATAATAGTAGTCAAGGGGAATCCTAAATCCGTTGATAAGGATAACTAAAATCTTGTTGATCATGAAGATTGTTATATAGATCCCCTTGATGCTATCATTGCTAGCAAGCTCTCTCCAATCGCCTCCCAAAATCCCACTACTTCTTCGAACTATCCCACCATGCCTTCATCCACATCTAATAACGGTCTTTATGCTACCCTTGACAAGGTATATCCAACGTCCTCACCATCGACATATTCATAATGTCCCCCATCTCAACTTCTATCCTATCCAACATCCATATTCTCCTCTCCTTATCATCATCAACAATTCCAATAGCTCTCCCTTAATCCCACATCCCAATCTTCCCATCCTAATCCAACACCTGCACCTTCCTATCACAATCCCCCATCCCAATATTCCTCTTATCCTAATCCACCATCTCAATCCTCTCATCCTAATCTACCATCCATATCCTCCTATGCCAACCCACCATAAATGTATTCCTATGGTGGTCCACCACCTCAATCTTCCTATTCTAGTCCAACATCCACACCTTTCTATCACAATCCCCCATCCCAATATCCTTACATTAAGTCCACATCTCCCCATTCTAATCCTTCATCCACATCTTCCTACTATCACTCCCCATCCCAATTTAATCCAAAATCTACATCCTCCTACATCACTCCCCCTTTTCCTGCATTATATCTTAATCCTCCATCTAATCATAATCCTCCATCTCCTCCAACCACTCCTAGTTCCCCATCTAGTCCCATCCACTCATCTAATCCACCAATCCCTAATCCTAATCCTCCATCCATCCTCAATCCCCCATCCAATCCCATCCACTCATCTAATCATAATCCTCCATCTCCTCCCAGTCCTCCATCCATTCCCATCCCTTCATCTAATCCTAATCCTCCATCTCCTCCTAGTTTTCCATCCATTCCAATCCCCTCATCTAATCCTAATCCACCAATCCCTAATCCTAATCCTCCATCCATCCTTGATCCCCCATCCAATCCCATCCACTCATCTAATCATAATCCTCCATCTCCTCCTAGTCCTCCATCCATTCCCATCCCTTCATCTAATCCTAATCCTCCATATCCTCCTCATACTCCATCCAATCACATCCCCACGTCCAATCCTAATCCTCCATCCATTCCCATCACTCTACCTAATCCTACATCCCTTCCAAATGTCTCCCAAGGACTCATGCAAGAAGAGCCATCATGCCCTCCCACTCTATCATGTATTGTCACTAGTGATGAGGCCCTCCTCCATCCTAGACCTATCCCTCCCATTACCATTCCTAACATTGTCCAAACGGTTGAGCCGATCAAACCCATCGAATCCATTAAATCCCCATCTTCTACTCCTGGATCCACCCAATCCATTGAAGAAATCTAATCCCCTCATCCCAGTCCTAATATTCACAAACTTCAATCCCATAACCTTCATGAATCCTCCATCCTCCTATCTCCCCCAATCGAGGCATCCCTCCAACACTCTTCCACCATCATACATCCCCCACAAGATGATTCATACCAAGAGCTTGATCCAAAGAATACAAGAATATCCCCTCCTCCCAATCAAGATCCTACCATCCCATCCACTACATCCCAAGATCATAATCCCCCATCCATCCCACGTCATTATTCCTATCCTCAAACAATTCATGATCCTATCCTCCCCTCCACCCCATCTCAAGATCATGGTAGCTCATCCACTCCATCCCATGATCCCCTTTACATTCAAGATCCAATCACTCCATCTCATGAGCCCTTATCATCCATTGCCATAAATCCAGATCCCATCATACTCCCCAATTCCTCTCCTGATCCCTTATCACTCATTCCTCATAATGCTACTATCCCCTCATCTCCATCGCATGATACTTCATCGCCCTCTAGACCTACCATCCCAATGCCACTTTTGTATCACCTTGGTCACATTACACTTATCCGTGGTGGCCTTCTTATAGAAGCAAAACAACGTGTATGCACCACCCTACCTCTTCCACCTACTAATGTGCTTGCATCATGCTTCCAAGAGAATAAGCATCCTACCATAAATCACATGCTACAAAACATGAACTATCAAGGAAAAGTCTTAGGCCTTCATGAGCAAGGTACTTTAGAGCACATCCAAGTCAAATAACATCCAAGCACACATGTTCTTGGATATATCTCCCAAAACCCACATTTTAAAGATGTTGGTACAACCTTCGTAAATCCTAAATTATCCTCTTCTAAAGGCACAAGAGGTAATTTCCATCGTTCTACCAAGTAATTTGCCACCATCCCCCCTCCTCCATCATATTACCTAAAAACAACCGTCCATCTTCCTCCCTCATCCTCTAAATCTATTTTGGGTCCTTATGTCCCTCCATCAACCATCACTCATCCTCCATATATACCGTCCATTTTGGGTCACTATATCCCAAAATCACCCCCTCCATCTTATCCTATTCATCCTTTCATTCATCCACCCCCTATCCCTCGTACACAACATAAACATCCTACCTTCATAACTCCTAATCATGACCAACAAAGGCACATACCTACATCTACACATAATCCATATAACCCTACCTCCATCGCTCCAGATCATCCATCTCCTCGCATCTATCCCCTTGCTACTAAAAGCACTTTGGATGCCAAAGCAAAAATATATAAATCCAAATTCCCACATGAATCTAAAGCTCCTCATGTCCCCTTCAAAAGACATGTTGAAGAAAATAAAAATCAAGTCCAAAATCCAAATCAATCCAAAAGGCCACAAAGGCCGACCAAAGCAAAAATAAAAACCATGTGGATCCCAAAGAAAAAAGGTGCCATACCTTGAAATGAAAAATCCATGACAACATCCAAAGTTTCTATTCTCCCACAAAAAAATTCACCTCCTCCATCTCCTAAATCTATTTTGGGTCCCTACATCCCAAAAATCACTATCCCAACTCCTCCATTATTTCCACCCTCTCCATCCATTCCTCCATCTATATTTTCACATCCACCACATGTGCTAATGTTGGTCCTAAACACCTTCCCCTATCACACATCCACTCCATCATTCCATCCATACAATTTTCAACACCCCATCCACTATCCCCCCTATCTCCCCCGTCCAACCCCTTTGATTGATCCTCTTGCATAATTCATTTCTTCTACTAAGGTTGTACCAACATCCACTGGTCACTTTACACATGGGCTCTTATTACCTCATATGGAACTTGATGCTTGAGTCCTCCATCCATCTCCTTATCAAATATCCTCCCAATCCACATATCCATATCCCTATCTTTATCCATCTTCATCCACATCCTAGTCCAAAAAATACAAAAAAAAAAAAAGAGACAAAAAAATAGTAAAGAGAAAATCATTCATCCAATGGTGAAAACTTGGCAAACAAACACCTTGGATAAGTACCATGATGAAAACCTAGCAAATAGGCATCATGTGTAAATTCTCCATCTAGTCTCCTTCCACAATTGGGGGCAACATTCACTTACGCATTACTTTCCTCCATCTCCTACATCTGCCTATCTTTTGCTTCCTATCCATCCTATCCCATTTATCCCACTCCCTCCATCTTCCTTGTGATCTTGATAAATGTAGGGGAAAACCGATATACATGCTTTGGATACCTCTTGGCATATATTCCCCTCATCCATACACTATCATATTCCTTATCCACCTCTCTCTATCTTCCATTATGCATGCATCCTCTCCACCTCTCTCTATCTTTCATTGTCCATGCATCCTATCCACCTCTCTCTATCTTCCATTATCTGTGCATCCTGTCCACCCCTCTCTATCTTCCATTTTCCATGCATCCTATCCACCTCTATCTATGTTCCATTGTCCATGCATCCTATCCACCTCTCTCTATCTTCCATTATCTGTGCATCCTATCCACCCCTCTCTATCTTTCATTGTCCATGCATCCTATCCACCTCTATTTATCTTCCATTGCCCATCTCACTCCCTTATCCACCCATCTTTCTATCCCTCTTGCCTCATCATGCATGACACATCTAGAGTGGGGGCATCTCCTTATTTTTAATTGGGTCTTTGGAGATATCATCCATCCATTGCGCCAAGTAATCCTCTCCATCTACCCATCCTGTCCATCCTTACCTCCCCATCCATTTATCCATCGAGTCATCCCTTCCATCTACTGAATCCTTATCTTCCTATACTCTCATCCACTATTCATTTTCATCCTTTCATCCTTATCTACCCCATTCCTCTATCCTCTTATTCTAGCCTTACATCTTTCTAATATCCTCTCAATATTCATCACTCATCTATTCATCATCTATCCACCTATCCTAGCATCTTCTTATCCATCCATTTCCGTATATTATCCCTTGTCATTAGTATCTAACTATAGGCTCCCCTCATGCAATCCAATACCATGCTATCTCACTATCATCACTCCTATCTATTTCCTACATATTTCTGACATCTTATCACTCTTCATCATTCATCTATACATCCTCTCATCCTCCCAATTCATATTCTAATAATCTAGATCACTATCCCATCCTTAAGCTTCGCATAACCCACATCCAACATATCGACCATCCCATCTGCATGGCCTATCCTAGCTCATCATATCCGCTCCATCCATTTATCTTGGTCATCTCATCCTCCCTTATCCATTATTTGTCATTGGTCTCTTTCCAAACTATGTTGCCCCTACGCTTTCGCATAGGCAAGGTCGATCATTTGATTCGCCCCGGGGTTCTATCTCTTTTTTGTCTTGTCTTTTCCATCATCTATCTTTGGCCTTGTGTCGAACTACGTGGCCCCTGTGCTTTCACGTAGACAAGGTCAATCATTTGGCCTGCCCCTAGGGCATTTGTTCGGTCTTGGTCCTCCATTGAGGTCTTCATTTTCCTCTCCTCGCTTTTATCCATGGTCTTTTATTGAACTACAAGGGCTTTGTGCTTTCACGTAGGAAAGGTTGATCTTTGATCAACCCTCAAGCCCCTAGGTCTTTTATTTGAGTCTTGTGTCATTTCATCTTGTCATGTCATCAAGTATGTCCCTATCCTAGTTGGTGCTTACGAACAAAGGTCATTAGTCTCATGAGGTTCAATCAGTTTTTGGTATCCTGCATCATGTTGATCAACCCATATATCCTCCATCTTTGGTCTCAATAGGATCTATCCTTCCTAATAGACCGCACCAACCTGATCCATCCTTTTGATCCTATGGCAAAGGACATTTAAAATTGATTGTGATCTTCTGATTCTTTTGATCTTTTGTTTATCATTTGAGCTCCCTATCATCACTTGTCATGGTCGCCTTGATCCATCATATCATGGTGTGCTTTGACTAGTAAGCATAGGGGTGTATCTTTCTCTTTTATCTATTTATGTCTTCTTGGTTGTCCCACATAGTACCCACCAAGATCCCAGAGGTCTTGTGTTATGTTGGGGCATCCTCTTGTGCTTTTGGTTATTCCAATACCTGGCCCGACCAAAGTCATCATGACTTTCAGGTTTTGGAATAGCCTTCTTGTTTGTTGTGTTTGTTTTATGCATTAGACACTAATTCGTCTTGGTTTACATACCCTGATGCCTAGTTTCTTATGCTATAGCAAAAATCAGTGCTCTAAGGATGGAAAATTGCATTAGGATTGCATTTCATTTTCTATTCCATCATCTTGCATATCTCCCCCATCCTCATCCATTCAAATAATCTAATCACACTCTTGGTCTTAGCCTTGCTACAAGCCTTGATCCAATCATCCTCATCATCATCTTTATCATTTGTGGGATGTATCCTTCCCTATCCTTGTGTTATTTTGGGATGTATCCTTCCCTCATCAACAACACTCTCATCGGGATGTATCCTTCCCTATCCTTGTGTTATTTTGGGATGTATCATTCCCTCATCAACAACACTCGTCCTCACTCTCATCAGGATGTATCCTTCCCTATCCTTGTTTTGTTTTGGGATGTATCATTCCCTCATCAACAAAACTCATCCTCATCCTCATCTGATTGTATCCTTCCCTAGCCTTGTGTTGTTTTGGGATGTATCATTCCCTCGTCAATAACACTCATCCTCATCCTCATCAGGATGTATCCTTCCCTATCCTTGTGTTGTTTTGGGATGTATCATGTCCTTATCAACAACACTCCATCAACCATCCACCCAACCTGGCTTGTAGCTTGACTAGGGCAACATTATATGTGTCCTCGAATCCATTTTTTCTCACCTTTATCTCATCTCTCATCTTTTCCCACATCCCTTCATCCTTCATCACTCATCTGCTCTTTTGTGCTTTTCTAAGGTAGTTCTGCACTTTTGAGGGCGGACCTACCCCTTTCCAAGGTGGACCCACCCATTTCCGAGGCGGATCTACCCTCCCAGGCCGAACCCACCCCTTTTCGAGGTGGACCCGCCCTCCTGGGGTGGATCTACCCCCTCTCAAGGTGAACCCACCCTTTTTTGGGGTAGACCCATCCCCTTCTGGGGCGGACCTGCCCTTCTGCAGTGGGGCAAATTCGCCCCTCTGCGGCCCTTTTTTTTCCCTTTTCTTCCCGAGGCCGCCATTTGCAAACCGTGCATCGGATCGACTTCGTTCAAAATGAAAACTTGCTTATTTTTTCAAGATCTTTCCAACCATACCTTTCATTTCTTCCTATTGTGAAGTTTTATGGGACCCCTCTCTTTTCCCTCCCTTTTTAAGGGGTATTTTTTTAGCTTTTTATTTACCTTTTTTCCTCCACCTAATCCCTTCCCTTCCCGATGCCACCATTTGCAAACCGTTTGTCTATTTGACTTCATTCAAAATACAAACTTGCCTAATTTTTTGCACTCTTTCCAACCATATCATTTGTTTCTTCCTATCAAGAGGTCATCCGGGACCCCTCTCTTTTCCGCTGTCGTCCTCTTGAGGGGGCATACCCTTCCCATTTATCCATTTTACCTATTATAGTCATTCATTTGCAGGATTGGGGCATCTTCATCCATTCTCCTCTAATTGGGCCGCTCAAGTCCTCCTCCCCACACTGGGGCATCATCTTCCCGTTACTTCCTCTATAGAGTCATCTGCATTTTATTTTTCTTCGAAGCACGATTATTCTAACGGTACTTCGAAGAGGGGCAAAATGTAGAAATCTAAATTTGATCACTTCCATATGATCAAAATTGTCTACTCTATCCATCTATGTCATTAATAGTGATTAAATATTTTATTTAATCATTATTTCATTTTTTGCCTAAGGTTCCTAAAGTATGTGATTAAATAATTAAATACTTTACCTTACACCTTTTCTTCTCTAAATTAAATAAATAGGACAATTTATTTAGTTTAGTCACTTAACCTTTTTGATTAAAAATTATTATTTTTAATTCCTCTTTTTCTCTCTCCTTGTCACATTCTCCATAACCCTCTTTTAATCCAGATTAAATTAATTAATTTGTGATTAGGATGTGCACCACTTAATCTTGATTAAGTGTCACATCCTCCATAATCTCCCACTTGCCTCTAATATCTCATTAATTATCATAATCCTATGTTTGCACAACCTTAATCAAGGTCATTAGCCTAATTGGTACCTTGGTCAACTCTCCCCATCTCCCAAGGAATTTTTAATTCCTTTTTATTCACCCAAGGCTCCTCTCTTCCCCATGTGAATTTTTAGTTCACATTTTATTCTTCCAAGGTTTACCCTATCCCCATGCAAATGTGACTTGTCATTTTACATGTGCCCAAGCCTTCTAGAACCTTGGACTTGTCACATCTCTCACATGTGGAAAATCCCCACCTTTTTGGAAACCCTCTATTATCCACTAGATTCTTCTAATCATTGTGAATTTTTAATTCACTTTTATTCCTCCAAGGAATCTTCTCATCCCCCAAGGTACTTGTCCTTCTTCCCCCTCATGTACTTCTCTTCCACCTCATTTCCACATCATTCCACCCTAATACATCTCACATTCCACATGTCAAGATGTGAGGGCTTGTGAGTCCTCAACTCACCATATCCCTTCATCTTGATCTTGTTGGATCAATCTCAACCGTTGAATTCTCTAGAGAATTCCAATTATCCTATAAATACCCCCTCATTTCTTCCATTTTAGGAATGAAGTCTTTTGCTACCAAACTCTTGCCAATTTTTCATTTGGGCTCTCATCTCATAATCATAATACCCTCATCCATCTTTCATATCATTTTGCACATTCAACATAGCTTATCATCCAAGGAGCACACAACTCTTCAAGAATCAAAGGGTCAACCAAGGAAGGAGTAGCATAAAGGTATAACTAATTTCAATTAATTGTCATCTTGTTTTTATGCTTATCTTGCCTTAGGATAATCATTTAGGTGCCCTTTTATTATGTTATCTCCTCTTATTGCGTCATTTTAGCATCTCACATAAGGACTTGACATTTTAATAGGATCACAGTTGGTAGTAGATATTATCCATGTAATGAAAGAGGTGTAAAAAATTTGTTCATATTCTATAAGTTGTCATACTTTAAGGATATAGCCATTAGGCATACTATTGAATTTATGCATACTGAGAAAAATATAGCCTATGCTATTATAGAAACTCTTTTTGCTGCTTTTGATACTATTTCATCATGTGAAGACTTTCAACAACTAAAGATTCATCAAAATATTTGGGTTGAAAAATACGGTGATAAAAAATATAGAAAACCTAGAGCTTATTTTGTTTGGACAAAGGAACAACGTGCACAATTCTTACATTTGATGTGTTAGAATTGCTTTCCCACTGGATTATAAGTAGCAGTATTAGAATCCAAACTGACATTAATGGCTTAAGAGGCCTCAAGACCCATGACTATCATGTCATAATGGAGAATATTTTACCTATTATGGTAAATATATCAAGTTTGGCAAAGGGGCCAAGATTGGTAGTTATAAGGTTGGGCCTAATATTAAAGAGAATGAGTTTACATGTATTAGATCCTTCAAACTTTGATAGTTTGAGGGAGGAGGTCTTTGAAGTCCTTTGTCTATTAGAATGAGAATTTCCACCAACAATATTTAACATTTCTATGCATCTTTTGATACATCTAGAATATGAACTAGAGCATTGTGGCCTAGTAAGAATAAGATGGATGTATCCTATAGAGCAATATATGAAGGTTTTGAAAAAAATTGCGCACTAGGGAAAAACCAGAAGGCAGCATGTCTGATGGATATTCAATACAAGAGGCCATGGGATTTTGCACAGAATACATGAAGTATTTTAAAAATGTCAATCGCCATGTATGGGATGATGACGAAGATGAGAGAGTTGTAGGTGAAGTATTAGAAGGCAATGGATAACGCTTCAAGCTATCGCATCAAGAAAGAAGTGAGATACCTGCATATATTCTTCAAAGCACATCTTTGTTCGATAACTGGCGCAAGTGAAAAAAAAATTACATAATAATTTATTTACTCAAATACATTTACACATTTATATTATTAATCTTACTATTTGTAAATTAATATTCTATGTAGAAAATATGAAGAATACAATCAAGCTTGGATGCAACATGGACCTCAAAAGCGCAGACATCATGTTGATTTGATTGGAGGTGAATCTTTTCCAAAATTTGAAGAATGGATTTCTAATGCAATCAGTGATGCAAAAGAAGAAGGTCAAGATATAACAATTAAGGAAAGTGAGCTTTCAAAATCTCCACATTTATGGGCTATGTGTTTCAATGGAATGTGGGCCTATGGTAGTCATTTAAGAGTGAAAGAAAAAGACTAAGGAAAGACAATTTGTGATTGTGTTGTTAGTGCTAAATTTCTTCATGAAACTAAGAAGAAATTTTATGTTGGATTCATCCAATAAATTATACAAGTGGACTATGGTGAAAATGATCCTATATTATTAAAATTTAAGTGGATCCGACCATCCGCAATACAATTTGATGAGTATGGATTTGTACACGAAAATACAAGACAATTTTTATCAAAGATGGATGATTTGTATGTTTCTCCTCTTCAAATTAACCAATCATTTCTAATTGATAATGTAAGAAGCCCAAGATGGTCCTATGTCATTCAAATGGAGTCTCGTTCAAAATAAAAATTCATGGAAGTTGTTCATATAATGCCTAATGGGCGATATGTTAATTTACAAGAAACATTTGAAGAAGTGGATGAAGATGATGATGGAGTGTTTGAAGAAGATATTTTGATTACCAATGAAGAGATTGGGAGAGAGAATGCATTGCATGTCACAAATGAGGATGAGGAAGAAAATCAAGCAGATGTAGACATGAGTGATTGGGATTCTGATCTTGCTGAAAATGCAGATGATTATGATGATTAATTATTCATTTACCACCTACATGCATTTATCCATTTCAATCTTTTTATCTTACCCATCTCATGCATGTGGGATATTTTTCCTCTGAGCCAATCTTTTATCCCACATTCCTTCCACAACTTGCATTCACCCTAAAGATGCCTATTTAAATAGGACTCTCTTCTCATTTTTCCCCTATATGAATTTTACATCTCCATTCATTGCATCTTCTTCCATGATCTTAGTGATATTTTCATTTCAATCTTAGCTTTAGCTTTATGTTACATTGCATTTTTCTCATAGCATAGTAGTTTTTATCATATCATTTGAATCTCTTACATTTTGGGTTTGATTTGAAATATCTCTCATTTTGTTTCACATAGCCTCTTGTGCGTACTTTGAGAGAAAATGAATATGGACACAAGATCTTGTGAATAGGAGAACAATGGAGTAGTTTAGTTTTACATGCAGGTGTGTTTTATTTGATTATTTTGTCGTGCATGTGTGTGTTCTTATCAAGAACTCTATTGATATGATGTTGGAATCAGTTTGAATCCTTTGATTTGAACGTCTCCTTTTCCCTCGTCATACATTTGGCACACTCTGTGGTACATCAACATGCATTTTATGTTGGACTATTTCATTAGACAAGAATATTGAATCTTTTGAATTTTAAAAATATTGAATTTGCAAGAAAAATGAATCTTTTGAATTCTCTTTTAATATCACGATTCCTACTCACAGTTTCACACATTTATCATTGATTTTTGTAGATGCATTTATTGCTCAGTCATTATTTTAGCAAGTTGGTTACCTCTGTAATAAGTGTTTATTTATGGCAAACGCGTTTTCATTCCTACATGTATTTTTGCATTTTCAGTGTAAATATGTGCACTACTTAAGCAGTGAACTTTGTCTTGAGCACCATGGCGCCTAATTGAATCTCCCATGCATCGATGTTTTATTTTTGCTTGGATCTTAATTTACAAACCTACATAACAACTATGTTTTCTCCCTTGGCGGCTAGCTTCCTACCTTCATTAGTGTCGCCTCCTCTTAATGCCTACCACTCCTTCAGCGCAGCATACAATGAATCCTTACATTCTCATTTAGTACCTTCTCAGCATATAGTGATTCATTACCTTCTCAAGAAGCATACAACGAATCCTTCAAACTAGATTCCTTTGTGGTAAGGGCGTACAATGATAGCTTGAAATTTGGACTTGGCCATATGAATTTCCACAAATTATTTGATAGCATTATGCTAGAATTTCCTCTTTGATCTCACTGATCACATTCTCCATCGCCATATTGATTTCTTCAGAGGTAACCTCAACACTTACATCACAGGCTTCTTCAAAGTCATCCGTTTTCAGGCTTTCAGGATCAATATTTGATAGATAAGGGCATTTTTTGGATATTTTGTTGCTACCATGTAGAGAAGGTTTCCAACCAATAGTATAGGCTTGTGCAAAGCCTCTCTCATTTAAACTCTATAAGCCAAGGATGTGCCTTCAAGAAAATATCTATGGCTCGGTACAAACCCTCATCATAAATTCTTGCATGATTCAGTAGTGCTTCTGCTACTGATTGAAATTTATCAGGCTTGAGATTTACATCTAGAGCCACTTCTGTAAGAAAGGCATCTACTAGTTTACCAACTTTAGTTAAGGGAGTGGAATTTATCAAGCTTGACTGTAATGCTTGATAATTGACGTTGATTTCAGCTAAATGCACTTATTTTGGAGTATCTGGATCGATTACATGCACATGCAATTTCTTTGTGACGTGATTTTGGTCTGATTTTGTAGCTAATGGGTCAATTAAGCCTGACTTGGTCAGATTTTTCATTTTGTCTACAGGATTAAATGGAGGTTTTCATAGTTAATTTAGATTTTTAGATTATTTAAATATTAGATTTAATTTGAATTTACTTTTAATTTAGGTTTGATCCTAGAAAAAATATATATATATTTAATTCTTAGTTTAGATTTAATTAGTTTTAATTTTAGATGTAATTAGATTTAACTTTAACTTTAGATTTAATTTTGATTTTAATTAACTTTAATTTTAAAATTAACTTAGATTTAATTTGGATTTAAATCAACTTTAATCTTAATTAGATTTATATTAGATTTTAACTTAGAATTAAATTAGATTTTAGTTAACTTTAATTTAGATTTAAATTAGAATTAACTTTAATTTAGATTAGAGATTTTAATTAGATTTAATTTTAATTTAGTTTAACTTTTTAGATTTTAACTTTTAGTTTAGCTTTTAATTTTAATTTTAAGTTTAGCTTTTCTTTTAATTTATCTTTTAGTTTAAATTAGATTTAGCTTTAAACTTAGCTTTTAATCTTAATTTAGATCTAATCTCTAATGTAGATTTAGTCTTTTAATCTAGGTCTTGATTTTTAATTTAGATTTAACTTAGAATTTAGACTAGATTCTAGGATAAATGTTGATTTTCTTTTTTATTTTTTTAGTTTTATTTTGGAACTATTTTTTGTTAATTTGGTTTCTTTTGTAGGTTCATTTGGCGGAGAATTGAAAATCAAAACATACGTTTGTCAAAGAAAGGAGGCATGAAACTACTAATGAGATTTTGATGCAGGATGTTCATTGGAGACTTGATTTTGAAACCGATTGTATTTTAGATTAGAAAACATTTTAATTGGTGTTTTAAAACAAACAATTGTTTGTCTTCTCTCACGTAGATTTAACTAGGAGGTCAATGAACAATGTTTGATATGCTTGAAGGGATGGTAGGGAGTATGCTCTCACCTTGTGTGAACTTGGTGATTAGAAACCAAACCCATCTATTTCTATGTTTATACCTTAGAGGGGCATGTCTTACAAGAGGGAATGACTCCAACTAGTTTTTCGCTCAGTCTGGTATATAAAAGGATGAGACTAAACTATCAAGTCCTCATGGTATGTAGGCCTTAGGTGTGCAGTGCCATTCGAAAATGGGTACCTATCTTTTCTTTTAGAGGTATTATATCCCCTAGTAGAGTGGTCAAAGCCTTAAGTTGCTTGTTGCATGCTCGTGATGTGTCATGTCCCCAAGTATTCACTAGAACCCTCTTGTGTAGTTTACCAAAAACCTTCTATTTGTTGGTGCAACAACAGTCATTGCCAAGGCATCCACATTCTCGCAGTTCTTAGTAGAGGTGAAGAGCCTATCATGAGAGATTTATGAGGGCTCGAAGCTTGGTTGACCTGGAGAATTGAGTGTCGTGGAGGGAGCCAATGTGGCCAAGCTTCTAAGTCACTTGCTACAAATAAGTGTGGCTAGGAAAACCCACGTGAAATCTAGTTAATATAGTCTTTGCCAACCTTAGGATGTGTGCCTGTATTGTGAAAATCAAACATTTTTGTTGTCTACTATGTCTTGCGTGTGTGTTCAAAATTAAATCTCAAACAAACATCACACCCAATAACTTGCAACATCTCAAAACTTTTCAAACCTCAAAACGTCAAACACCCAAAAACATCCAAAATGAACCTAGCACTTAGATTTCTTGGGGCCATCATCCTTCAGTTCTAATCTTTCAATCCTTTCATTCCATAGCCCTTGCATTCTACCTAGCCCTTATATTCCACCTAGTCCTTGCATATCCTCCACCTTTGCATATCCATTATTTCTCAAACAAACCTTTAGCTTGCACTTAGGCTACTCTTCCTAGGTCTTGAAATCAAACCATTGACATATCTATCACCCGCATCACTTGAGGTTCATCTTTCTTGAGTTAGGTAACATACCATTATCCTTAAGTAGGGAAATCCTTTTGGAGTCCATCATTTCCTACATACCCTCTCTTGATTATTGGTCCTTGTGTTTATCCATCATAACACAACTAAATCCCTTACATCATAACCAACTTTGGACCTAGAGTTGCCTTTGAGCTCTTGCATTCTTGCCTTGTCATTTCATACCATACCATTTTCATATCCCATCTTAGAACCATATCCTTTTCATGGCATCCTAGTCTTAGGTCTCATACATTATCTTATCTTGGATTGAAAAACAGAACAATCACTTATGACCCCTAGAACAAGAGAAAAAATGTTTCAAGAAGGGAACCCTTGGGGAAAAGAATTTGATAGGGAAGATCACATTAGTGTTGTGACTAGTGAAACAAGTGAAATTGAGGATGAATAAATAACCCAATCCACCATAAATGAATCTCTTAATGATAATAGATTCACTAAACTTCTTACGGAGGTAGTCAAATGTAACTCACAACAATACTTCAAATCCCTTATTGATGAAGGAATCAAAATGCCTCCTGATTTTGACATGTCACTACTCACGATGAATGATCAACCCAAGTCTAGTGAATCTAAGCATCTAAAAACAAAAAATGATGGTAGAATCAAAGATCATAGACCCTTTTATCTACAACCTAGTTATAAGAGATCTTCAAATACATCAAAACTTGCACCTACAAATGATCCTATTTTGGATGAGCTTCGAAAAATGAGACAAGAATTAGATACTCTTAAGAATAGTAAAACATCATCTCACAAGTTCTCCATCGAAGACATATGTCCTTATCCCTTCAATCCGATCATACCAATGCCACCTTTTCCTAACCACTGGGACATACCAAAACTTGATAAATATAATAGAAAAGGAGATCCTAAAAATGACTTAAGATAATTTTGTGCTACTACCATGAAATTTGCAGTTGATGAAATGTACCTTATGAGATTATTCCCCCACAATCTAGGAGGAGAAGCTATGGAATGGTTTTCACGATTACCCCCGACCATCAAATCATTTCAAGAATTAGCTGATAAATTTGTCTCCAATTATAGTTTCAATTGTGACTTTAAAGTGACCATGACAAACATTTTCAACACCAAACAAAAAAAAGGTGAATCTTTTGTGTCAATTTTACAAAGATGGAGACATTTAACAAAACGATTGTCTTATGTCATTCCTGATCAAGAATTGGTTGACCTCTTTTTTTGAAATTTGAACAAAGAAATTGGAATGGAACTTCACCTCAAATTTTTATATTCCTTTGATGAAGCCATAGAGATGAGCTTTTGATATGAACAAACTCTCATTGATGATAGAACTATAAAACTTGTAGTTAGGGAAAATCATATATAAAACTGAAACAAGAAGATATGAAAACCCTAACAAGCACAATAGAGCACACACTAGCATGAAAATCAAAACAAGAAAGCAAAGCAAACTGATCTTCAAGCTAGATTTGATTTATCTCCATTGCTCTTCTCTACCTACATGAGAATGCAAGATTTTGAAGGTTTGATTTTTGAAATGTTGATCGCTCATTTTCGCAGCATAACGATAAGATGAAAATAATAGAAGAAAAATAGATAGATAGATAAGAAGATTGAGAGAAATTTTGGCAGAGTGAGGATGCTAGAAGAAGATCCCCCAAATGATCTGTGAAAGGCTTGATTTATAGGAGAAGGCTGATTTGATTCGATAGCCAAAATTAAAAGTCAAATTTGTGATATGTGTGGCTAGGATTAAAAGTTTATTTTAGTGCCTATGACACACATTAAGTGGGTTATGACATGAGGCTAAAATTAGGATGTGAGGAAATAAGTGGGATTCTTTTATTTATTTGGAGAGAAAAGATGCCTATGACGCACAATGAATGGGGGTAAAAATAGGATGTGAGTGGGAATCTCATAATTTAAATAATAAAATTATTTAAATTATTTATGCATGTGAAGAGTTCTAGTCATGTGACACATGTTGCAATGTGACAATAAGTGGGGGATTAATTCAAATATTTAATTTGAATTATTTTCAAACATGTGAAGGGGGAATTAATTAAATAAATGAGATTTATTTAATTAATTGGGAAGTTGATTTAGTGGAATAAATGGGATAAGTGGGATAATGTAATGACCTAGGGTAAAATATTACAAGATGTTTTACAAGGTCATGTATCGACTAGATAATATTATGATATGGACAATTTTGGGTGTCTACATTTTGCCCCTCTTTGAGATGTTGTTCGAGATGGTGAGATTTATGTCGAGTAACATCATTTCAAAGAAGCTTAGGTATGGATAGATGAAAAAAAAATGATGCCCCAACCACTTGAAGAAGTGAGGATTAAGATGAATGAAGGAAAGGGATGATAGAAGAATATGATGATGCAAAAGATATGAATAAATGAGATGCCCCCTCAAGAGGATAGGCGGGTTGCATAAACACGGATATTCTCTCGAAATGAATAAAATGATAAAGGAGGGATAAGATGAATGATAAAAGATAAGAAGTAGATGAAAAAGAAAAATGACACACTATGGTGCAATAAAGTGAGCAATCATATGTTTGATATAGAACTAGACGCTATGCACCAAGGTATAAGGACCAAGGTGACGATGTGTCTCGTGCCCCAACATAATACAACCTTGTCTAGATACAAGATATGAATATTAGCTAGGAGTGATTCAGATTTGATGCAAATGCAAATTGAAATTTGATGACACACATAAGCAAGCAAGCAATCATGCACAAATGATACAAAAACAAAAAAGGTATTGCCCCAGTCAAGTTGTAAGCTGGTGATTAATTGATTGATTGATGATGATGATAGTGTTGCCATTGTGGGGAACGATATATCCCTAGATCAACACAAGGATGATTGATTGATTGATTTATGATGATGATAGTGTTGTCATTGTGGGGAATGATATATCCCTAGATCAACACAAGGATGATTGATTGATTGATTGATGATGATGATGATAGTGTTGTCATTGTGGGGAACAATATATCCCTAGATCAACACAAGGATGATTGACTGATTGATTGGGTTTACAACAAGATTAGGATCAAGACCAAAGGATGTGATTGAATAATTTGGAAAGATTGATTAGCTTGGTTGGTATGGATTAAGGATTGACTTGCATTTGGATTATTGCTTGGAAGGATTGAAGATGCTAGATTTGAAGATTTGGATGATGATTGATGAATTAAATTAAGGATTGATTTAGTTGGAATGATTTTGATTGATTGGATTGATGAAGGAATGATTTCATTTGATGAAAATGATTGAATTGATTAGAAGAACTGGTTTGATTAGGAGGAGTGATGTGATTAGATAATTTGATGAAGAAATTGATTTGAAGGATTGATTTGAAGAAGTTGAATTGATTGGAAGAAGTGATTTGGTTTGATTTTATTGCTTGAATTTTTGTTGGCTATTTGATTTTTGTGTCTTTTTGAAATGTTTTGATTTTTTTTGGATTTTTGAAATGTTTTTATTTTTTGGATTTTTGGAATATTTTGATTTTGTTTTGGATTTTGAAATGTTTTGATTTTTTGGATTTTTGAATTTTGGAATGTTTTTGATTTTTTATTTTTGAAATATTTGATTTTTGGATTTTTGGAATATTTGATTTTTTGGGATTTTTTGTCCAATATTTGATGTTTTTTGGATTTTTGGAATATTTGATATTTTTTTGGATCTTTTTCATGACCTTTTTCAATTTTTTTGCATTTATTTTTCAAGACTTTTTTGAAATGTTTTGAGATGTCAATGGATGACAATTTGGGTAGCCTTTTTGCTAGATACCAATGACAAGGGAAATCCAAGTCTAGGTGCAAGGAGATAGATGGGGTTGATGGATGAAAGGGTGGGTGATAGGATAAGGGACAAAAGGCTCCTGATATATGGATGGATAAAAAATGATAGGTCATAGTGAATGAAATGGATGTATGCATCGTAAGAGGACAGGGATGTGATCTCCAAAGACTATGTCACATAGGAATAACATGCCCCATTCAAGGTACAATACTTAGGATTATTCATGACAAATCTTATGACACTAGGATAATGATAGGCTTGTTTGGAAGGATGAGGTATATCAAAATATATCCAAAGCATGTTTCAACATTTTGCCCCATATTTTTATCAAGATCAAAAAGAGGAAGAGAGGATGAATGGACTCAATATGATAAGTATATGGGTATGATGGATAAAGATGGTAGGTAGGATGGAAATGATATGATAAGAAATGGCATGATAGGATAGATAATGCAAATGAGACAAAGTGCCCCCAACTATAAGTGGCATAGAAGATCAACCTACACATGATGCCTATTTGCTAGATTTTCCTCATTATACTTATCTAGGATGCATGTTTACCAGGTTTTCATAGTTGGATGAAGGAACTTCTCTTTACTCCTTTTTTTTCCTTTCTTTTTCTTTTTTTTTTTGACTTTTTTTTTTGTCTTTTTTTATTTTTGGATAAGAGAAGGGGGATATGGATAGGAGGGACTCAAGTGTCTAGTTCCAAGAAAGGTGATAGTCCCACTAGAGATGGTTGTCATCGCATGGACCATGTCAAATTTTATTATGCTCATAGATTTTGGTAAGGGATGACATGAAAGGGAGATGGAGTAGGTAGATGATTGATTATGATGTGGATTATCTATGGAAGAGGAATGTAAGGCTTAGCCAAAAGCATGGACCATAAGAATGTGATGGGGGAGATGTGTAGGATAATGAGTGAAGGGTGAGGAAATGGAGGTATGTGGAATCATTGTGAAATGGAAGGGAACCATGACCAATGGTTGCACACATTGTGATAAATGTTGAATATTTTGATGTTGAGGGGTTGTAGGAAGCAATGGAGATGGTTGCTTAGGAGATGGGTGATTAAGTGCTTTAGGTACCCACATAGATTTAGTATTTTTATTTTTATTTTTCTTGTGGGATGAAATATGAGATTCTTGAAGAGAGTGGGAATGTGAGGTGGAAGTGGATGGTTGGAATTTTTCAGATGTAGATGCCTCGTTTGACTTGTTTTCCTTTTTCTTAGATACCCAAACCATTTTGTTTTTAGACTTTTCTTTTGAAAGTATGAGCTTATATTTCTTTTTGGATGGATTTTTCTTTGGTTCTTTGCTTTTGTATTCTACGGCATGGGGACCCTTCATATTTTTTGATTTATAGATAGAGGCATCAAAAAAAATTCTTTTGAATCCCATGGGTATGGTGGAAGGAGTGGAAGCTTCATGTTTAGACAATGTGTGCATTGATTGGTCATGATTAGGATTTTTAGAGGATTTATGGATAGGTGGATAAGGGGATTGGATAATGGGGATATTAGGTGTTGGGAGTAGTGGAGGTAGATTAGATGGATGGATAATAGGAGTTGGAAGTAATGGTGGAAAGGTTGATGGTGGAAGGTGTATGGTCACATGCTTTTGACATTTGTAGGATGATGGATGAGGGATGGCAACATATGTTTTAGGCATATGATAGGATTAATGGTGGAAATAGGACTTAGGATGGGTGGAGGAAGTACCAACATCTTTAGATTGGTTTCCTTGGGGTGTATAACCAAGGCCATAAGAGAGTGGAGGGACCTTGACATGGATTGGCTCCAAAATACCTTGTTCATGAAGGCCTAAACCTTTACCTTGGTAGTTCATGTTTTGAAGCATGCGATGGACAATGGGACTAGGTGTGTTTTGGACACTAGAATGAGAGGTTAATGTTTCCTCTTGCTTAGGATAATTCTCTTGACATAACTCTTGGATTTGAGTGGAAATGGAATTGGAAGGCTCTAGAATAGGCTTGGTATGCTCTTTATGATCAACAACATGAAGGCATGATGGAATTTGACTTAGACATATAAGATCAATATGTTGTGTACCACATGATGGAGTTGGAAGAATAGGCATAGTATTCAAAGGTTCGTTGGTAAGCTCATTAATGGGTGTTTGACATGGAGATGGTCTATTATGTGCTAGTAGTCTTCGGAGAAAACCATTAAAGGATTCTTTGGTTGATGGATTAGAGCTTGATAAGTTGGATGGTGGTGTTGGTGCAGGACTAGTGTGCTTTGAGATAGGAATTTTATTAGATGGTGATGGAGGACTAGTAGATGGAATGGTGTATTATTCCAAACTTAGGGTGTGATTTCCCTCATCAATAGCATCATTAAGGTGACCTAAGATTTAAACAAAGTTTTCATCATCACTAAGATCTACAAGGTTCTCGTCATCACTAGGAGAAAATTTTGACACACTTTAGAGGATATATGGTTTTGGATTATCTTCATGATTAGGTGAAGGGGCTTCTCGAAGTATAAACTTGGGCTTGTGACTAAGATCATTAAAGATTAGGACCATTTTAGCAAGTGCCTCCTTAGGATTAAGGCAATGATGATTACATGGAATGATTAGATTGGATGACTTGGATTTATTAGGATGAAATTGATTGGAATGCGATTAGAAAAATGATGATTAGGAAGATTAGAATGATATGTTTATGTGTTGGTGTTTATAGCTTTATATGATAATTTGCAAATAAATGATTACACATGTACACACATGAATCACACATGCAAGACACATAAGCAAGTTTGAATTTGAAATTATGAATGTAATGATTAAACACGCACTTGAAGAAAACACATCAACAAGTCCTAGAACAAGTCAAGTAGGTATGGCCAATTAGGTCTTAAGCTAGGATGCACGAGGTTGACTAGGGATAATTTGAAAGAAAAATCCTACCACACAGCCAGGAGAAAGGGGTAACCCACCCTTCACCTTCACTTCCCAAAGGTATAAAGTTCTTTAGGGCTTAGCCAAGAGTGACAAGATTTTAACTATGAAAGAAGCGAGTCTTTCAATTCACACCTTGATTTAGGTCATCCCTAGGGGTGATGAAATCCCCTAGCAAACCTCCTATGAAGGGTATGACAAAATCAAACCAAGTGAAGTGTTTTTTATCACACACACACTTGATTCACACTCGCAATTGTTAATTTCTCTTTAGAAAATTGAAATGTGTGTAAAACAATTCAAACACTTTATTATTTTTAACCCAAAGTCAAAAGGTGTGATGGAAGACAATGGTTCTTTTTAAGCCCAATTTTAAAGTGTGATTGTAAACAAGATGTTCATTTTAAAGCTTCAAATTCAAGTGTTTTGCAAACATATTTGATTGATTAAATGAGAGATAAAGATAATAGAATGAGTGCACCCGAAAAAATTTCGCTTTCCAATTTGATGTGTATGACTGATATTGATGCTACTACAGCTCCTTATGATCACGTACAAAATTAAAAAAATGATATTATAATGTAGCCAAAACAAAAATTTCATCAAAAAATTTCAATTTCAAATACACGTTTTTAACATAACCGAATTAGATTCGATTATTTGAAGATGTTATTAGTCTGGAAAATAAAAACTCAAAGAAAGAACCCTTGCTAATTTTCTGAGAGTTTTCCAGAAATGTAAAAAGTGAGAAAAATTCTCTATTTTGTACTCAGAAACGCGGATCTGTGAAAAACATACAAAAACTAAAGATTGGCTTATTTAGCACTTTATTTAATATTAAAATCAAATCTATAAAAAAACAAACCCCTATTAAAATTGCAAGAAATTTCCAGAAATGTAATAAGTTTTGAAAAATTCGCCGATTTGGGTCCAGAAAATTTTATAGAAAAACATAAAATCATAATAAATCCTACAAAAATGGTGATAAACCCTCAATATTTTTATTGTATTCCCTTGAGATGATGTTTAAGCTTCTATAAAAATATTGTAGAGAAATGTGTAACCGTTTGGAAGATATGATGAAATTTGTAAAATATGAGGTTTTGTCCAAAAACTGACAAATCTCCAATAAAAAGTTATTGAAACCTGCAAAAAAAACAAGCTAGATCAAAGGATTCAAGTCGGGTTCACCAATTGTAGCTAGGGAAAATCAGATATAAAACTAAAACAACAAGATATGAAAACCCTAACAAGCACAATAGAGCACACACTAGCATGAAAATCAAAACAAGAAAGCAAAGCAAACCGATCTTCAAGCTAGATTTGATTTATCTCCATTTCTCTTCTCTACCTGCATGAGAATGCAAGATTTTGAAGGTTTGATTTTTTATATGTTGATCACTCATTTTCGCAACATAACGATAAGATGAAGATAATAGAAAAAAAATAGATAGATAGATAAGAAGATTGAGAGAAATTTTGGCAAAGTGTGGATGCTAGAAGAATATCCCCCAAATGACCTGTAAAAGGCTTGATTTATTGGAGAAGGCTGATTTGATTCGATAGCCAAGATTAAAAGTCAAATTTGTGATATGTGTGGCTAGGATTAAAATTTTATTTTAGTGCCTATGACACACATTAAGTGGATTATGACATGAGGCTAAAAATAGGATGTGAGGAAATAAATGGGATTCTTTTATTTATTTGGAGAGAAAAGATGCCTATGACGCACAATGAATGGGGGTAAAAATAGGATGTGAGTGGGAATTTCATAATTTAAATAATAAAATTATTTAAATTATTTATGCATGTGAAGAGTTCTAGTCATGTGACACATGTTGCAATGTGACAATAAGTGAGGGATTAATTCAAATATTTAATTTGAATTATTTTGAGACATGTGAAGGGGGAATTAATTAAATAAATGAGATTTATTTAATTAATTGGGAAGTTGATTTAGTGGAATAAATGGGATAAGTGTGATAATGTAATGACCTAGGGTAAAATATTACAAGATGTTTTACAAGGTCATGTATCGACTAGATAATATTATGATATGGACAATTTTGGGTGTCTACAAAACTTAATAACGATAGAACAAAAAATAAATTCAAACAAAAAGACACCTTTTTGGGTAAAGAACAAGAATGTAGTCAATGATGGATTTTTTGATGCAAAAACAACTAAAACATCATCACCTATCTACCACCTTAAAGGTTTATCTTCAGATACAGGAAAAGAAAAACAGAGAAGTTTCCCTAAACAAAATTTTACACCATTGGGACAATTACTTGAATTTACATTAAAATAACTTCTTGAAAGAAATATCATTATGCTACCCGTGATAAAGGAATATAATCCACAAGTCAAACCCCCATGGTGGAATGAGGATCACTTTTGTGACTATCATAGACATAAAGTACATAAGACTAATAGTTGCAATAAACTTCGACATTTAATACACGACCTTATTGATGATGGTAAGATAGTAGTTGATGGAAACACTCCTTCTAGTAACTCTGATCGTGAGGTGTTTAAAAACCATTTCTCTAAGCATGAAAAGGATAAAGGAAAGGCTCTTGAATCTGGTGATGGTGTAAATTATACTATTTCTAAGTATGACTATACCATGCATAACATCAGTGAGGTTGATAATCATGTAAACACTTTCATTATAAAAGGAAAAGAACCTGATTGCAAGGTTACTACCCACAAAGGAAAAGTCACCCTAAGAGGTCCTAATGAAAAATCCGCTACACCATCTTCACAATATAACCTCATAGAACATTTAGGGAAAACACTTGCACAAATTTTCCATACTTGAACTGCTATGCCTATCTCTTGAGTATAAATCTATCCTAGATAAAGCACTTCTACTACTATAGTTCCTACAAACCTACATGTAGATCAATTCCAAGCTATGGTAGGACATATCACCTCACCTCACACTCTCAATTTTACTGAAACTAATGATTCATCCCCTCGAAAACCGCATAATGCAGCTTTACACATTGACGTCCTCATCAATAATGCCAAGATCAAGCGAGTTCTGATAGACGAAGGAGTAGGTCTTAATATTTATACCCAATAATTAATTACAAAATTAGGGTTTTTTGAAAATGTAGTTGATCCAAAGAACAAGATTACCATAAAGGCATATGATGAAGAGGAACACTCATCTAAAGGATCAGTTACTCTACCAATCAGATTTGGCCCTGTGGTAAAGGATGTGGTTTTCCAAGTACTTGATCTCCCATTGACCTATAATATCCTCCTTGGAAGACCTTGGATTCATGCAATGTAAGTAGTACCTTCTACATACCACCAGTGCATTAAACTCCCACACAATGGCGTTGAAATTACAATACAAGGAGATCCCAACCCTTTCATGTATTGTCATAATCTAAGTCCTAAAACTAAAATCACAATCCGAAGCAATCATGAGGCATTTCCTTCCCAAGCATATGTTGATCCTAAGTCCTTAAAAGCATCCTCCTCAAAATCCAAGGAAGTTGAAACCAAAATACAAGTAAAAGAACAAGGAGAAGGAGAATATACTTTGAATCATGCCCTTTGCATTGAAAAGTTACCTTTATTTCCCCATACCTATGGAAAACCACAAATGACTAAGACCACATCAGATGCAGAGACTACAGTGACTTGTAAATTAAACAATATTAAAAAATAGGGAGTCCTCTATAGTAAAATAGAAGAAGCTAATCTCTTGAAATGGCTATACAAAGATGAGGATACAAAAAAAGAACAAACTGAAATAAAGATACATGTTGGATAATATGGTAAAGGATTTGATCTTATGAAACAAATGGGATATGATGGTAAAAGTCCTCTCAGCTTACAAAAATAGGGTATCTTGGAACCAATACAACCTACTTGTACGCAAAAAGTCCCTGGTTTAGGATACGATGCACAAAAAGATAAGACCTTGAGTACCACATGTACTTCAAGTAAGGAAGTAGAGTCCTCTAATGCTACATAGAAAAATGAGGAAAGTTCCATCGATGACTTCATTGAGATTTATGACTATGATAGTATCCCTATCCCTAAACTTGATCATAACATTTGTATGCTTGAATCCATTCAAAATCTTGATTTAAATCATGACCCTTTACCCCTGGTTCACCCTAAACTCATTAATTTAGACTAGAAGGGACCGCCACAATTGGATGTATTTCAAAATGATGAGGAAATCATAAAGTTTATGGGAGCACAAGAAGATACAACTCTTGAGGATCATAAAGTAGGTTTCACCATAGAACTCAATAGTGTGGCTTAATTTGGGGGGAGTGCCAAGCCTTTTAGTTACAAAAATTATTGAAAATATAAAAGGTCTTCTAGTGAAAACCGCTATGCGGCGCTATTAGACCTAAAAAAATTAAAACTAAAAGATGTATCCAAGGGTGAAAACCTCTCTAAGGCACCCAAGGATGGAAGGCTTGATACACTTCCCTTAGCAGTATATCATGAAAAATCATCTATGCTGGTGGAGAAGACAATACCAGCTAATCTGGGTACAGAAGAAAAACCAAAGATAACTCATCTAGCAGAGTCATTAATACCTGACGAGAGAATAGAGCATATACAATTTTACAAGAAATACAAGTTAAATTTGTGTGGTCCTATGCAGATATGTTAGGACTTGATCCATATCTAGTAATGCATCACCTATCTTTGCCACTGGGGAAAAACCTATTAAACAAAATTTGAGAAAAATGCCCCCTCATATTGCTTTATTGGTAAAAGTTGAATTACAAAAGTTGCTAGATGTGGGATTTATAAGACCTGTTGACTATGCTGATTGGATTTCAAATTTAGTACCAGTTTCAAAACCTAATGGGGGCATTTGATTTTGCATATATTTCAGATATTTAAACAAATCTTGTCCTAAGGATGACTTCCCACTTCCAAACATTGACATGATAGTGGATTTGATAGCAAGACACAAAATTTTATCCCTCATGGACAGTTTCTCAGGCTACAATCAGATTAAAATTGCTCCTGAAGATCAAATTAAGACAACATTCACTTGTCCTTGGGGAACCTTCTATTGCAATGCCATGCCATTTGGGTTGAAGAACGTCGAAGCTACCTACCAACATGCAATGACCACTATATTTCATGACATGATGCATACCTATTTGGAAGACTATGTAGATGATTTGTTGGGAAAATATTACATGAGAGTTGGACATCTAGAGATCATGGATAAAATTTTCACAAGATTAGAAAAATAAAAGGTTCGATTGAATCCAAAGAAATGTGCCTTCGGAGTAACCTCTGGGAAACTCCTTGGATACATTGTCTCATCTAAAGGAATTGAAGTTGATCTTGCAAAAATAAAGGCTATACTTGAAATGCCTCCACCTAAGAATATCAGATAGTTGAGATCATTACAAGGAAAACTTCAGTCTATCCATCATTTTATAGCACAACTTATTATCATGGAATCTAGCAACGCTCGATTCACAGATAACCCCCCTACGAAACTTGTTTGCTTCATAGTTTTGTGATGTTCAAGCAAGAAAAATGAGGAAAATTTTAATTCACCTTGATGCACAGTCCAAAATGTCAAACAGTTTGTTTGAGGGTCTCCTCTCATTCGTCTTTCGAAGAGCTTCAAAACGAGCATCTTGGTAAGCTTTCAACCTTTGGGAGTTAGAAAATTTGTCAAACATGTAGGAGCACTGATTTTTAGTGCTCTTACATATTTCATGCCTTAGTCATTTTTTGGCACATATAATGTTAGGGATTTTTAGCACTTTTACATATCACATGTAGGAGCGCTGATTTTTAGCGCTCTTGCATATTTCATGCCTTAGTCATTTTCTGGCACATGTAATGTCGGGGGTTTTTAGTGCTTCTGCATATTTTCCCACATGTAATGTCGCTGATTTTTTTCACTCTTACACATGTAATGTCAGGGTTTTTTAGCGCCTCTGCATCTCAAACCACAAGTCACATACAAAAGCTCTATTTTTCACCGCTCTTACATATTTCATGCAAAATCTCTATTTTTTACCACTTTGACATTTGATATGTAGAAGCGTTATTTTTTAGCACTTTTACACAAAATGCAATTTCTTCCCAAAACATGCCAAAGCACTAATTTTTAGCACTTGTGCAAGAAAGGCAGAATTTCCAAGATGTAAGAGCAGGGAATTTTAGGGCTTGTGCACCAAAAGCAGGAACTTCCAAAATGTAAAAGTGTTAATTTTTAGCAATTGTGCACCAAAAGCAGGAACTTCCAAAATGTAAGAGTGAGGATTTTTAGCTCTTGTGCACCAAAAGAAGGAACTTCCAAAATGTAAAAGCGTTGATTTTTAGCACTTGTGCACCAAAAGCAGGAAATTCCAAAATGTAAAAGCATTGATTTTTAGCGCTTGTGCATCAAAAGAAGGAACTTCCAAAATGTAAGAGTGGGGATTTTTAGCTCTTGTGCACCAAAAGAAAGAACTTCCAAAATGTAAAACTATTGATTTTTAGCACTTGTGCAGCAAAAGCGGGAACTTCCAAAATGTAAAAGTGTTGATTTTTAGCGCTTGTGTATCATATTTTCTAAGTGTTCCTAGGCATTATTGAAGCGTTGATTTTTAGTGCTCAGACATGAGTTTTTTCCAAGTCTTCAAAATGTGTTGGAGTGGTGATTTTCAGTGCTATTACATAAAAGATAGAACTTTCAATATGTTGGAGTGTTGATTTTCAGCACCCTTGCACAAAAACCAGTTTTTCATTGAACGTTCAAAAATCATCTAGAAATGCATTTTGAGCTCCATTTCTCCTACTTTGCTAATTTTTCTCTCTCCATTGCTCACATCCATTTTCTAGTTTGCTTGCTTCCACTTTTTTATCCACCATCATCGCATTAAAGCTTCCCAAACCCATCAAATTGCTCATATTTACATCCACTATGCAGTGTCTTGAAAATTTGAGTAATTACATCTAAAGTGCAATACCCCATGCTAAAACCTTAGTTTTTTTCCTACCTTCACATCTGAATTGTTAAATCTAACTCTTGTATACATTCTAATCTCTAGTGCCCAGATTCTGGAGCAGTTTTGATCAAGTTCTTGCCTATCACCAAGCAAGAAGGATTTGAACTATAATTAGAAAGTTCTTCCCATGTTTCAAAGAAGATATCCACCAAGTACAAGAAGGGCATCATGATATCCTAGGAAATGGAATAAAGGATTTGTTCGGTAAGCTCCTTGATGAAGATCATATTTTCCTCCCGGCCAGTGAACTTTCACAAATCTACAAGGAATCCCTCATGAAGCAAGTAGAGGATGCCAAATTTTCAAAGGCATCGATGCACGCAATTTGGGTCTTTTGGCTTTCTCTGGATAATATCAAGACGCATCTTGATAGATGCAAAAGGCTTCACTCATCTGCTAGAAGATCAATTACCAGAGTTCACACCATTGTGGATTATATTGTTGGTCCAAATGAGGCATTTGTACTTGATACAAAGAAGAAATATGAAGACTTTTGTGCCCAAAGCAAGGAACCATGAAGGCTTCTTTTCTCTAGTGTTGAATATTTTTATGCTTTCACGCATTTTGTAAATAGTTTGGGACATCTTAAATGTCTTTTGAGAAAATGTAATTGCATGCAAAATCTTAAATTTTTTCCACAAAAGATGGACAATATTTTTGACTAGGTCAAAGTTAGGTTTTCCTAAATTAGCTCACCTACTTTCCTATTTTTTCTCAACCAATTTCATAGATTTACTCTTCCCTCTCTTTTATAAATATGAGGGATTTCTATTGTAATCTTTATCTTTTATCTCTAGCAACAAAGTGTTTCTCTTTTTGAAACAAATGTATGAAACTTTGTGTTCAGCTTTGTGAATCTAAATCTGATCAATAAAGAAGAAAGTTGCATACTAGACTTTGTGTTGGAATCAATTCTCTTATGGTTTGATCAAATTGTTGGTGATTAGCATGTGAGATCTAAGGGCTTTGGATAAATCTGTGTAGACTTTGTGTTATACTCTTTATTCAAATTTGTGTTTATGTTTGAATACTATTGTTGAATGATCTACAAGACTTTGTGCCTGTAATTGTTCATGTTGCTCATGGAATCTTCGTCTCTATGAAGACTTTGTGTTTCCAATACGACAAAATTTACATATCTCAAAGATCTATCAACAAAAATCTATGGAACGATTTTGTGCCTTCGTGAGCTTTTCTTTCTCATTTTATTGTTTATTATTATCATACTAGTATCTCTACACTTTGCTTTAACAAGATAGAGGTATTGGGATTACTGCTTGTTTTTAGTTTAAAGTTGTATGGAATAAGAACTATCAACTCTGAAGCATTGTAAAACGTCTTCTCTAAAAAAAGAGAAGTATGAATGTGACACACACACCCCATTTTCTAATTGTAGTGTACATTTTTTGAATAATTAATTAGTTTTACTTAGCTTCCATAAGTAGTAAGAAGGGCACCTCCCCTTTATGAGAGGATATATTACATCTCACATAGTTGTGGTTGAAATCAAGGTTGTGTAATCTATTGAAAAGATGATTACATAATTTTCATCCAACACAACTCGCAGATAAATGTCAACCCTTTCAGCATTTGTTACACAAGAATGTTTCATTTAGATGGGAACAGAAGTGTGAACAAGATTTTTAGAAAATAAAAGAGTATCTGATGACACTACCAGTATTTGTACCTCCTACAGATGACAAGCCTTTACTTCTGTATATATCCACAGCCACCACAACACTAGGGGTACTTTTAGCACAACATGATTCTGAAGGAAAGGAATGTGCAATCTATTACATTAGTCGCACTCTAGTAGGATATGAGCTCAATTATAGTCATACTGAAAGAGTGTGCCTTTTCATAGTTTTTGCATCATAGAAGATATGACATTACATGCTTACACACCAGACAAAGCTCATTGAAAAAATTATTCCTCTTAAGTACCTTTTGAACAAAGCAGCACTCACGAGATGATTAGCTAAATGGATGATGATTCTCAGTGAGTTTGATATTGAGTATGTAGAAAGAAAAGAAATCAAAGGACAAGCTATAGCAGATCAACTTGTTGATGCTCCTGTGATAGATAGTCATCCTCTTATCATAAAATTTCTTGATGAATCAATCTTCAACATGGAATCTACACATCTTTGGACTTTATATTTTGATGGCTCCTTCACACAAGGTGGTTTGGGTGCTAGCATTCTCTTTTTCACTCTGCAAGGGGATTGTATACCTAAAGCTTATAAGATATAGTTTCCATGTACCAATAATATTACAAAATATGAGGCATTACTTTCTGGGTTTTGTATGGTTGTGCAATGGAAAATCCTTGAGTTGCATGTTCTTCGTGACTCTCAGTTAGTGATCAAACAAGTTAATGATGACTATAAAATAAAAGATGAAAAATTGATGCCTTACAAAAGAATGGCGGATGACTTCAAGGCCTATTTCACATCAATTTCTTTTGAGAAGATTCCACGAGATAACAATAGATTTTTTGATGTAATGGCAACAATTGGTTCACTTGTGGAAATTTCAAGCAATGCTGCCTACTGTGACTTCTTGGTAGAACCTCTTTTGGAACCTGCTTACAATATATCACAATCTGAAATGATTTGTCTTATCGTTGGCCCTAATTCTCAATGGTATGGCGATATTTACACCTATCTTTGAGATAACACCTTGCCATCAGACATGTCCAATAAATCCCATAAAACCTTTATTCGTCAAGCTTCCTGCTACATAATCTTAGTTGATACCCTTTACCGTCGAGGTCTCAATAGTACTTAGATGTCTTGAGCATGACGAGAGAAAAAATGCCTTACGATAAGTACATGAAAGTATATGTGGGGCACATTCTAGTGGTCCTACCCTAGCCAAGAAACTCTTGTGTATGGGTTATTATTGGCCTGCAATAGAAACATATGCTTATTAGTTTGTTAAAAAATGCAAGCAGTGTCAAAAACATGTAGACTTGATACATGCTCCTACACAAGAATTGCAGTCTCTCGCTACACTGTGGCCCTTTTATAAGTGGGGACTCAATCTCATGGGCAAGATCCATCCACCTTCATCCAATGGTCATAAGTTCATTCTCGTTGCCACAGACTATTTCACGAAATGGATTAAAGTTGTTCCTCTCACTTGTATCACTAGGAAACAAATATCCACTTTCATACTAAACTACATCATCTATCATTATGGAATTCCTTTATCATCACAGATAATGGTTATCCGTTCAAAAATCAAGATTTTTGTGAACTCTGTGAGAAATTTCATAGACAACATCATTTCTGCACACCTTACTATCCTCAAGGTAACGACCAGGCTGAGACCTCTAACAAAACCATTCTCAAAATTCTTAAAAGGACGGTCAATGAAGTTGGTCGAGATTGGCATATTCAATTGAATCATGCCTTGTGGACCTACCACATGAGTGTTCGCACTCCCATGGGCGCTACCCCATATGACCTTGCCTATGGATCTGAATCCATCTTTTCCATCGAGGTTGATTTTCCCTCTTTGTGAGTCTCCTTGAGCAATCAAAACAGTAATGAAGAATACCAGGTTTCCCATTTGCAAGAATTAGAACTATTGGATGAACAAAGACAAACTACCTTCAATCATCTAAAAGCATATCAGTAGCCAATGTGACAAAGTTATAATTAGAAAGTGAAACCACGTACATTTGAGGTTGGGGATCTTGTCCTTCTTGAAAATCCTCGCAATCAACAAGACAAAGAAAAGAAGGGTAAATTTGAGCCTAACTGGTTGGGTCCATATGTTATCGTTGTTGTGTATGGATCTGGGGCATACTAGTTATCTACTTTGGAAGGTGAATTGTTTAGTGATCCCATCAATAATATGCACATTCGCAAGTTTTATACCTGAGTACTTTGGAGGGTACACTCTTTTAAAATCCTGAAAAAATACAAAAAAATGAGAAAAAAAGTCCTGAAAAAATGGCCACCCTGATGAAAACCTAGCAAACAAGCATCTTGGTGACACCAAAAAAATATACAAAAAAATTGAAAAAGTCCTAAAGAAAAAAAATGATGGAAAAATTAAAGAGAAACCAATTCGTTCAATGGTGAAAACCGTGGCACCTTGAGCAAGTACCATGTTGAAAACCGAGAAATTGGTGCCATGTGTAAAGGCATTTCTCCTCTTTCCTTTAGAGCTCTACTTGATCTTTTCATCCCATTTTCATTCACTCTCCACTTAAAAATGGCCTTTTCATACTCACCATGGCTTGTGAATTGTTTGACAGTCCCCTCGCTTTCTTGCTCTACCATATGTACTAGGTTGGTCATATTCCTCATTGGGGCATTTCCTCAACCTTAGCCATGGGTTAGGATATTGAACATCTCACGGTCAAAGAAACTACCCTCTTTTTTTGGCTACTCGCTTACGATTTGTATCATTCCATCGTAAAAAATTCAAAAAAATAATCCATACAAATCATAAAATGTCCTGAGAAAATCCATAAAAAACATAAAATGTCCTAAAAAAATCCATTAAAATCATAAAATGTCCTGAAAAAATCCATAAAAATCTTAAAATGTCTTGAAAAAATCCAAAAAAATTAAATATTCCAAAAATCCAAAAAAAACAAATAACTTCAAAAATCCCTAAACAGTGGCACTTTTAGATCACCACACAACTTGGAACTTCAACGAAATCAAATTGCACCATGTCAACAATCAAGCAAATGTTATAACATACATATCAATCTATCTTCCAAATCTAGCCAAACACATAAACTGTAACAAAAATCCATTCTACATTGAAGCATGATGCATGTTTGTTTGTTTATCTTTGATTGATTTATGGTTTTTATCTTTGGTGGCATGTCTTTTAGCTTCTCGAGGATGCCTTCAACTAGAGAGGCAAGGATGGGGCATGTTCACTTGTTTGTTGTATGTGGATTTTTTCTCATTTACATGATGACTCATCTTACGACATGTTTATCTAGAACCATCGAGGACCTATGGGTCTAGTGTGAATGAGAGTTTTCCTTGTCTGATAGTGTCTTCTATGTAATAAGTATTCAATTCATCTAAGGTCCGTATACCTAGATGCTTATACTTCACTGCTAAATAAAAATGCAAACAATATTCAGGTCGTCTAGATGTTCATGTTATCTAGACGCTTATAGTAATTTGTGACATAATAAGCTCTATGATGATAAAAGCACTTTGTTATGCACAAGTGGCTTCATCACCTTCATCTTGCATTTCTTCCATCTTTTGTTTCTTTCATTTCATTTTCTTCATCTTTCTTGCCACATAGTCATCATCAATTGCTTTATCTAGTTGATATATGTCTCCTAAATCAAATCTCAAATCACTGAACTTGCTTCTTGACATCTCATGTCCCCTTAATCAATCATTATATCATTTTTTCTTGCATAAGTATCAATCTCAATCAACTTAATCAACTCAATTAGCTTAATCAACCTGGCTATACTAATCATTTCCATCAATTGTTTAGTTACGCCCATCAACTATGCATTTCCATCAAATGTACATATCTACTTAATCATTTGTGCAATGTCAATCATATAATCATTTTCCTATAATCAATCGAGAGATCAATCTTATTGCAATCCATTCGATTAATCTCTCAAGGGGGCATATCATCCTTATCATCATCCTTACCAGGATATCCTTGGGGTATGTATCAGTTAATAAATCTTTTTCTTTGAAACAACGTGACAAGATGCATTATCTCAAAGAGGAGAAAAACATATCATCCTTATCATCATCCTTAATAGGATATCCCTGGGGCATGTATCAGTTAATCAATCTTTTTCTTTGAAACAATGCGACAAGCTGCATTGTCTCAAAGAGGGGGAAAATGTAGACACATAAAATTGTCCTTGTAATCACTTTTACTCATTGATCATATCTCCATATTATAACCATTTATTCATATTATAAGCATTTACAAGCATCTATAAGCATTATTCATAAAATCATTTAATCATTTGTCATTTATCATTTATACATTAATCACTAAAAATATCATTTGCGTATTCCAGTAAATAATTTAATAATCTATCCATTTATCCATTGATCTCATATTCATATTTCATGTATTACCATTCAAATATTATACTCATAAACCCCATGTCTATAATCATTTCGTTAAATCCATTTTCATAATACATTATCTATTATAAAAAATTCATATATTAATGCATTTACACATTTCATGCATTTTCATATTCATTTAACCATTAAAATATCATACATATTCATTAAATTATTCATTTACCACCTACATGCATTTATCCATTTCAATATTTTTATCTTACCCATCTCATGCATGTGGGATATTTTTCCTCCAAGCCAATCTTTTATCCCACATTCCTTCCACAACTTGCATTCACCCTAAAGATTCCTATTTAAATAGGACTATCTTCTCATTTTTCCCCTACACAAATTTTGCATCTCCATGCTTTGCATCTTCTTCCACATTCTTAGTGATATTTTCATTTCAATCTTAGCTTTAGCTTTATGTTACATTGCATTTTGCTCATAGCATAGTATTTTTTATCATATCATTTGAATATTTTACATTTTAGGTTTGATTTGAAATATCTCTCATTTTGTTTCGCATATCCTCTTGTGTGTGCTCTGAGAGAAAATGAATATGAACACAATATCTTATGAATAGGAGAACAATGTAGTAGTTTTTATTTACATGCATGTGTGTTTTATTTGGATATTTTGTTGTATATGTGTGTGTTCTTATCAAGAAATCCATTGATATGATGTCAGAATCAATTTGAATCCTTTGATTTGAACGTCTCCATTTCCCTCATCATAAAAATACATATAGATATCTTATCATTAGGTGAACTAATCCTCCTCATTACAAACAAATAAATGATCTGTTAGGTCTGACTAACACTAAAAACTAAAACTAAGAGACTGTAAAATTAGAAAATTGTTCAATATTTTCAATAAAATGATATCTTAAATATTGCATTTGTAATAAAATCCAATAACGCACTACTGCAATAGTCAATAGAGGTATGTGTGAGATGGTGGGACATATAGTTCGATTTTAAAATTCTTATTGTAATACCACAAAGACTAAATATGAATAGGGTGGGGTGGTGGTGAGAACATGTTAACAACTAAAGTAAATCGCAACCCCGCAAGGGGTAAATAGTGACATTGGGATATGGCAGTGAACAATCACTCAATTGCTAGAATTAACCAATTGTCCTGTGGGAGTCCAAAGGGGTGTGTGGGGGGGTGGTGGTACTGCTACCCCTACCATACTGCTACCCCACAACGGTATTGATATGATAGAGCAGTATGGTGGTGAAAATCACTCAACTGCTAGATTTAACTCGTCATCCCATAGGAGTCCGAAGGGGTGTGCGTAGGGTGGCAGTACTACTAACCCTACCATAATTCTACCCCATTGTGCTATTGTTATGACAAAGTGGTGATGTGATACAAGCTATCAAAACATTTAAATCGTCTTTGGTAATGATTACACCTCTAAACATGAACCATTTGATTTCCCAAGAAAAAAGGAATGTATTCAAACTCGAAATATGGACAGATTAAGAAATATTTTGCATGAATTGACATTAATAGTGAGGTGACCAAGCTCAACAGAAAATATTACTTGGGACTCAATGAATTTTTTTCAATCATTCACAGAGTTCAACATACTAGAGGCAAGGGAGTTCAAGGGGGAAGACTCTGTAGCTATTATTTCACCGAGTAAGTTCATAGAAACCCTCTATAGCAAGTGTATAAGAATTGAATTTTCTCATACAAGTAGACACTTAAATAAATCAAGTAGGAGTAAATTCTTCATCATGTCATCCAAAAGAAGTTGACTTGTGAGTAAAAGGAAGAGTCCACGGTTTCTAAAACAAAGAAGAGGTCCCTGCAACAATCCATTTTAGATGTGTTACCTAATTTTGTAGACAAAGGATTCAAAAAGGTGTTTAAAGATACAACACATGGATGTAGAGATCCAATTATCCCTATCTCAGGGTGGGATCTATTTTGGTACTTCTATGAAAAAAGGGATGATAAGATTCCAGTTTTGAACCCTTGGACCTTAGATTTGGCCAAATTGGTAGTCCCAAATGTCTTTGTAGATGTTAAATTTAAAAATTATTGGCACATTATTATCACCTAACTACCAGGACTATAAGAATTTCATATGGTTCACCCTTAGTGGTGTTGACTAAAGAAGCAATTATACAGTGTTTTATGTTAAACAAGCAAGCTATCACTAAGATTGACTTGGACAGAAGTGAGGAGGATTATAGGATATTGATAAAATTCTACAGGAGTGATGAACTTCCTTTACACATGAAAAGGGGTATAAAAAATAGGAGGATACCTATCTCCCCCTCCCAAATTGAGCCATTTTCCATAAAATAATTCCAAGTATATTTCAAAAGAAATTATTTTTCTTTGTGCCAAGTGCTTGGAATAGATGCTAAAGAGAGCATGCCAATCTATCTCATGATGATGGAAATGAAGATACAAAATCTTGAAGTGAACATTGAGTATGACTTTGAAGTTGAAATTGAGAAAGGGCTACATGAAGGATTTTTTGCAAGTAAGAGATAACTTAGCTCCCATCACTTCTAGGAAATACTATTTGTTGTGTCATTTAATATTGTACCAAAAAACAAAGAGATGGACTAAAATAATGTGTTTGGGAATGACTGATAAGGAAGGGAATAGGTTGCTTGTACAAAACTAGTGTTACATCTGGGATAGTAGATGTAAAAATAATGATTATGTAGTATTTCATGATGATTTTGTAATAAAGGTCATGGCCAGTCTCGGTCATATTTCACCAAGATTTCCTAATAAAATCATGCAAGTATTAAGACCTTTAGCATTGAAGCTAGAGAAGGGACACACTTACAATTTTGGCGACTGGTTCTTCTTACAAACCAAATATTAATAAGGGTATGTTGGTGTCCTCAAGCCCCACGTGTTTTACTTAAAAAAAAATCTATTTGAATTGCATTTTTAGAATTTATGTGGAAATTTTTATGGATGAAGCAAGATGTTATGAAAAGACAGAGAAAAGAGACATTCCTCCCTAGCCTAATTGAATGTGAGGAGCTATCCATAGGGTCTAATACTCTTGAAGAACTACAAAACTATTTGAAGATGAGGTATTTATTGAAGTCATAAGGAGTAATGGTCTTTGATCTTAAAGAGTATATTAATTTTATAAAGCAGACACTTCTCACTAGAGTTGTGATTACCCATGAAATGGATTATGAAGAAGATGTAATAAGAAATTGCTTAACACCTCATGAAGTTTTTCAGAGGAAGAGGAAGTGGGAAATCATAAAGAAGCTTAAGGAGGAGAAGAAGAAAAGGTACATTGGATTCCAAGGATTCTATGTTGAAGAAGGGGGTGTTGGAAAAACAAGGATAGACAACTAAGAAGGGGGGGTGAATCAGTTGTTATAGAATTCAAACTTATTTAACCTTTATCAACCTTTAATTTCAGATCTAATAATTAATAGTGAAAGAATGAATCAACAACACATCAGAAACACACAACACCAAGACTTTTTGTGTGGAAACACTGTTAGGAGAAAAACCACGGTGGAGGTTAATCCACAATTTATACCCTGTTAAAAGTTTAAAATAAATGAATAAGGAATGCACATGCATTCAAAAACACTACCTAGAGCTCACTGCTCAAAAGGGAAGGCTCATTGCCTTACATAAAACAATCAGATTAAATCCATCTGACAAGGTTGAACTAAGAAATTAGCTTCTTCAAAATCTTGATGAAAGTTTTGGTTAGGCACATAAACACTTCTTCACACTTCGCTCAAACTCCTTCACACCCTGCTCTATAATCAAATGATCTGATCTTTATTCACACATATCTTGTACACACTTCACATACATTCATTGAGCACACTCCACAATGAGGAAACAATCGCTCTTATATATCCGCTACATAGAATTACATCAACAACTCTATCAGACACAAATAAAGAATATATGAATACAAATTGTCGTCCCAATTCATGATAAAATCTCAATATATACCAACCTAAGTCAGTCACAACATAATGACAACCTAAATCAACATCCTCAACTGTGCCAAGAATTCAAAAATTAATCCACAAGTTTCTGCAACACACTACAACCACCATGTCGGCAAAGAACATAAAAACTTTAACACACGAAGAAGAATCTTTGATCACGAGCACACCGATCAACACGGATGTACAACAATGATAGAGAATGATCTAGAACCATCACTGAACATCACAAGAGCATGCGTAACTGTGAACCCCTAAACCTACAAATGCACAAGAACAACAAACAAGTCAAATTTTAAGATCATATGCAAACAAGCATGAGATATTCCCCATGAAATCCATCTATTAAAACTCAAATTAGGAAAATGAACACAATGTAAAAAAGCATGTAAATCCTAATTAAGCCAATAAATTTAAGATCCCATGGGGGAATTGGTGCCAATTGAATGTTGAAATTGGCCCTTTCCCAACTCCTAAGTAAGCTTGATGATTTGATCCACTTGATGGTTGAATTCCTGCATAACCTAGCTAAGAATTTGATAAAAAGAGATGAGAATGGCTATGCTTGAAGATGGATTTGAGTATAATATGTTTACTCAAATTGTGGATGATAGAATGAGAGGAAGATTCTCTCATTGATAGATTCCCAAAATGGAAGAGAGAGTGAAATTGAGCGATGTGGGATCATTCAACATCCAATGGCCAAGTGCCACTTGTCAAGATGTGAATGGTTGAAGGTTGAGCACATTTTGATCAATGTGCAAGTTTGAATTTTGAATTTGATGAAGTGACATGTTTAGGGGGGATAAAATAAATGGAGTTAATGCCACATGGCTCAATGCAAAGGACATGTAAGAGGTCTTAAATTCCTTGTTGGAAGGACCAAGTCCATTTGAATTTGAATTCAAATTTGAGGGAATATTCCCCTTTTATTCCTTGTTGAGAGAAAATAGAGATTTAATAAATGAATTAAATCTATTTTCATGTGCAACTTGCATTCTCTAGAGGATGTGACATAGATTAGGATTAAATTAATCGAAGATTAATTAATTTAATGAAGAATTAGGAGATGTGACAATTTAGACTTAAATTTATAAATTGATTTAAATCAAATTAAGAGGAAGGGTTTAATTAAATAAATGATTTGATTTATTTAACTAAAGGGGATAATGTTAGATTAAATTAAATAATGTTTAATTTATTCAATTTAATAAGAAGACTTTCGGGATTTAATCAAATAAGATGAATTATTTAATTAAAGAGGGATTACAAAATTAATTAAATAAAATTGATTTATTTAATTAACAAGAAAAAATGACTTAACTAGATAAAGTTGATTTATTTAATTAAAAGATGAAGAGTGATGAATTTAATCAAATACAGATTATTCGATTAAATGACTAGCAAAGGAGATGATTCAAGATGAAATGGTGTTAGTAAATCAGGATCTAGTGTGTCAGATCGAATTGTATATTTTCCATGTCTACATTTTGCCCCGAAGCAATGTACTTGTTGCATTGATTCAAAGAATCAATTGTTGTGATCAAAGTTCAAAATTTTTTGATTTTTCAGATGCCCCACTGTTTCGCCAGTGAGAAGGATTACGCTGGTATACTGCCCCCTTGAGAGATCAAACGGAAATTTTCAATATTCCGATCGAGATTGCGATAAAATGCGAGGGTAGTGGTTCTATTGATCAGAGGATGAAAGATAATTATTTGATGTAGACAATTTTGATGATGTATAGACAGTCATCGGCCATGGGTAGCCTCATGTATATTTTGATACAACACACCAATTTTAGATAGAAATGTTAGTAAAGATAGAAGAATAAGAAGAATAAGAGGTTGAAAGAAGGATCCGCAAGCCTACGCTATGAATGATGATGATGATTTGCTTACCAGGAGTTGGGATTTTAAAAGGACCAATTACGTTATGTTTGATAACACACATAGGTACGATCATCAAGGTATAAAGGACCAAGATGATGTTGTACCTAGTGTGATGGACTTTGACTTGTCAATCAGATAGGATTATTCTTGTTCACACTTGACATACGAAAACCTTGCTAGGACGGACCTAAAAAAGCAAGTATTTTCCAAGTTATTTTACAAGAACATCCAACAAGCACAGCAAATAAAAAATATAATGATCATTGCCCCATTCCTCTCTCTCTAAACCTGTTTAGTTTAGGCATCATCAAGAGGTCCTAGGAATGAACGCAAAATAAGATAAGTCAAAAAAATACCAAGACAAAATAAACAAACAAGCTAATGTTCTTCATACTGCTAGCCAAGGCTTAAACTACTGTGAGGTACCTGATGCTTATGTCCATCGTGCGAAGGATTCATCCTAGGACATGTAGTGATCAGGGTTTTGGTGAGACTCATTGGATGATAAGCTATTGATACTCTGAGTTGACCAACTTGCTTACTTACTGACTTAGACTTTCAAGACTCTGACGATTAGAGTGTTCACTTTTGAACCTACTAGACTTGCTTCTGACTGACTTACCAAAGGGTGAAGGTGATGATTGATTTTATTATGAGTGATAAAAGTCGCGGGTGAAAGCGAGATAAGATGGATGCACCATTTTGGATTTTTCAAATGTTTTGAGGCTGGTTTTGGTATTTTGAGATGTTTTACAAATGTTTTGGGTATTTTTAAGATTTTTGAATGTTTTGGGTATTTTTAAGATTTATGACAAAGAGACTAACTTAAAGACTTATCCTAGGGGTCTTGGGAGCTGATCCATAGATTAGCCTTGCCTACGTTTAAGCTCAGAGACGACGTAGTTTGAACGACAATTGACTTGATTGTTGATGAGATAGATGGGCAAACGGATTGCTATTTTATTGCGACGGACGCCTAAGGACTGACCTAAAATATGAAATAGATGGGCAAACGGATTACCAATGCGATGGATGCCTAAAGGACTGACCTAGTTATCTCGGGGGATGATCAAAGATCAACCTTGCCTATGTTCAAGCTCAGAGACGACATAGTTCGGTAGGATGACTCTCTTTTTCATTTTTCAAATTTTTGACATTGTTTTTGGATTTTGAATGATTTGGATGTTTTTGGATTTTTGCATGATTTTGATGATTTAGATATGGATACATGATGATATCAGTGCCCTTTTTTGGGATTTTGTTGAAAACCAGGCTTAATGTTGATCAATCGGATTGATGGATTGATAGTTTGACTAAGTGTGTTAAGTCAAACAAAAGTGATAATGCACTTGTAAACTCAAGGAAGTTGTGTTATCCTAGAGTAAACTCGTGCACAAGATGATAGTTTGACTAAGTGTGTTAAGTCAAACAATGGGATGATTGGATTCAATTGATCAGGATTGATGAAGATTGATTTGGAACAAAATTGCCTTGATGATTTAATGTGATGCTGACATGCACATTAGATATGACTGATATGAATTGTTCAGATTGATGTTCGACGAAAGATAAAGCTTGATAAGGAACATAGTCTCGTCAAAATATGCCATGGGCTAGTAGTTTGACTTGGTGCTCAATTTGATTTCACGTTTTCCAATGTTTGGATCGCCACATAAGTTGGAGGATATATTCAAATTTATTCCCGAAGCAAGATGCAAATATTTGTCCCCAGTGTCTAGCAATGTATGGAATGCCATGGGTGGATTCTTGGATAGATGTATAGATAGATATGGTAAGCATGCAAAGGATGCCAAAGATTATCTCGTGACAAGATAAGGTGTTCGAACAAAAGAATGCTCATTCGGATAATGCTTCGAGGCTCAAATAACGTTGGATAGGATGGGATCAATGAAAATTACCCATGTCAAGATGTCTACCATAAGCAAGTGTAAAGTGTGCACCAAATTTTTATCAAGATCTAGATAAGGTAGATAGATAAATGGTTCATGAACGAACAGATGATATGATTGGAATGTTGGCTTTATTGTGGATGTGATAAGATGCTTTCTCCTGAACTGACGTACATAGATACTCGATTCTACACATGACGCATGTTTGCCAGGTTTTCATCATGGTACCTACCCAAAGTGCCACCGAAGTGGTTTTCACTAGAGGACGATTTTTTTCTTTACTATTTTCAATCCTTTTTCAAATTTTTTATGGATTTTTATACTTTTTGATTTTTTTACATATTTTCTGAGAGATTTTAAGCTCATGTTGAACCATCTGGTGGTGTTGATGTTCATGCTTCTGTCATGATGTGCCATCGATATCCTTCTTGAAGAATTTTCTTTTCCAAGATATGTGCACTTGAAAGCAACTTTAGAGATTCCTGATTCACTTTGTGGACACCGGAGTTAACTTTGTCTTTGTGCGCACATCGTGATAGAGTGCCTTCTGAATCCTTATGATGAAGGGTCGTTGCCAAAACACGGTCAATGTGAGAATTGGATATTATGTGTGGAGGTGTGGATGGAGTGTGTTTAGGGATAAAAGATGGATTGGTTGATAGTTTTGAACCTTTGACTCTCCAAACTTGGGAAGATGAGCAATGATGGGTGGATATGGAAGTGTGCATGGAATTAGGACCAACTGCTTGATACACTTTGTATGTCGCTTGAGAAGCATGTTTTCGCTTTTGTGGACATCTTTGATGGATATTGTTCCCTTTTTTATTTTTCCCCATAGTTTTTTTAATTAATGGATTTTGATAGGAATAGTATTTTTCCCTCCTTCTAGCGCCAAAATGTGAACCTCTAAAGCTGAAAATGGACAAGAACAACAAACAAGTCAAATTGTTAGATCATATGCAAACAAGCATGAGAGATTCCCCATGAAATCCATCTATTAAAACTCAAATTAGGAAAATGAAGAACACAATGTAAAAAAGCATGTAAATCCTAATCAAGCCAATAAATTTAAGATCCCATAGGGGAATTGGTGCCAATTGAATGTTGAAATCGGCCCTTTCCCAACTCCTAAGTAAGCTTGATGATTTGATCCACTTGATGGTTGAATTCCTACATAACCTAGCTAAGAATTTGATAAAAAGATATGAGAATGGCTATGCTTGAAGATGGATTTGAGTATAATAAGTTTACTCAAATTGTAGATGATAGAATGAGAGGAAGAGTCTCTCATTTATAGATTTCCAAAATGGAAGAGAGAGTGAAATTGAGCAATGTGGGATCATTCAACATCCAATGGCCAAGTGCCACTTGTCAAGAT